>VWYH01007421.1:434921-469734 GCA_013399365.1 Pampusana beccarii | reverse complement strand
GCGGCGCGTGCCGCCTGCGCCCCCCCTGCGGCCCGGCCCCGCCCCCCGGGGACCGCCCCTCCGGGAATTTAACACAGTGACAGGCACAGAGCGGTAGGCACACGGGGGCTGTAACACAGCGACACTCACACAGTGAGGGTCACACAGCGACTGTAACACAGCGTCAGTGACACAGGGCCCCTCGCACAGCGACCGGCACCCGGAGCCCCTCGCACCCGGCCCTCCCGCAGCCCGAGCAGCGGGGCCTCCCGCCTCCTCCGCACCGCCACACGACGGCACCGCCCCGGCTCCCCTAGGCCGCCCTTCCCCGCCTCGGGCTCTTCCCCCCGCAGCCCCGGCCTGCTGGCCGCCCACCTTCGGCTTCCCCCTCTGCAAAATGGAGCCGCGGTTGCCTTGGGAGTGAGAAATGACAAAGAGATGAGGGGAGTTACCTCTAATTCCCACTCTGTAGCTTGGATCCTCCTCGACTTTCCCAGTATTTGTGTGTCTCCCCTCGTCGTTTCCTTCTCACTCAGTTCTTGTTGTATTTTCTTTCCCTTTCACTTGACATTCTCCTCCAAGGCTCTTGGCGCTTGCCCAGCACACCCGGCTGCTCGGCGGGATTTAAGCGCTTTGGTCCCCCCGCTGCACACCAGGGCACGGAAACCACTGCACAACCGCACGGAAAAGAAACATCACAGGCCTGCTTTCAGCCATGAACTTAGGTGTGAAACAAGGCCTGTTGTTCAAACACTTCAGAATGTATGCTAATACATCCAACCTGTGTCCTACCCACGTTTCGCTTAACCTTTTGAACCTACGGTTATCTTGTAAGCAAGGACGGCGTGAATGGCGGTAATCAGAAGAACGAGCGTCACCGGGAAAGCGTGATCAGGCCAAAAATCGTTAATTACTTGTGTGTGCAAGAGAAATTACTCAGCTTGCTGGGGAAGACTGGGTAATAAATGCGCAGTTATCAAATAAGTAAATGAACTCTGTCCACTTGTTTGAGTACAAAGTGGGTAAAAGCACTTTATCCTCAAGAAACAGAAATAGGTGCAAAATAAAGACATTCACTTCAGGTGGTAGCTGACGTCTCTGCAGCACTGACTTTAGGCAATTACTGCTTATTTTAAAAGAGCTATGTGAAAGTTTCGAGACACTGCAGCCAAAGTTGAGCTGATCCCAGTAATGCTTGAAAGCAGGCACTTAATTTGGTAAAACGTGTGATGTGGTAAAACAGCATATGGCTGTTTGCAGAAATCACCTCGTTTTTCTGACTACTCCTTCTCTTTCTGTACTTACTCCACACCTGCTTTCTTGTCTTTAGAGCAGATAACATTGAAGAGCTTAAGACAGCCAGGGCAAAATCACGTCTTAGTTTAAATCTCTCTGAAATTCTTCGGGGGTCCCAGGCCAGGCCCTCTTGGGGTGTCTCTCCCCATTGTGCTGGAGGCTGGCCAGGGCAGGCCGGGCTCAGCTCCGCAGGACGCGGCACGCCGCGCTCCGGGCATCGCTCCAGCTCCCTGCGCTGCTCCGGCTTGTCCCGAGCAGTTGTTTTTCCATCAGGACCAGGCCAAGAGGTGGGAGGAGGGTGGCTTAGACTCAGCTTTCCCTCAGCTATGAGGAGCGATGGAGCCTTCGGCTTCTAGGATTTAAGAGGAACTTGGTCGATTGTTCCAGTTCTGTTAAAAGAAACTGGTACATATAGGGGAGTTAATTTTTTCGCACGTTTCAGAAGAAACTGCTCGGAGGCAAACAAAAATTCTTTCAAAGTTCTTCAGCGTCCAACAATGAGCTCTGGATGTAAACTGGGCTCACTTAATTTTATTGGCTAAGCTGAAGTCTGTAGAAAAAAACATCAATGAGAATAAAAATAGATCATACTAAAAATGTTTCAGTTTTAACTCTCTAGAGTCAAGAGTTCAGGAAAAAAAAAAACAGCTTTGTTAACTGACACCAGGGATAGGGAAAGTGCAATATGAGGCCAAACCCATCCAAGGTCCACACATCTCTAGTCCCGTCCCTCTTTTCCTTCCCTTCCCACATTCTCGCTTCCTTCCCCTCCCTTCCCACCGCTATTCCCATTCCCATTCCCAGTGCACTCCGGCACTCACACCCTGAAAACCTTTTCTGCTCCGCGTTCTGGCCCTTGCTATAAACCATAAAAATGCAGGTCCCCGCAGAGACTGGAGGTGCAGACTGAATGTGACAGAAACTGGTGCAGCAAGGTGTTTCTGACTGGGCATGAGGCTGGAAAGGGTGAAGCGTTGCCAGCACTCCATGGGTGTTTAATGTCAGCGTGAGCGGTGCAGGGGTGCCTGGCAGCTGTGTGCAGGCTGGGGTACACAGGGGAACAGTGCCGTGTGATGGGGCAGTGAGGGGAGCACGTCACCGCTTCCATGTCTGAAGGTGGTGGGGCCGGGGGAGCGCTGAGGTGTGTCACAGGGAGCTCAGGAGGGATGCTGGGGTTGGGATGTAGTGGCAATGTGTAGCAGGGACATGCCAGACAAGGGGGATGCTTGTGAGGACGTGTGGCCCAAGGGTGGGGAGATGATTGTCTATATACATTAGTATGAAAAACACCCGAAGTGTCTGCAAGTCTGACTTCTTGCTTGTTAAAGTTTCCTACCATCTGGATCACACGTTCTGGTTAAACTGACGGGGGCCCTTTCCCCACAGCAGCATTGCTGGCAGCCAAAGGCAAGGGGCGCTCCAGACAGCGCAATTAGGTGATGGGTTAAAGGGGGCTGCAGAGCACTTCAATTCCATTTTGCCGCTACATCCTGCCATTGTCCTGACTTACAGGGGATTTCAGACATTAACAAGAAAAGCCGATTACACGCAGGGCAGGCCGGCCGGGCAGCCGTTCTCCTCACAGCTCTCGTCTGCTGCTTCAGCTCAGTTACTGCTGGTCGTGAGCTTCCCGGGGGATTGAGCTCGGTAAATGGACACAAGCCTGTTAACTGTAATTTTTGTGGATCCTTCAGCTGCCTAATAATGAAGATTTTTTTTTGTTTGCTTTGTTTTTCTCTCTTTCTTTTCAAAACCTGGTTAGAGCTTCATGTGGAGGACTGAGGCACAAAGCAGACTGTTATGTACCCACAGCTGCTCACCTCCCCATGCAGGGATCCTGACACAGATTCTGCAAATGAAACAGAAACTCGGCTCCACTCAAATCAGCAGTTGACTTCCACAGGCCAAGATGTTACCTTATATCTGGGGCGATCCTCTGCTATGTTTGTATTGTGCAGAAAAGGGGCTTCCCTCAAGTGAGATAGAGCCTATAAAATAATCTATATAGAGACAACTATAGCTATTATAGTATAACAACTGGAATACAGTAAATAAAATAATAATAAAATGAATTATAGTGTAACAACTTTCTGGTTGTAACTGGAAAAAACTATTGTAGTATATAGTATAGTTTTACTAAACTATACTACCCTGTTTTCCCTGAAAATAAGATCTACCCCAAAAATAAGCCCTAGCGTGATTTTTCAGGATTTTTGAGGGTGCTCAGCTCCAAAGCCCTACTCCAAAAGTAAGTCCTAATTACAGTTCGTTAAAAAGTCAATTTAAATAGTGTTCAGGCAGCTATACATGTAAAAAACTAAGTATCTTTTGGACCCAAAATTGTATAAGACCCTGTCATATTTTTGGAGAAACAGGGTATTATATGATACCAAAAATATACTATTATACTGTACTACAGCAAAACTATAGTACAAGAGTATAACCATAATTATTGTTTATTATAACACAATTAATTTTATTTATCTATTTATTTACTTATTACTGCATTAGATTATCAGAGCCCCGATGGGTTAGTGTAGTTTATAATAACACACGGGCAGACAAGGGGCATTAGTGCATCCTCGCCTCGCGCGCAGATGACCCGGGGACACCTGCAGACAGACTGTGGGCGATCTGCCTGACGCGCTTCCGAGGAGATCTGCAGATTGCCTGTAAGAACTCACACGGATGAGAAGCGGACAGATCTGGGATCGTACTTAACCTCCAGTCTCTCCTAAAAATGCTCTCTCGTGTAGACTTTCAAAGTCTAGGTGCTGCATTTGAGAGTGCTCTCTCAATGCCCAATTGATTCTACTGAAGGCAGCCAACAAATATTTAGAAGATTCTATATTCCGTTAGACACGTGCATGCACTTACCAAAACTTTGTTTTGTTGAGAATCCGAGTTCCAGGATCCTCCACAACGGGTCTTCTAGCTTACGAGGATGAAGACAGAAGCACATCTGCTCGTCACAGGAAGGGCAGGGCTAAGGCCTGCTTATCTCCAGAGCCTGAAAGTTCGAGATAACTATTTTGCCCCCCAAAATTGTCTTTGCTTAAAAGTTACGTAATGAATATGATCCTAGTAACGTTACGCAATGCAAATGCAATCTAGTACATATGACAGCTGGTCTAGCAAAACAGAAGAAAAAAAATTCATACATTTCAATTGTGTTCCTGCTGATGCAATAAAAGGTGGAAGCTGAGAAAGTTGATTCTCAAAGGTAATAACTTTAAAAACCAGGCTCATACACCATCCAGAGGAGACTCAATAATAGCACTTCTTTGTAGAGGGGTTTGAGAAATTCAAGTTATAAGTTGGAGTATGGTAAACTATAAGCAGGGTAATAGAAGAATGTAGTGGAGGATACCTAGTCTGTCCCACACGCATAAACAAGGCCAGGCTGCTATTTAACATATCTCTAGAAGGACTATCAGAACATTCAATTCACAAAGCTGTCCTGGCTCTGAAGAAAAAAGCTGTTTTGTTGGAGGACGCGGAGATTTTTCTTTGGGAGTCATCTCACAACGGACTGTTCTGAAAGATAACAAAGTGCTCAACATATGCAGAAAAATATTCCCAGCCTACTGAAGATATCAAGCTTGAAGAATGCTTCAGCTTTTACTATTTGTGTACCAGCTTCAGAACACATAGAAGAGCTTTGACTAGATTTCACTTCACCCAAGAAGGTACTCATCTTTAATCCCACATTTGAAGTCGGGTTTTCAAATCCCTTCTTTAGCTCACAAGAATAATTAGAAGTACCTGCACAACATTTGTATTGCAGCTACCATGAGGTTGCAGTCAGTGGTAAAATAAAAGAATCTAAATTTTGCCAACATGGGAAGCTAAAAAAATATTGTGCCTGTAGTAATGTCATTGAGCAGGATTTATTTGGTGGACTTTCAAGGACAATAAGAACTGCTTTGCTTTGAAACAGAGGACAGCATTGAATGAAAACTCCAAGGACTCTGCCAGGATAGTTAGGTAGTCTATTTCCAGTCTAATTGAATTGGTTTCTTAATAATTGATTAGACTAAGGAAACAATTTAATGGAATCACACAATAGTTGAGGCTGGAGAAAGGCTCTGGAGATGGTGTAGCCCAAGGCCCTGCCCAAGCAGAGTCATTGTGCTTTCTATGAATTTCAGCTGACCCTCCAGTTGTAGTGACTTAAAGAGTTAATAGTTTCTGATGCACTAAAATTCTGCTTAATAGAGGAATAGAGAATAGAATAGAGAAGATAGAATAGAGAATATTTTGGCTTTTCACGAAAAGAAAAATCAACTGCAAAGACAGCACATATGATTTAAAATGAGTATTCTGTTCTACAGGAATGCAAAATAGCTTTTGGATCCCTAAGAAACTACTCAATTATTCTGTATCGTTACTATTATTGTCCCTTTTTGGTAGAATTTGCAATGCTACTCAGCGTTTTGTGGAGAAGTGGTCAGGAGTTTGCATGACTTTGCTTTTAAGCTGGGAATAAGACTTGTTGCATGTATGTAATTTCTGTCAAACGTCTCTCTGAGAACACGAGTAGATTTTGCTGTAAAAGAGATTGTGGTTTGGTTAACAATTGTGTCACAGGTCTGAAGAATTAAAGTTAGGTAAGAAGGATAAACAAACATGGGGACTTCTACAGCACGAGGAGAATTACCAAACCCCACTGAGCCTGCTTATGGACTCAACACAAAATCAAGGCATCTGGGAATTAGAAACCAAAGAGCACTTTGTCTGTAATACAGATAATTTAAAAAAAAAAAAAAGCAGCAGCAGGATCCTGATTTTCCATGATTATTTGTGTGGAATAAATAGCACACCACCCCACAACGATGTAGACAAGTATCTAGGAGTTCACTTTATTACATAGCTGAGAATATAAGATGACACTAAAACTTACACACTACAAAGGTCTTTAAAAAAAATAAATCAAGCTTTAACCTAATGTTGGAGAGTTTAATTTCTAAGTAACATGCAAACAAACACTGCTGGTTTTCCAAGGCACAACAGTATAAACACAACAACTGCAGATGCAATATATTTAATACAAAAATATAAATACTGTTAATATAAATGACAAACCAGCACATTTCCTCCCATGTATAAACCTTAATTTAAAAAAAGTTAGCTTTATTCTCAGTCATGAGATGTAATACAAGGACAATAAAAGCTATTCCCTTAGTGACACCTACTCAGAATACGTCCCTATTATACCAGCATAATGAGCACTCAAAACATTATAAAAATTTTGCTGCATTATGCAAGAGAAGTTTGGCTGTCTTCTTTTCCTGATAAAATTGACCCTCACTGACCTGACACTGCAAAGCCTGGATAGTATTCAGAGTTTGAAATGCTCCTTGAAAGACTGAGTCCTCACTTAATTACATTAATAACTTTGCCATTAGACTATTACTTTGTTAAATAAATTATCTTTCTCAATTCATAAATAATGTCAAACTCCTGCAAAAACATTCTTCCTTTAAACCTTGTATCTGAAAAACTTTCAATGCAAAGTGAATTGAAACATTGTTTTATTGCTAGCAAATACAAAGAACTGTTCAAACACGAAGAACATATAACTGTGCCAGTTTAACTTTTAAATAAGCTAATAGTGAACTTACAAAGAAAAAACAATCTATTTATTGCTCAGCCTTTCTTAGGCAAATGAAAATACAAAAGTAATCCAGATCATACAGATTTCACACTCAGTTCACTAAAAAGAATTTCAGCATCGATTCATAAACCTGGTTCTTTGGCTGACTGAATGTGATGCAGTAGTTGATTACAATAGACCGGTGTTCGATGCTTGTGTACAACCCCTCTGATTTCTCTCACGAGCAGTTCTGGATGTAGAACACTTCCTTCCTTTAAAACTTCTGTAAAACAAAAACATGTTTTATAAATCATTAGCTGCTCTGTGCTTCTCTAAGCTCCCCGAAAGTAGCTGAAACCGAACCTGGAAGTTGTTCTTCTACAAGTTGTGCAGTCACAACAACCTGATTGCTCTCTCATTTGCTGGGGTCTGTATTTTGACATTGCTGTGCTTGAACATGGACCAGTACACTAATAAATTCTAAAGAATCCATCAAGCAAGCTAGGATATGGTCACATCCTGCAATGGTTAGTGTCTGTGCTCCGTATCCTGTTTACTATCTATAAAATGTTCTGATACACCAGACACACTGATATTCCCACTCAGGAATGCTGGATAAAGCATATTTTCATATTACACTTGACAACAAGATTTAAAAAACATTGTTAAAAATACGTAAGTCTGAAAGTCTTACCTAGGATTGCATTTTGGGTGTTTTCATCTGGGTCATCAAGATGTACCAACAGTTCTTGGTACAGAAACTCAATATGATTTTCCATTGCAGATTTCACATCACTGTCCTTAAAGCATTTAAACCAATTAGTTAAGGTGTGAGCAGCTGCCAGTCGTACATCACAGGAAGCATCATCCAGACGCTTTAAAACTTCTGAAAAGGAGAATGTATGTAAGCAAATAGCACTGTGAACAGTGCAGTTATCTTTTGCATTTCAAAAAAAACCAAAATGTATTTTGTCAACACTGAAACGACTGCTGCATTTGAGACATATTTCTGTCTTTTGAACACTGTGAATACATGTCGTATATTGTTCCTAAAAGTGCACAGTGTGTTGTTATTAGATTGTGATGTCATCAGAAACATTAAATGTACAAAATTTAGATAGGTTGAACATTCTCTAGCACTCTTCCTAGCAAGGTACTACCGATGTCTATTAATGCATTATGGAAGTACAGAGATTAAGTATTTTTATGGTCTATAAAGCACAGTATTTCTATCAAATATTTCTGCTTCAGTAAATGAGTGCATTGCAGACTCTTTGAATATGCAAGATGCAAAGATATACTTTGACAATTGTCTGATCATGCATTTCTCCAAAATAAAAACGTTTGTTGTTAGATTTCTACTGTGCCATGTAAGGAAAAGTATCAGTCATGAAGACGCTCGGTTCGGGGAAGTCCGATCTATAATATCTCTGAGAACATAAATCCTGTTACATAGCAAAGGCTGTACTTCTCCTGATTCACTGTTTAGCATTTAAACATCATCCTAAGAAACATTACAGGTAATATCTCTATTTGATATTACAGCACTCTAGATTAGTGTTTTCTTCTCCTCCTTTTTTTTTTTTTTTAAAATTAAAAACCCCAACCCACTCCCTATTCAGGTCTATTTATGGTACAATGGTTTGCTCTTGGCACTCTGGAACACAGCAAGGAGAACAATGTGACTACCATTTATATAATGCATTACTATTCTGCTCTCACTATAGTTAGAACATTATTTCACATAGTCTAAACTGGGAAGCAATGCAGATGAAATACTGGCAAGCCTTGCAAATACCATACTATTGAGTGAAGTTCCATCTAGTGGCCTAATGCATAATAACGTCGGGAATGCTTAGTGCTGCTCGACTGGGAGCGAGGGCATTTCCAAAGAACATTAACTTGCCTGCCACAAAACACCTTAACAAAATGAAATACTGCAGTTAAAAAGCTGCTACAGAAAGGCCTTGCAAGAAGCCATCACTATTGTCACATTCGACAGCGCCCACTCAGATGTTTAACACTTTGATTTTCTAAAATGTGTATGTGTACTTTATATACCTTGAGCAATCCCACTTGCCAGTTTAAGACCATGTCTTAGTCTCTGCAGGATTAAGACATTAAATTGCCTCTCATGCACAAAAACGTTACTAACAGTGTGATTTTGTGCAGCACTTTTTTGATTCCCTTACTATCTCTAAAATGAGTCTGGGCGAGAACTACCCAAACAGTTAAAACATCAGATAGAGAAGACAGAAAGCGCATAAGAATATGTGAATGGGACTGAAATAAGAATGTCTGAGAAACCAAGTCTACATAAAATCTGCCCGTTTCCACCTCAAACTGTTTGAAGGTTTTTAGCTCTTCACATGGGATTAAAGCCAGATGACACAGTGACATACAACGGTTTTTGTCATTCCCCAGCCTGTTCTGGTGCTTTCATTGCTACCACCTGTAGTGAATCTGCATGTGAGGTGGACAACCTGCTCCAGCATGATGCTTTTCATCCTTAAAAACTCAGCTACGATACTTCAGGTAAAAAAACAACTGTAATTCTTCAACATGGAGATCTTGACTAAAACAAAATTAAACTTCTACACCTACCTGTGTATGTTTTGGTAAATTTATCTTCATCAAAATGCCTCCCACAGGCTTTTATAAGAACACCAACAATACGACAAGCCATCAGTCGAGTAATTTTAGAGTCTTCATCCATAGAGGCAATAATTTGGGGCATTAGCTCATCTTTGACTTTTAAGATCTACAATTAACAGGAAAAGCATAGAAAACGCACAGCTTTTCTGTCACTCTAAACCAATATGCTCATTGCTTACATCAGTTACCATTAGGCTTGGCTGATACTGGCTTGCTTAATTTTAAAAGAAAAACTTAACTGTAAAAGTTAACCTAAAATTCTTGACATTACACAACTCTATTTTTGCCTCTAAGCAAACTTGGGAAACGAAAATCCACCAGTCAATCATCCAGTTCATGAATACTCAGTATATATGCAGCTGAGTTTTATGTAACTTGTAAAAGCTGTAAATTTACTTGGCTTTTTATTTTAAAAAAATTATTGGCAAGACTTCAAATAGTTTGGAGATGAGGATTATGTGTATGTACCAGTAGATGGTGCTCTTATTCCAAAAGGAAACTGAAATAAAGACTGTTGTAATACAATGTTTTAGCAAGTTTCATAGTTTGACTTTAATATGTGCGTTTTGTACACATGAATGCAAACAAGGCATTAAGGCACTGATTCAAAAAGAACGTTTTGCTAGAATAGTCCTCTCTGATACAAATGTTTCTGTAGATGTGAAATCAACCAGTTCCATGTGTTTAAGCACTTTGTTCAATTAAGGGCTGTTATAAAGACTATGAACATCTAATAACACTTTAATTCTATTCATTTTTTAAAATTCCCTTATATTTAACATATTCCAAATGCATCATTCCAAAATGACATTTTTGTTAAAAAACAAGATTCAAAACCCCGAGATTCAGTGAATCCTTAATGGCTGTGGTGGGTAACATTTCTTTAAGTGTACTCCTTGTTAGCTCTCTGCTTCAGTTTCTACAGATACCCTTCAAGTTCCACCCTGAGGTCTCTTGCCCTTCTCAGGAATCTTTTAGATTTTTTTTTTTTCTGAAATGGACCTGTGGGCTCCAAGGTAACCAGACAACTTGTCTTCACCACATTACACACAAGCATGTCCTGGCCAGCTCTGGTGCTGCTGCTCACACACAAAACCACAGAATGTCAGGGGACCTCGAAAGATCAGGGTCCACTAACATCACGTACCCACGTTGTTGTGCTAACAGTGGTTCATGTTTTGTGTTACAGAACCGATGTTATGCTAGAACAAAGATCTGCAAAATTTGACGATGGTGAATCCTACGTCTCACCGTGTTGCAGGCCTCAGGTCTCCTAGCTGGACATCATCATCCCTCCACTATTGATTGTTCCAATTATTAATACTTGATTACAATTAATACATTTTATCACGAAAACTACACCTCCATCTGAAAATATTACTTACAACAAAGGTATTTTTCCCCCTTTGCTTTTATTTTGTCTTCCTATCCAGGATTTCAAAGTACATTTGATGAGAAAGAGAGAATTTACCTCTTGTGGTGAAAGCATTTCAGAGTGAACGAGAGCCCAAAGGCAGGACACAGCTGTAGTGCGGATGGCAGCTGCTGTTCTTCCCGCGTGCCACTGCAGATTAGGAGCCAGGATGTCTTTTATCACAGTCTCAAGGTAGCTGGGGAACAGCCTGAAGCCAAAAAGAAGAAAGCAAAATAAAGGTTCATGAGAAAGTGATAGAGAGACTGACAGGAGGTAAAAGAGAATTTTCTGTCCTAGAAACACAGGCAGAAAAGGGGAAAAAAAAGACTCTAAAAAAGCCCATATAAAATCTTATCGGCCAATGTGGTTATAATATATGTGATAAGCTTTTCATAACTTAATTTTTCTAGATAATATGTAAACAAATACCTAACATTCATGGAAAGGGGAGGCTACACTTTCTCCCACTTCAGACGATGCCCATGACTCACTGTGTTATCTTGGTAAACTAATTACCTTCTCTTTGTCTCATTTTCTCCATCTGTGAAATGGAAATAACACCCCATATGAACGCTGTGAGGATTCATTAATATTTGTAAGGCCCTTTGAGACTGTCCAGTGAAAAGTATTTATAATGTGAAAAGTATGAATGCTATTGATGAGACCCAAACTACTGATATTGCAGGGAGTCTAAACGAAATACTTCAGCTTACCCTTAGCTCAGAAACTTATCTTTCTCAAGGATGAGAGGTGTGTAAGATTTTCTGATGGTGCCAGTCCCAATACCAGTTTATTTTTGTTACAAACACACAAATCTGTTATATTTTTGCTGATGTTTCCTCCTCCTCCTCTACTGAATGGGCTGTTACAATACTAAAAATTGTTGCGAGTCAGCAATTGCAAGCAGCAGTATTCCCTCATGCCTGTTTAATTTCAGCTCAAATAATTTTAAATGAAGGTAAAAATTAACACAGAAATAAAAAAATACTTTCCTGCATCAAGAAGCCGTGTGCCTGGCCTGTGACTGTATAACTAAGGCTCGGGTTATTCACTGCGCCTTAAAAAAGCAGCTGGCAGTGTGCAAACAGGTTGACAAATAACAGGCTAAATCTACCTTGACTCGTGTCCCACCCTGTTCAAACTTCCCGCAGACCCGGACTGCGGCCACCTGAGCACAAACCAGCCCATCCCCACCTTGGTGCTTGGCAGAAAGGGAAGGAGCTGTTGCTGACTTTTTTCTCAAAGTCCCACATTTCCAGGATGAGTAAGTGGCTTCTACAGATATGTGCCAAGCCCCAGGAGGAACAGAATGGGTAGATGTTAACAACAAACAGCTGTCACTAAGTACTTTCAAAAAAATCCCCACAAGAGCAAAACACAATCATCCAGCCGTGATAATCCAGCAATAAAAAAAATCCATAATAATAAGGTATCAGTGTAATAAGAAACACATCTACTGTACCTCCCCTTTACCCACTGCATTAGACTTTGCCAACCAGGTGTCATCTGACTGAAGAACGACCAGTTACCCTGCCAGGCTGCTATTATCGATTGCATGTACACAAAACTGAAAATCTCTGTCTTCAAGAGGATGAAAACAGATACACCTGGCTGCTGCTCAGCCCCTTGGCCAAGGGAGTGCGCAGTGCCCAAGTCAGAGATCCATTGCTGTGTGTCCAGCAGATGGCACTTCAGATCCAGTAATAAAGAGAAAGCTGACATCCCATTAGAGACATCTAAATTGGTCAAAACCCTTTAGATTTGTTATTTTAAACATGATTTCGAGAATGATTTTATATTCAAAAAGTTGCCAGAAAAAAATACAACTAATGGTCACCACCATTCCAAATTTCCTTTTAGCTCCAGAGCTAAAAAAAGCTTTGTGCTATCTGATCAGTAGCTGCTTCCAGTTTTAATAAAGCTTTCTGTTAAACCACAAAGAAAAACCATTCTGTCAAAAGATAAAGGTAGATTCCATCAGCATTATGTTAACCATAATGCTATGCTATTTGTGATGATATTTGTTCTAGCACCTTGAAATAGAATCACTAAAGCAATATCTGGCAATTATCTGACTCAATCATGTCAGACTCAAACAAAATCAGATGACCACACAATTGTGGATTGCATAATAACTGAAAATCTTCCTATCTAAACTGTTGGAATGCTTTTAAGGAGCTAAATAAATTACTGACAGCAGCGAATGTGATTGTGTAACCAGAACTTATTACTACTTCACTACACTATCTCTCATTACCATGAAGATGTATTTTTGCTGATGCAATTAAATTCTTCCTCTTCCCATTTTCAAATGTTACTGCTGTAAATCGATGTAACTTAATTGTAAAAGTGAGTTACTTCCATAAAAGAACATACCCCGTGCTATTTGTATTTACAAAGTAGAGAATTTTTCTCAACTGGATATGAAATAATGTGATCTGTGCATACAATAATACCAACTCTTATGAGATATAAAGAGCAGACCTTGGGTTTACATTAAAATTGGTACCCCCATTTTATGGACTTACATACTCAAACTTTTGTTTCATGTTAGTTATATTTTATATATTTTTCTTCTGGATTTGCTCCTTTACTGCTCTTATGGCACTGCTGCACTTGGCTCTATACTTTTGAGGGTTGTTTGACGTTTTTTGTGTGTATGTTTTTGTTTTTTTCCAAGCTTAATATCCTAAATCCAGGTAACTTGAAACAAAATTTGATTTGCTTTTACAAACCAAAACATCCAAAAATGTTTTGCAAACAACTCTTTGAACACAAAAAGCTTACGCGCAACTTCGTACATTAAAGCATTTGCTGTGACAAGGGAAGTAAGATCACAAATTCAAAGACTCCTTTAGCTCCCTCTACTGCTTTTTAGTTTCTGAAGAGAAACGTACTGGTAAAATTCATGGAATTGCTCTTGTTCTCAGAGAGAGCACCTCATTATGAGCTAGACTGGGCCACCCTTAGCCAGGAGTTGTTCTTCTCTTCATGCAAACAGATCCATTAAGCTCACTGGACGTATCTAATCTTGACAAAAGGCCATTCACCCCCACTGCCCTGGGCTAAACAGCTTCCACCGTTGCTGTCTGTGGAGAGCCGGTGTGATGCGTGGCTATATTTGCCGAGTGTAGTACTTTGAAACATATTCTTCTATTTTTTCCACACAGGTAATTTCCCTTTCCTGGGAATTCCAGTGCATGTGGGATAGTTGAAAACTATCCAGGTCTGCATGACATCCATTTTAATCCTTCATAGTGACAGAGGTAGAAAGACTACAGTGGAGAAGTCCAGACTTCAATTGATTTATATTTTTTAAAAATTATTGCGCTCTGCCCTTCTAAGCGTTGTTAAAAAATACAGAAAAAAAATGCCACAGAAGATGGTGGGAAAGTCTTTCTTCTTCCAGACACGCTAACATGGACACAATTATAGGAGTTAAATAACTACCATGGTCATTACTTTTTAATGCCACTGTAGCGTTCGAATAGCTGTGCGAAATTAGAACTCTGCTTACCCCTGAGAATTGATGGTTTCACTTGGTTTCTGGAGCAACTCTGATAAAACAGTGAAAAGTTTTAACCGCATCTGGGGATCTTTGTTTGGCTGAAGACACGTCTTAAGAACGAGAATAAAGTTATTTAGAGCTTCACCTATGACGGGACCTAGAAAATAAACAAGTCAGACTTATTTCAGAGTACTGATAAGTTCTATTTAGACATTTAATATGTGAGTGCATTAGAATTTGTAATATGCCTGGTATTAAGTACTTAGCTTTCCACTCTTGCAGAGCAGCTGTTGATGTGTCCATGTTACACCGTATTACGCGGTATACAAATACCCAAGCGACCTCTCCGCGGGCTCAGGTGCCCACACGGAGCACTGTGGTGCTCCCCGAAGTCTGGTTTGTCCTCACACCTCATTATTGCTGGACTACGTGGCATTATGTAGCACGGACATGCCAATGACATCCGCTAATTGCTGGGACCAGCAGGACATTCGACATTTTGGGTGGACTAATGCATTTGGAGGGGGATTAACGCTGTTCACCGTGTAGCTCTGAAAACTCGAGGCTACGCAATGTTCCGGTTTTATTGAACTTCATGAAAAACTCTACTGACTCTGGTATGACGGTGACAGCGCTCGGAACAGCGGCATTAACTACGCTTTTTTCTTCGTTCAAGTTTGTACAGCATTGAAGGAAAGATGTTCAAGAGTCCCAGAGGCACAGGCAAGGGCATGTTTGAAAGGGTCAGCCTCAAAACTTGGATAATAGAATTATTGCAGCAGTATTTTTTCTCCATGTTTCAATAACACGTATCTGCATTCTACAAGAGAATCTAAAATACGATTAATTTTAGAAGCTACTATTTGAAATGAATATATTTTCCAAATTCATGTCTAGTTTGTTAACAGTTTCACATCTTATGATGAATTTCACTTTCACCACTAAACAACAAACAAACAAAACCCCAAGCTCTTATCCTGAGACTTAAAGAAATTATTTTCCCAAAACAGAAGGGTTGCACCTTTCTGCTTGATAATTATTGACATCTGCACGGTTTTCAAGAGGAAAAATACATATAGACCATACACATGCTTCATTCTGCAAGCTTCTTGCTGTAGAATGCTCCTTCTGCTCTATGTTGCAATAAACTACTTTCCTCTAGGAACTTCTTCAGCTTCCCTTCCTTGTGATGCAGGTTCCATTCAACCCCAGTCACTCAAAAAATCGTCCCAGGAGACACAAACCCACTATTTCTGATGACAAGAGTATCCCTAACACAGAGTGGACAGATTCAAGTACTCAAGATTCCAAAACAAGTTCAATAGCATTTAATAGTATCTGGAAATTTAATGTTTAAAATAATAATAATAAACCCCCAAATCTTTGCTGTCTAGACTGGCGCAATACAGGGTGTTGAACTGCAGTTTGCTAAATTTCTGTGCCAACCAACAGGTCTTTATTTTCACAGCATTTGTTCAAAACACATTGTTTCATGTGCATTTTGAGACATGTAAAAGATATTACTGTTATATCAAACTGATAACAGCAAATTCAACAGATGGAAAATAAACAAAATAAACTATGTTGTTAATTTCAGTTTAAGCATACCTTCCTGAAATACAGTAAAAGCTGAGAAATTTGAAATGAGAAAACCTGACTGATTAAAGCATCATTATGTGTGGGAATGAAAAGAAAGGGAAAAAAAATAGCTCTAGGAATTGCTGTGTCAGACAGAAAACACAGGCAACAGCATATAGCCAGTGTTGGGTGCAAGCCAAAATGTTTGCCCAGACATTTGATGATGTATTTAGCATTAAGGAAAATAGAGACAACTGTCTAGAAGTCCCTCGGCCATGGAAATGGGAGCACAAATATACAGAAAACTTGGCCTCTTAGATCTTCCACTGAAAAAACTTTTTGTTCTTTCCACAGATGAAAAAAAGAAAAAAGAAAATACTTGTGCTGGTTGCCGCACAAACCAGCAAGGGGGTGCTTCACATCCATTTGTTGAAGCTTTTTTTGAGGTTCAAGGATTAAATGCAGAAGATACAGTCTGTTCAAACATACCTGTCCACATTTAACTATCTGCAGTAGCAATAATCATACTTCACCGGTAGCTGAAGTAGCTGTCTACATCCCCTTTTTAACTAACAGAAAGGGAAAAAAAACCCCACCACCACCAAAAAACCAAACAAAACACACAAACCCCCCACAAATAAACAGGACTTTCCATTTTATATCATCTTAAAATAGGTGTCTAGGTGAAACAAACTGCCAGTCACTGCATCCCTTGCCTGCAGATGCAACCTGGAGAGCTGTGTCAGAGGAACGGTCACTGTGCAGATCCGAATGTAGGCGGAATGTGTGACAAAGTGTTTCACTAATCTATACAGTGATGTGTTGAAGAACATAAGTGAGGAAATGTTGGTACAGAGACAGTGTCCTGTGAGACTAGCGAATAGATGGAAAAAATAAATATTTGGACACATAGGCTGCATCAGCTCATCTCCTCATAATCCTTACTGGTTTCATTTACCTGAAAGCGTACTTTTACGTAAGATCTTTCCATATGCTCCTTGCAGTCGAGGAGTCTTATGGAATTTGAGCTGCTTCAACATTTTCCATTTTGCTTTCCATCACATTCTTGTGAAGTTTCTGAATATTACGCTATTCATTATAAAACACAATGGGTCTGCAGGCTATGGACATCACGACTCCATTGTTTTAGAACTGGGTGAGCTATCACACTACTGAATAAATCGTACCTGAGTGAGTTGCGATGACATCTAACTGTAATATTTCTGGAGAATAGCATGTCCAAGAGTCACATGACACTCCAAGCCATTCCATAAGCTGAATTATATGCTGCTTGTAGAGATATACAAAACCATCCAATTGCTGCACTTCAGCTAATGAAGACATTGTTTCCTCTACCTGTTAAAACAGAGTGGATGCTTGATCTTAACTGAAACAATATTAAAAACAAAAAACTTCTAAAACTTATAATTATACTATACGAACAGAAAGGACAGAAGATTACCATGGTTTCTACTTGGACATTCTAGATTGTTACTTCATGTCTGCCTATACTACATCCACTAACTTTAAATCAAAGCAAAATATTTGTCCTGATTTCAAAATGAAATCCTAAGGAACACAGCAATGTAACAGGAAAATGAAGTAATCTCTAATCAATGTGAAAACCTATAAAAAAACTAACCACATTATAAAAAAGCTCTTATTAGTTTTAAAGATATAGTGATTTCTCTCCTTATTTTAAGAACGCTTTAAAGCGTTAACGTAAACGGAATTTCTCACAATCCCATCTAGCAGGCTACGGCAGCTTCCAAAAACTATTGGTGTTGCAGCTCAGAGAAGACATAGCGTTTCCCCTCACCCCCAATTTTAATAATGCAAGATACTCTTTCTTTAAAGTACCTGGACAGGTTCCTTCTGACATTCTCAGCTTCTGTTGCTTAGAAGTACCAAAATTCGCTGTTGCATTTAAAACACCTTCTTCATATTTACACTTAGACTATTCCACGAGTCAGGCAAATAAAACATGTACATAAAAACTACTAACTGAATTCCAGATATAAGCAAGATTGGCAAGGAAGCACATATTAATAGATTTTCTTAATCACTTGTAGCAGACGAATTCCAAAGCAAAGGAAATTTTGGTTTTACACTGAACACTCCCACCAGAGGTACAAAATTTCTCTACAGAAGATAATTTCTCCTTTTCTAGAAGCATTCAACCAGCCAGTCAAAACAACTCAGAATAACTTATATGTAAAATATTAATTTATCTGTAAATTAATCGGAACAGTTTACATGACCGTATGTGTCAAGACAGCAACTGTTCCCCAATATTAACCCCCCCACAACCTGAAAGATGCTTTTTTCCATTGAAAAAAAGAGATACAAAATAATACATCGTTCACAGGTGATTTAAAATAAACTTTAAAAGTCGTTTCAAGAGTGCAATTAAAAAGAAGGAGAGAATAAATTAAATACGCCAATAGACCGATGCGTATCTTCTCATTAAGAAGTGTCTCACAGCTAAAAAACAAACAAAAAACCTCCCCAAAATAAGAAGCCTTATTTTCTTTCCTATATTTGAAAGCTAACGAGTTTAATGATACATTATTTTCATGCTAATAACCAACACGTGCTGAAAGAAGAGCCAGGATAGCACAGGCCACTGATAATGAAACAAAATGTTATCTTTAGGTCAGCAGTTAAATCACTGACAAGCTCAATCCATGCTGAACGGACTCCGATACGGCTTCGGTCTGTTTGGGGCAGTAAACCACACTCCAAAAGGCTCCGTTGGTGGTCTCGATATTGTTCCTTAGCCCTAAGCAACCAGGAACAGTGATGAAGACAATGTGAAAGGGCCAAAAATCAAGCAAGCAGGAGGAGCAGCAACACTCTCAAGCAGGTCACATCACGTGTGGTCTCCGATATCTCTGCCATCTTCTGTTCCCTTCGAGTAAAGCCTGAATTGAAGCTCTATAATGCAAACTTTTGATTAATTTATGTTTATACTCAAAATCTTTTGATCCTGAATACAGACGTCTTCTCTGAACAAAAATTTATGCTTGCAAAGCTAGTTGTAAAAACATTTGCTCTATATGATCTCAAGCTATTTTAACAGGGACTTCTTGCTTTCTGCAACCTGTGCAGCTCATTTTGATGTTCTAGAATAGTCGGTAACCAGGGAAAAAAAATAAAATCAAGACGTATTTGTCTTTGTGACAAATTTGAAATATTGCAATTACGTAATCTCATTGCCAGATTTTCTGTCTTCCTAGCTGAAAGAAAGGCTAATGAGAAAAAGGATCCTCATCCAAAGTACTGTCAACTTTAAAAATCATCTGTAACTGCAGGAACATCTTAAAGGTTTAATAATCTCGGGAGATTAACTTTTCCATTTATGAACATCGGGCTTTATCTCCATGAAACTGCTTTCTTTGTAGCAGTATTAACTTCTAATTTTTTAAATGGACATTGCTGACTTTACAGACCACTACAGGACTAAACAGACAAGATACTGCAAAACATGGTAGATCCATCTGTCCGAGGCTTAATTGGACAGGCTGACTGTTGAAAACAAAAAACAAAACAAATCCCCAAAAACTGCCACTTTCTCACTGTCTCTCTCTGAGAAGGATCTTCATGCCATACCTCTTTGACCTGCAAAGTCTTTTCAAGACTTGTTTCAAGCTTTGTTCTATTTTACTCCTTTGGGAATAGTTTTCTAAGCGTGTGCCTCCTCAGCGGCAGCCTGTCAGCTACTGGGCCATAAATACTGATGCTACGCAGGGCTCAGGAATGCCATGCCTGGGAGCAAGAGAAAAGGAAGCAGAAAAGCCATCGCATTTAAGGTGCACGTTTGAAAAAAAGACAACTTGGATAGGTCACAATTGTAGCACATGAGGATGGCTTCTTGATTTATTTGATATTTAGCCTGGGGAAGAAAGAGGAAGGGAGAAATAAGGGGGTGAGATAATGTTTAGCCAAAAAAGCTCATCTATTATCAGGGTATCTACAGATGTCCTTGATTTTAAAGCATTCCTGCAACTTTTAAACTTTTGGTTCTGGTGGGGAGGTAAAAAGGTCAGCTACTGTAAAATCAGTCTGATGTTTGTCTAAAGGTAAAAAAAAAACTGATTATGAAACTATCACTTTTTTTAAGGTTAGTAGTGCTCTTGATCTATAGGTGAATTGTTCTTTAATAGTCAGGAAATGAATTTGAGGTTTTTCCTGGCCTCTTGTGTGCTCCTGTGTATAAACTAACATTAACAATAATCTAGTGACTTATACGTAGCTGAAACTTAAGCATCAACCAGCACAAACTCTTGAACACTTTCTGTCCCAAAATGTCACCTAAACCATGGCCCAGTAATTAATACCCAGCCAAGTAAAGTGTTCTTCTAGATCAACGGCAGGCCCCATCCAACTGTGAGCTTCCCATGCTCCAGCAATGCATTTCAAGCCATCTATACTGAAACCTAATGTAAACACACTGCTCCCCACTGGTACAGCCCACAGCTGGTGAACAGCCTTACAAGATGCAGCAATAAGGCCAACTCTTAAGTTTCTTACCTGAGTAATATTCTTTCCTGTTACGTCAGCCAAACTCAGATATTAACCAGATTTCTGCAGACCACACTTATCTAAGAGTCAGTATTTGCCTTAGAAATGTCAGTGTCCATTCTAGACTTCATAGTGTTCACAAGACGCAACAGAACATTCAGCTCTCCTGGCACCAGTGTTGCCCCAGACTTTAACCTCAACTTTAGTCCCAGCCTAACCCTAGCACTACCCTGTCTTCCAGTTCCACAAAAGAAACAACCTATAAGACCCTAGTCTCTGTTGCTGCTAATTTTAATTACAGCCCTGTGGATTTGCAGAATTTGACATTAAACTGACATCTTCAAACTGTTGTCTGGAAATAGCTGTAGCATCTAACAACTATGAACTGTTTGATCTGGCAAAGCAGAAATATCAATATTTTAACTGTCAAATTATAATGTTCATAGATCTTTCAGCCTTCATGGTGACTTGTAAATAGTAACTAACCACCATAATAGCGCTATAGGGATAGATCTTTGCAGAACAGTTTTATGATCAAATACAGAATCCAACTATTCCATCATGCTACTTTCATTCTAACAGAGGATCTAATTTGATGAATTTGATGTTTTATATATATATATATATATATATAAAAATGTTTAACTATTATATTTCTGTATAATTTTTGAAACAGACTGCTATACACACACAAGTGAAAAATAAGCAATCCACAAAACTGGTAGTGTTGTACAAATGCTTAACTCCTCCAAAGAAAACGTAATGGTTTATTCTTCTGGAGAAGTTGTCTTTATCTGTTTTAAGCAGACTAAGCCCAAAGTAATTTCAGCTATGGAAAAAGATGAGGAGACAGACAGACGGTAAAGTGAAGGTCATGAAGCACAAAATAATTTCAAACTCTGTCAGTCTTTGTGGATGAGCTCCTAGTTCTGTGGTTTAAACCAAACAACAAGACAAATAATTATGGCTCTGTTTGGACAAAGTGTCTTATTAATAGTAAAAACTAGAAACACAACAAAATATTAAACCAGCTCATAGTTTACCTTTTCTTTAAGGTGCTGAGAACACGGTGTTGCCATTACTGTCACCAAAACTTTCATTAGCTGCAAGCTGATTTCTTTGCAGTCTTCCTGGCATACTTCAATCAATGCTTGTACACAACAAAGCAACTGCTCCATATAAAAGACCTGTTTTTTAATAAAAGCATACATTTATTTTTATTTTTTTTTTAGAAAAGATAACTTTAAGGGAGAAATATGGGAAGTGACAGTAATAAAATCTGAACACTGTATAATCATCTGAATTGGTAAGTTATTAGTAACGTTAATTCTTCTGACTACCTGCATTCTACCTTTTATAGAATACAACATAGCCTTCCTCCCACACCGTTTGTGTTTACCTTGTCCTGTTACAGAAAGAAATGACCCTGCTCTTAATCACACAACTGTTCCACTGTGAATAAAAACTTCAAAGCATTTTGGAATGCTTACTGATAGTACTTTCTCATTCTGAAGTGCCATTTGTTAATTAATAACATATTTGTTACAACTCTTTCAAATATTATTCCATGTTTGACTATTTTGAATGGAAAAAAAATGGTTAAATACATAAACCAAGAAAACCCAATGTCTGCTTTTATCTCAGCCAATTTATCTCATTTGATGCAATATAATGCACGTTATCTTGATCCAACTGATACCAGTTGAAGTCAATATTGTTGTCAGTCAGTTTGCAATAACTTTTATGATAAAGTGCATCAGATATTCCATGAAGCTGTCAGACTGCATTCAACGAACAGAAGGGGCCATTGTTACAAATTTACTTCAAAAAAAGAAATCCAGTCTAGGAATAGGTTAGCTATAAGCATTATTAATCTCATGGACACGGTCAATCCTTAGCTAAACAGTGTCTACGCAGCCTTCACTGTCTAAAATAGAGAAAGATTGTTTTCCAAGACCAAATGCTAGTACAATTCCGACAAACGCTTCGGCTGCAGATGGATGTGCCACTGTACCTAATGCCAAATGGAAGTGGTAAGCTTAAGACCTCAGCAATTTTGCACATATACTTTAGGGAATTGTGATTTGAACAATCAGGTTGCAGCGCTTCCAGTTGTACGAGCTCCTAATCATCACAGGCTTTATGGAGATTAAGGCTAATTCCTGCATCACTGGTACATACTCCTGTTTTGTCTCAGACACAGGTTCACAAACATATCCTGAGACAGGGTGGGATAGGTGCGCAACGGAGAGATAGGAACGGGAGCATTTAGGGAGAACAAGGGAAAAAGTACGTTGGAGCACCATGGGTCTAAAACTTCGGTCTGTTGTGTATTTTACCTCTTCAGATCGTTGACAAACTCCAGCTTGTGACAGTGTGTTGCCAAGATCGGTCAAATGAGGCTGTAAGACTTCTTTTGGGCTACCCCGAATCACTGCGCCTAGAACCATTAGACAAGATGGCTTCGGTGTCTTCCCAAAGGCTGATGTGATTAATCTCATCGACACCTTAGGGCTGACAAATGTTCCAATCAATTCTGCTGCTTTCACACACTGAAAAAAAGAACAGGAATAACTTGAGGATTTTCCTGAAAACACAAAGACCATTCAATATATCATGGGCTTTTTCTTTTTATGATTCCAGCTGTTATTTTAAATTCTTCAGCAGTTGCCTTGTAGGCCTTTTCCACTCACTCAGTAATGATTATATGCATGGAGAAATTTTCTTGACATGTGTTCAGTAAGCACATAATAAGGCATGCAAGCACTCTTCCCAGCATCAGACAAACTTCCATGAGAAAGTAATGCACAGAAACGATGTGTACAACTTCCAGTGTAATAAAGTCTCCAGCTTAGAATAACCAGATGTTGCGGATTTACTGGTTTAGCATTTTGTCCTCCAAATGCTGCTCTGAGGAATGCTCTCAACGCACCCAACACCCAACTATTGAAAGAAACAACAATAAAACCCTGGTAGAGGAATTTTTCTGTTATTGTACTATATTTTGACAGCGATGTTACAGATCTGGTTTAGTGTGGAAGCACTGCCATGGGGGAACTGCCCACTGCTTTCAATCTCTCACTTCAACTCAAAAGGCTTAAATTACTGCATATTCCCCATGATACTCACGCCCTTTGATCCCGTCTCTGCCTTGCACACATACTGGTGTTTTGTATTCCACATGAAACACCATCACCCCAGAGCTTACCCCCTGACTGATGGCAAATATTTACAATCAGGTGCACGAATAAAAATATAGTCAACTACTGTGCCATTACCTGTACAAAAGCAACATTTCTGCCTAACCCCTTTATTTAATGGTTGGGTCATTTCCCCTAACATGAAAGCTTATTTCCCCTTGTGTGTAATTTTCAGTCTAGTGATGTAGCCATGGATTTTTAATCACACCTAGTTAATACGTGAATCGTCTTAGTTTTTTAGTCACAATGTAGCCATGAATTCTATAGTTTAAACCAGCACTATATACAGCTGTTTCTTTTCACAGGAGTGAAGACTCCAAACAGTTACAACATAGTCTACGTAGATGTGAACCCATCTGGTCTTTTACTCTTATACATCTCATTTGGTTTTACTAGGCTACAGAAAGACAAGCACATTTTCCAAGTTGGTGACTGCTCTGAAATGGGTTCTACAGTGACAAATGATAGAGGAGGTAATGTCCTGGGAAGCAGCATCACTAAGGAGATAAAAGGTATTCACAAACAGAAGTTGCTGAATCTTAAATTTTGGCACAAGGAAGAGTAAAATTAAATACAGAAACCATCTCCTAAATGGGAATAAATCTCTTGGAAGGGCCTGTGAGAAGATTAGTGTTGGAATTCTAAGAAAGAGACAAGTATGGTCAAAAAAAAAGGAAAGGGAAAAAATACGTGCTGCTTGAACACATACTTTTGAATTCATATTTATAGCAACAAGCACTAGATAGGAAATTTGACCAGGACAGCTGGGCTACGTGAGTTTATACTTCTAATTATTTAAGTTTTCTTATATATTTTATACAAGCACTAAGGAACTTGAAAAGCTGCATATCCACAGTGGCATAGCTCTTCAATCCTGGGGAACTGATTTCTGAAGGCCCGTATACCCCTTTTGAAACAAGAAGACTTCTGACAGTGCTCCAGGTTTACTTCTCTCTATTATATCCATGTGTGAGTGGCTTAGTTTACAAGCTCCATTTCACTGTAAGACAGTACGGTTAAAGGTCAGATGCTGGTTCTGAAAGGGCTGGTGGAAGGGGTGGAAGCGGTAGAAGGGGATAACAGAGTAAGAATTGGGGAAAGGAGAGGAACAGTTTGAGAAAAATTAAGGAAGACAGACAACAATTAGTGCTGAGAAAGACTAAAGACAATAAGTAATTGCAGGAAAAAACAGACAGACAAACAACAACAAAACCAAAACCCAACCAAACAGCAACAACGACAACAAAGAAAAAGGATCATTTCAGAAATGGGTTTCAAGGTCTATGTATTTCAATTGATAGCAGTAACCTAAAGAAAAGCCCGATTTAGGAAACGAATTTTTCTGACATCAGCTGGACTACTTGTGTCCAGTAAGCAGAACACGTTCATCCAATTTCCCAAAGCAATAAAATTTGTAGCTTTAAAATAAATCACACAGATTTTTTTTTTGTTATACATATGTTCTCTTGCTTGTATAGCAATATGAACAGAAGATTTTATCTTAAAATTGTAAAAACATTTGTATCACCTGTCTATCCTCTGCTAAATTTATCTAATGTCTTCAGCTACATCTGTTTTATTGATTTATTGTTGATTAAAGTGTTGAAAGTATCAACTGTTAGAAAAAAATGATACTAATTATTCGCCACAAACCCCACGAAAATAAAGGCATTTTACAAGCAGTAAGTCAAGTATTCAAACACTGAATATGACTATCACATGGAATAAACATACCTCACTATTTAGTTGGAATTAAGGTTGGATTATGAAGCAGGGAGACATAAGTAAAATTAACTTGAAAGGGCATGACCTGCACCTTTTTTTGAAATGGAATTTGTTGCCCCAAGGCTTTTACACTTTAATCCACTGCTTATGATTTTTTAAGAGATCATTATCAATGCTTCATGGACTTAGCATATAAACTAAACAGTCTTTAAATAACTGAGCCATTGGTCTTCATACCAGTAATACTTACTACGTTAAAATAAATGTATTCTTGTAAGTTAATGTTTCCATGTTTTTAACATCCATAAAAACCTGAGCCTGATCCTTCAGTCACGGGCAATTTCCAGTGACCTAAGGTCAGGTCAACCCTCAGAAGACGGACTCAGGAATATAAAGGACAGGGTCTTTATTCAGTGTACAATAGATACTTTAAAAGATTAAACTTACATTTTTAACTACATTGCTTTCTTCATCCAAGCATGCTTGATACAAAGTTCTAAGCAGTAGCTCCATGTGTTGGGTTATGTGATCCTCCGCATGCAGCAATAACGTGTACAGAAGCTGGGATGCTTTTATTCTTGTGCTTTCAACCCAATCTGTTATATCATGACAGAGACCTGGAAGAATTTTGGAAAGGTTTCTTGACACAAGTTCCCGGCAACCTAGCCCTGGTCGAGTCACTAGAAGAAAAATAATAAGGAACAAAAGAGAAAAAGAAATATCAAAGGAAAAGCCAGTGCACATTAATCCTTACAAAGGTTTAAAGGCTCCGAGATAAGAGCTACGGGCGCCTGCCTCAGCGTGGAACAAAATATTCCAAATGCTGCTGAGGAATTTACCTGTGCAAGCTGCATTTCTTTAGTACATACTGCAGAATTTAAACTCCACACAGCTCTCTGAAAATGTATATATTACTGGAAGGTGACTTAAATCTTGTGTTTTGAGATGGTTACAGAAGGGGAAGAGAGAGAGAACTTAAATGAATATGGGACATTATCCACTCAGGAAAACACAGCTTAACAATTCCCTTTTCATTTTTACAGCAAAACAAATCCCATCACAAAACTGAACTGAAACACAGAAAGATAAAACAGAAGTAAGGCTTTTGCATACAAACATTGTGGTATCACTGAGTTAAACGTAATTTGGAGGGGTAAAGAAAGGTAGAAGTCACAAATAGCAAAGGGGACGTGCAGTAAAACAGACAATGTCAACTGTGCCCTCTAAAGGAAAAAGTTAAAAAGCGTATCTAGTAAATTAAAAGTAGAAAGGGAACTATGACTTGTACAAGTGCTGTGTAATAGAGCAAGCCAAAAAAAAGGGTATTCTTTTAAAAATCACAGCTATTATACAAACTCTTTGCTAAGGTCTTTTCAGGACAAGTGTCTCACTCAGACACATCTCTTCAATCTGTCTGATTTTTACATCAAATAACACATTTCAAAATGAAGTGAAAGATTATACAGGAGTTGGTGGGAGCGGGGGCATTTTTTCCCCCAGATTAAGTTTCATTTGCAAAGATCTTGTTGGAATTGGGCTTTTGTTGTTGCTATTATTTGTTTTTAAACAAACCCCCAAAGTGTTACAAATATATACTCCCTACCTCAAGAGAGGCTGCAGATTTCTAGAGAACTAATAAACTTACCTTCCCCAACAAACACTTACTGTCCTGTCTGATAATCATCAAATTTACATCTAAGCTCATTTAGAAATCATTGAGTCTCAGAGAAGCAACTTGACCAATATCACAAGCAACTGTCAAACCTCCACTTCTGTACTTTACACATAAGCTACGAGAGCGCTTTCCAAAGAACTGCAATAAACTTTTTTTAGTGATTTTTTCTACAGCAGATTTTTTTTCCTTTACGCTGCACATCCTCATACAAAATCTGAAAATTTGTTCTTTAAGAACCGCCAACTTATTATTGCTACACATAATGTTCACATACTGTTTTAATTAAGAAACATTGTTCATTATGAGGTGTCAAAAACATCGAATGTGCAAGTACGATTTTTATTTCTCTACGGTGTTCTCCTGCAAATGCTTAGACAGGAAACGACAGAGTTGTGTCAGTATAATTTTCCTGCATTGGTCTGCGTAACTACAAATTCTAAAAGGAAAACAGACTAAAGTAAATGGCCTGAAGAATACAAAAGGTTTATAAATGCGTATGAAATACCTAGAGCAGGAAAAAAATTAAAATTCAAGCATCAGGACATGAGTTGCTGCTTCTTTTGTCAATGGAAGATAACACTTTGGATTATGAAAACTGACAATGAATAGCAAAAGGTCAAATAAAGAAATCAACCTGAGACAGCAAATACAGACTGGCATCCTATCCAACCCGAGGCAGAATTTTCTTTAAAGAATTTAGACCATTCTTTATCAGCAGTTCCTTCATTTCAGATGTTCAAATGCAGGCATTTATCCCTGTAGCTACTCCTGTCAAAGACTTCCCTGCTGTAAACTCTCTGCACCTGTATCCTAAGGCAATGATTGCTGGGGCTCAATGAAAAGCTGCTCAGTTGGCTGGATGACACCAGGTACGAGCTCTAACTCTGCTCTTTCTCCGACCTGCAAGATCTGTCATCCTGAGATCAAAGCACGGAGGGCTCATACATCAGGTCCATTATCCTGACAGTCGGACAAAGACAGTTAAGGAAAATGTAATATAAAATCACAGTTGTAGAAGGATATTCTAGCATATTAAATAAGTCAGAAGTAAAGGCAACAAAATGTCTAAGTATGTCATTATCATATTAAAAAACATACAAATGTTTGTGGAGGGGAAACAGAGAGGAAGGACACACATACTAATAACTCATCCATACAGAGTCTGTGGTAAGACACCACAAATTATTACTTGAAACTAAGGTATACTAATGCCTTTGATAAAGTTTTGAAAATTTGAAAGTAAAGCAGCAGGAAATTATATCCCAAAGTCACCATTAAGCTGGGACTCAAGTCGAAAATTACGAGGTCACTTTAAAAAACGTTCTTTAGTTACATATTTGTATACGTGTATGTGTGCGCGTGTATGTATGTCACGTTCAAGCCTTAACTGCATCATTCTACCAAGCAAAATGCATGAAAAGTCAATTAAGTGCAGGGCTGGAAAGTTGCCCAAATTTGTGAAGCATATTTATTGTGCTAAGAAGATTATTTCAGGAACTACATATCATTTAATTATGAAGTAACTGATAGATCTCCTTTTCTAAAAAAAAAAAAAACCCAACAAACCAAAAAAGCCCAACAGTGTACACACACACTAAACCCAACACACATCTAGAGAAAACAGAACAAGACAAGAGTATTAGCAATACAAATGGTAACAACTGTTTCAAAGACCAGCACATGAAGCCTTTTACGACCTTCACTATATCATGGTCATTACAAAATAAGTGACTGGAGCTTAAACACTCAACTTTGGCAGTTTATGTATGTTAAAATATTCTCTGACTGCCAAAAAAAGAAATACGTTTCTGCCATCAGTGCTGGAAGTAAAAGCATTCTTCACCATTTACAAACCCCTGAGGTAACACTATACATAAAATAAGGAAGAAAAAAAAATGGGAAAGGATAACAGATCAACTTGACTGTCTTCAAAGCTAAACAGTTCTGTCAAACCAGTCACCATTATGAAGCGCTTCCCCTTTCATTCAAGCACTACTGAGTAAAACAACTTTAAATGGAAAAAAAAAAAAAAAAAAAAGAAGGTATAATTTCAAAGAAGAAAGGATTCCGGAACCCACTGTCATGGAAAGGATTTTGCTTCTGGGTATTCTGTGATGTGCTTGTCAGGTAGGCACAAGTCAAGCATGAACCTGTTCTTTCACATCAAGAGTTTTTGTTCTGTTAAATATGAGTATAGAAATCAATAAATGACCCATTTAAATCCTCTCTCTCACCAACACCCATATGCATATTTTTAAACATTAACTTTATGAACATGAGACAGGAAACAAGCTTCAAGCTACTGCAAACATATAGTTTTAAAGCTACCTATAAATCATACAGTACTAAGAAATAATCTACCCAGGCTACATATTTTGGGGTTTTGTGTATAATAAAGGAAATTATTGTTCCTGTTCCCACATTCTTCATGTACACTGGCAGATTTTAGTTCACATGCCAGTGTCTCACAGGAAGTTTGAAATCATTTCACTGCAAATTTTTCTTCCACGTCAATTCTGTGTGTCATTAATGCTGTGTCTAGCTGTCATTATTCAAAGACTCAGCTCACACAGCTCACAGCTTCTTTCATCCTGACTTCCTTTCTGGTCTGCTCTATGCCCATTCTTCCACTCTTCACGTGGCTGCTGGCTAATGTAGAACTTTCTGCTGTTTCTGCATCACTGCTTTACCTCTTTTCAGCACAGGCATTTTCATTTACTCTTTCTCCAAAATGCATTTTAGGATTAATGGAAAAAATTAATGTAGTTACTGAACAAAATTAAAAAAAAAAAATTGAATACAAACAATTTAAATAATTTTATATACATACGTGTTGTATATTTATACATATGCTACTCCTATACATTGATATTAAATCTTGAAATTAATATTACTCATCCCGCTCTGCTGTCATGACTGCACTGCAGCTCTCAGGGATTACTGAGGAAGCAAAAACCACTTTCAGTGCAACACTTACCTCCTTTGGGATAATGAGAAGGTGAAACACTGAAATCCATCTTATCTTTCAGATCTTCTTCATTCTCCTTCTCCCACTGCAAACCTATCTTTTCCCAGTAAGTCCAAGCCAGTTTCCTAGATATAAAATAAAAGTCTTATACCATCATGTCCCCAAAAGAAAAACATTCTAAAATGAGACTTCCGGAAACTCTGACTTCTTAAAATCAGCTAGATGGAGGGGAAGCATTCCTGCCATTTAACCTGGGCACATTAAGTTGAGAGTTTATGCTTCTTTGTACTCAGTGGACAAGAGTTCACCTCTTCCAAAGGATAATTATCTCCATCTCTGTCTTCATCTCTCTCTTAGTTGAATGTAGTGTAAAAGGACAACATAACAAAAGATACTGAAGATAATGCTGTCATTTTAAAGTTCAAGAAAAAAGAAGTGGTTTTTTTCCCTCCAAGTGATACATCTGTGAAAACAGAAACACTTCCATGTATGACAACTATTCAGGGGGGAAAAAAAAAAACAACAGGTGTTCTGCTTACATATTTTCAGGAATTTCATCACTAAAGCTGCCAAGTAGCAAAGGGATCAACTTGTGAAAATACGAATATCTATCTCGTAGGTGCAACAACCATTCTCCAGTGACAGTTGTTACGGCATGCCGAACCTACACAGATACAAGAAGATTATTTTGAATATTCAGAAAAATACAAAACCAAAGAAAAAGTATTTGCTTTTGGTATATATATAAGACTTGGTAAAGTGCACCCATAGTCCCAGATGAAATGACAAGAACCCAGGACTTCCTCACTTGCAGCAAGCATCTTAAGCAGCATGCAAGCTATCAAGCTCCCTCTTGTGTTCTCACTCTGGCTTAGTTAATCTTAGACTATCTGCTGCACAAAAGTACATCTCTGAGAGGAAGACAAGATAAAGACCTAAATAAATCCTGTGGTTAATACCTCTCTGAGAATGCAAGAATTGTACATTTCTCTGGAATGTGAAGCCTTCCAAGCACATCTCCAGAAGCCAACTTTTGCTTGTCACTATAAAGGAAGCCTAAGATAAATAATGTTAATATATCCACTCAAAAATTAAAATATTTTAGTGAAGTTGCACATTTTAAAATTACTGCCTGAATTGCATCTTATGAAAGGACCAATATCATAAGTGTTTGATAAACATGAGAAAGCCACAGAATCAAGTCCCAGAGAGAGCTGATAGAAGAATTTAAGACAGAATTGAAGGCACCCATTAAAATAAAAAGGTGCCTACAAGCTTCAACAGACTGCAGAATTAGACAGCAGCTGAACAGGTCATCCACCTTGACTTTGGATAGCTTACAACTGATGAAGCCTGTATGAGACCTATTTACACATCTCAGCGAAATTAATGGAATTTGAAAATTGGTGGGGAAAGGGAAAACACCAGAAACAAACAAACCAGATTATAAATAAATCCAGAAATAAAAAAGGAGAAAAACACACCTTGGGAATCTCATCAAATAATCTCTGTGCCAGATGAGACAGAACATCATCCACAGACTTTCCATTTCCATACTGTATTACTGTTCCAGTAGCCTGAATTACATCAACACGAACTCTGTAGTGTTGGTGTGAAATTGTCTGCATTAAGGGTTTTATCAGAGATTCTGACTGCATATGGAAGTGCTCTGTTAGGGCAGAGAGACAAACACACCTTCAAACACGCCCTTCTTTTTGTGGGTGATAGAGCAACACGATTTCTGTAACACTACAAACAGCAGCCTGATTAGTGTTGCTACATTTATGTAGCATGCAGATTTAATTTTACACTATATTAGAGCTGAACACCAGCACACATGCACTCCACTAGCCCTGGCCTGGTTCTTCTCTAACAGATACTCCAAGGCCTGCAAAGTGCGCTCTTCGGGTGTGTGCAACTTCTCATAAAATCATAGAATAGTTTGGGTTGGAAGGGACCTTCAAAGCTCATCCAGCACCACCCCTGCCATGAGCAGGGACATCTTCACCAGCTCAGGTTGCTCAGAGCCCGTTCCAACCTGGCCTGGGATGTCTCCAGGGATGAAGCATCCACCACCTCTCTGGGCAACCTGTTCCAGTATTTCACCACCTTCATCATAAAGAATTTCTTCCTCATGTCTAGCCTGAATCTCCCCTCTATTAGTCTGAAACCATTATCCCTTGTCCTGTTGTAACACACCCTTCTAAAACATCTGTCCCCATCTTTATTGTTAGACCTCTTTTAAGTACTGAAATGACACAATAATGTCTTCTCGGAGCCTTTTCTTTCCCAGGCTGAACAACCCCAACTCTCTCAGCCCGTCCTCACAGCAGAGCTGTTCCAGCCTTCTGATGATCTCGGTGGCCTCCTCTGGCCCCTCTCCAAGAGGTCCATGTCTTTCCTGCACTGAGAGCTCCAGAGCTGGATCTCCTACCCTCTCTCCTGGTTGCATCCCTGTTACCTCCTGCCATCCCCTACCTCAGGCCCTGTCCCCCCAGGAGCCCGCAGGCCCATATCAGTCCCACCACTCTCCTCTTCACCCATCCCTGGGCCCCACCTGGCATGGCCTGGGCGCAGGCTGTGGCACACCTGCAACTTTCACGCCTGACCTCGGCATAGCTGTCGAGGAGGGTGGCCTGGAGGATGCGGATCACATCGCTGAGGTAGGGGACCATGGAGGCCCCGCAGCGCCGCAGCAGGAGGCTCAGGAGCTGGACCAGGCCGAGGCGCAGCTCCTCGCTGGGCTCAGCGCCCTGCGGCGGGCAGAGGCGCTGGGCCAGGGCCGGCAGGAGGACGGGCAGCGCCTCGTCGGGCCGCTCACCGTGTGTGAGCCCGTGGCAGAGGAGCTGGAGAGCGAGCTCCCGGCACCGCTCCGCCGCGTCCCCCGCCAGGCAGCGCGCCAGCGGCCGCAGCAGCTGCGCCCCGAAAACCTCCTGCACCACGGCGGCCGAGAGCGGCCGCTCCTGCACCTCTACCCGGATGGCTTCCAGCGCCCGCAGCCGCGCCGCCCGGCCGCAGTCGGGCTCCTGCAGACAGCTCAGGGGCCGACTCAGGGCCTGCGCCACCTCGGACGCCGCCATGCTTTCGCCATCACCGCGGAAGTGCGGCGGCGTTGCTAAGGACGCGCGAGGATTTTACGACGGCGGGAGGGCGCTTTACGGTGAGGGGGGGTGGTGTCTTTTGGCGGGCACGTCCCGGGCCCCCCAGCAAAGCACCGCGGAGATTGGGCGGTAGTTCCCGCTGGAGAGCGACCGGTTGTTTGTATCACAGGGGAAAAAAAAAAGATGCAAAGGGGAGAGGAACCCACGAGTGGCTGTAGATGGTGGAAAGACTGAGGGGAAAGGCAAAACCGGACCCCACAGGGCAGCTCAGCTGCCGGGATGAAGGTGTCACAGTGTGGAAACTTTCACATGTTACTTGCATCACTTTTCCCTTCCGTTTTTTCTCTGGAGGGATCAATACTGCAGTGGCAGTCTGCCACTGGTTTCTGTAACAGCATTATATAATTTTTATTGTTCATTCGTGTTAGTTAATGTATATTTACATTGTGTCCGTATTGTACTTATATGTGCTTTACACAACAGTGTTTTGTGTGCTGTTCTGGTGACCGTGCAGTCAACACACATCATACCAAAAGGGTTGTCAAGGTCTTTTTCTTGACGAATCATTCATTAATTTAAAATGCAGTAAACAGAACTAATTCAAATTATTATTTTTAAATAGCCTTGTATTTACCAGCAAGGAGTTTATCCTCTCGTTACGCTGCTTGGAGCTTGACTGTGAACCTTTGGACTCCTTATTCACACTTTACTCTGTGGGGACCGCAAGTGTGAATTCCCTGGGCACAGAGGAGACATTAAACATCCGTCGGAGCGTTCCTGGCAGCATGCTGGCACCCGGCCCAGCACAGGCGCTGTGGCTCAGTCCCAGCTGTGACCACGCTCCTCACCAGCCCTGCAGAGTGATACTCTGGGTACGACGGCTTCCCTTTAAACTCCCAAGTGACTGAGCTGATGAGCCGCCCTGCCCAGCCCTTTAGGATGCAACAGGTGCCAGAGAGCGCGGGGGCTGCTGTGCTCCTGCCTCACCTCAGCAGCTTGTCCTTCGTGGTCAGGCCACCTCTTGTGTCCAGGCGGATCTCTGTAGCCAGGCCACCCTTCCTGGCCAGCCCCATCCTTCACAGCTGGGCTGTTGTCCTTCAAAGCCAGCACATCCTTTGTAGCCACATCCATTCTTCATGGTCAGACCAGCTTTCGTGGCCAGCCTGTCCTTTGTTACCAGGCTGTTGTCCTTCATAAGATCGCAGAGTTGTTTATTAAGATCATAGAATCCAACCGTTAGCCTAACACTGCCAAGTCCACCACTAAACCATGTTCCTAAGCACCTCCAGTGATGGTGACTCAGTTGCTTCCCTGGGCAGCCTGTTCCAATGCCTGACAACCACTTCCATGAAGAAATTTTTCTTAGTATCCAATCTAAACCTCTTCTGGTGCAACCTGAAGCCATTTCTTCTCGTCCTGTCGCTTGTTACATGGGAGAAGAGACCAACCCCGCCTCGCTCCAACCTCTTTTCAGGTAGTTGTAGAATCACAGAACCATAGAATGTCCTGAGTTGGGAGGGACCCACAAGGATCATGGAGTCCAACTCCTGTCCCTGCACAGGACAACCCCACAGTTCACACCATGTGTCTGAGG
>VWYH01007421.1:220151-434348 GCA_013399365.1 Pampusana beccarii | reverse complement strand
GCAGCGAGGGGAGGAGGCGGCGGCTGCAGTGCGGATACCGGCAGGGGAGCCCCTTCCTCCGCCCTCACCGCCGGGGAAGGAGAGAGAAGCCGCCGCCGCTCAGCCGGCTCCAGCCGCCCAGGTATTTACGGGCCCTCCCCAGCAGCGCCGGCCGAGCCCGGCCGGGCGCGGAGCCTGGCGGGGGCAGGGAAGGGCCGATCCGCCAGCCTGGGGGATGCGCTGCCTCGGGCGGCGGGGGCCGCCCGGCCGGGCCCGGGGGCGCCTCCTCGGTGCTCTCCCGCCTCCCGGGGCCGGGACCCGCTCCCCGCCGCCCCGGGGTGTCAGCGGCCCGGGCAGCGGTGGCTGGGAGGCCCGTGTTAAAGCTGCCCGCGCCGGTTTTGGTCTGGGATGGAGCGCTCGTATGCTCGCTGGGGGAAATAAGGGGGGGTTTGGGGTTATTTTCTCCCAATTAGCAAACTTCCCTTTTGGGCAGCTCAGCCCTCCCCTCCTCATCTCCTTCGGGACCTGGAAGGTTGCCCTCTGTGAAAAGGTTGGATGTTAAGATTGACCAAAAATCCTTCTGTTGTAGAAAACTGGGTTTCTGGTGATGGGGAGAGAGTCCCCAAGGGAATAGAAAAGCACGGCTTTGTGCCGTCATTTAATAGCTGTCTTTGAAACTCATGGCCTTGTATGATTAATTGCACCGTTATTTCCAAAGGCTGAGTGTTGTCTAGGAGTTAAAATGCTCTTTTTGTATGTTGATTGTACGAAGATGACACAGCTCAGCATTTCCACGTACAACCCCAGAACATTAAAATGTTCAGGATCAATAGCTCTTGAATAGGCAACAGGCAACATTAAAATGTCTTTGCTCCTTGAGATATCTCTGACACGGGATTTGGGAACTGTCTCTTATCTCTTTCTTGCACCATTTTCTTACCTAGGTCTGTTTTCTATTTACAAGCCTGAAGATGGCTGCTGCTTCTTCCTGCAGTATGGAAGAAGATGAGAGCCTGAAGGGATGTGAACTCTATGTTCAGAAGCACAACATCCAGCAGATTTTAAAAGAATGCATTGTAAATCTTTGCATAGCAAAGCCAGATCGACCCATGAAGTTCCTCAGAGAACACTTTGAAAAATTAGAAAAGGTCAGTGATTTTCAGATGACTTATAATTTTCCATTTTTAAACTGAAAAAGATTGATTTAAAAGTTTCAAATATTTTGGTACATTTTTCCTTTTAAAATTTAAATTATCAGCCCACTGTTAAAAAACAGGCTATTAGAAGAAAAACCCCAACCCTTTATTTGCTGATGCCTACTATAATATTGGCTATTGTATAGAATTTTTGTGCGTAACACCAAGATTATAATTTCTCATCAAACTGCACTTGTTAAAAATGACCCAAAGAATTATGAGCGTACTTTGTGTGATGATGAATGGTGTCCTGAAGTTTCATCTATGGGAAGAACCTGTTTGTTAGAGCAGAAGATACTCTTCCCTGTTTTTTCCAGTGTCACATGATGTGGTTTTCTCTTCCCCTAAAACTGGACAAAATCAGGGAACCAGCAAGTCCTGAAAATCATTGGACAGTTTGCCGTTTAGTTTCACTGCTCTTGTCTGTCTGCATTGCTTATCTCAGGATCTTCCAACAGGAGATGCATTCAGGGAGACTTCATATACTGTGACTGTCTTCAAAAGCCATGTAGAGGGGGAAACATTTTAACACATTCTCAGACAAATTCCTCCTAAAGCCAATGGGTGTCTTTTTCAGGAGGAACATGTGTGAGCATGGCTTTTCTCTGGGGATGGGACTTCTCCAGAAATAAATGGGAGCGTAGGACTGCAAGTTGTTGGTTATACAAGTCCTCAGTCTGCCGGAGACTTTATTAATATACTTAGTTTGAGAAGATGATTATTCGCTTTTTTTGAAGGAAACTTCTGCAGTTTGTAGGCTTAAGATATAGTTTGATGTAGCTTTTTCCTTCTAGAGGCAGAATTTTGTAAGGACAGAGCAAGAACAATAATAACTAGTGAATAATGCATAGAGCTGATGTAAGCATTTTATACATCTCGTTGTCTGCTTTTCAGATAAATTTTTGTATAGGTGAGTATATGCCAAATTTGTGTAGCTTTAAAAACCACAAACATTGCATTTCGGTGCAAGCCCCGTAAGAATGCCTGGAATATCATGGGGGGAGATTTTTGTATGTGGGTGAGCAATACACTGATATGGCATGTTTGCTATTAGCTACTTTAATTTTGGTCCTGTGTAGGGAGAGGAGTGAAAATCTTTGGGTTTAAGCACGATTTTCTAAACAGAGTCATGTGTTTTTCCACCAAAGTGTGGTATTTTGGAGTTATTTTCCAAACTCATTAAAATAGACAACACGTTCCACTGAGGAGAGCAGCAGAATAGCAGTGTATCTGTCAAAAAATCATGTGGGCAGTTTAGAGATGAAGTGTGGGATATTTTTCAAGTAGTTGAAAGAGGATCTTATGGAAAACTTAGACCTCAATCCACATCAATGTACTGCAGCTACCTCAGAGGTGAATTTAAAAAAAAAAGTTTATTTCATTTTGCTAATTCTTAACTACATCTTATAAAATCAACCCAGAAAATCAAGATTTATTACCAGACTCAGGATCAGACCAGATCACAAATGCTTTTTACCTTCTGATGACATCAGTGTGAGGTCCATTGCCTTCAGTCTTGGTCTGTATCGCTGTGTCACTGACCCTTGACTTCATGACACTGGCCCCACGTATAATTCTTAGGTCTAACACGTCTGGGAGCAGGTTTGTTTTGACAGGAGCGAGTTCAACCAGCTCAGGACAGAGCCAGGGAATTAGTTAATAGCTGGGGGATGTGGATTGTCTTGGGCTTCTATTCAGGTCCATGGCTGGGCTGTTTTTTATTTCACAGGGTAGATATGGCCTGAAAGGGCTGCAGAGTGAGAACTTGAATAAATACTTAGGAATGAAGTGCTGGAAATTGAGGTTTGATGTTTGATTCCACAGTCATTTTCAGCTGGAGAAGTGCCAAGGTTAGAAAGAGGCACCTTTTTAAGTTTGCATCTTATTTGTAGCAAGTACAATATTCAAAAACATAAATCTGAAAAGATTTGTAGGAGAACTTTAATAGATATTTTTCTGTTCACGTAGTACTGACAGGACTTGCTTGTCTTCTGATGTCAGTAATTGCTGGGAATCAGCCAAGTTTCTCTATTGGGAAGTTTGCAGATCAGTTTTAAGATGCAGCGACATACAAAATTCCAGGTGATATCTACTCTGATCACATTAGCAGTTACTTTGTAAAAATCTCTGACATTCGATTGAGCACAGAAAAGAGTTGAAAACAGTTTAGATACCTGAGATTTTAAAAATTATGGAATGTTTTCTTTTGAATAATTTGTTTTACATTTCCCTGTCACTACATAGAACTTCTTGGTGGTGGTTGGGGTGAAGAAAACCTTTCCCTTAGAGGTATTAATTGGCTTTTTTAGACTGGGGGAATAGATGTTAGCTAAGAAACGGTGGCATTTTAACAGCTGTAATTAGGTCCTGTTTACTTGAGGACCAAAGAAGGCATAGCAGAAAAAACCCAGGGAACCCATCTTTTATCTTCAGTTCTTGCCTTATGTAAAAAAGTTTATTACTAAGAAGTTATAGGCAAAGCCTTGTATTTTCAGCCATACTGAGACTGCAAAACTTTCATTAGTGTCAGGCTGTTTAGAGCCGTGACTATATATATGATCAATGTGGAGTTGTCTTACCAGGCTAAGCTAGAAAAAAAAATATAATAAAGAGTAAAACTAATGAAGAAAATGGCACAAAAGAAGGGGAAGCAGCAGGGAGCTGCAGGGTATGTTTAGGCATTACCAAGTACTTTGCTGAAGCCCTTTTGCATGCAGTGTGTTTCAGAGCAGCCTTTGCTGGCCCAGCCAGGTAATTTTTGCTGATACCTTGTGTACCTGGGCTCTCTCCTGGTCCCTTCTATTGCTGGTGCACACAACAAATACTGTCTTGCACATGCTGAACTTACTCTCCTGGATTGCTGTGGATTGGCAGTGGTTTTATGGACACAGGCTGATGCTGTATGTCTTAAGGTACCATCCAAAAAGAGAGTTTTAGAAAAACCTGGGCCCTACTGTTTGTAAATAAATAAAGCAAAATGAGATTATCTATGTAGCTCCACCTGGTGATATGAGACAGTATCACATACAGACCCGATCAGAAAAATAGAGGCGTTTGTGTGACGAGAAGGGAGGTCTGTTTGGATGTCGTCTTTGTTTCACATCTCAAGGTATCGTGTTTTACATTCATCAGGATACTTAATCCATGTTAATCTTTAAGCACCTAAGTGGCTTTAAAGAAACAGGTTCATACGTAGCTTTAAACGCATGAATGAAATACCTTGCCAAATTCGCTTTCAGTTAACGGGGTTGGGTCAGTCACTGTCTGATGGCAGATTTCACTGGATCACAACGGATTTTGGGAAAGCTCTTGAAACTGATGGGCGTTTATAGCTGGGAACAGGTACGTACATATATTTGCCCCCGGCTGACTGCAGCCTTTTATAGGCTCCCAAACATATGTAGGGGCCCTTAAGCTTGATTTTACTAACTCATTTTTGAAAAACAGTTTGTCCGGGGCTTAACCCTGTCTGTGTTGGAGTCCTTGGGTGCAGAACTGGCTGAGTACCTGTCCCCTGCTTTTGGGCAGCTCAGCATATCCCTCACTCATCCTTTAAGAGGCCGTTAGGACTGCACAGCAACTCATCTCAGATGAAGTAGAACTCCAGATTCGGGGATGGGAGGGTTTTGAGCTGTGCTTCTGTGCTTCCTCCTCATTGTTCTGTCTTTTAGAGTTGTCAGAGCATGGGACAAGGCGCTCTGGCAGCTACTGACCCTTTCCGTTGCCGCTGATTGCTCAGCCAAGGTGAGGCAGGAGCTTTTCTCAAAGGCACTAAATTAGCTTCAAAATTGTTCCTTTTATTCATTTTCAGTTGTAGGAGGTGATTTAAGGCACAGAGGTAGTTAAACCTTGTCCGTCTTCCCACAGTAATTATTTTAAACTGAGGGGCATACCAAATAGGAATGATAGCAAGGAAAAAGACTGCGTAAAAAATGATACAAATCAAACCAGCTTTCCACTATGAAGATGAATTTTGATTTTGTTCTTGTTTTGAAGTTAGTTTTCCAGTAGCTTCTCATTAATATTCTCCTAAATGCAGGAAAGGACGCCTCCTTATTGTTAAAAACCTTTTTAATGCTGCAGGAATTCATTTGAATTAGGCACGTAGGGTGAGGGGTTGAGACTATCCAACTGGACACCAATAAGACTGGGTGGAGAACTACAGGTTTTGTGGCTGATTTAAGATTATTTGAGATTTGACCTTGTTTCAATTCAGAAAAGGGCCTTAGATTTTGAAATGCTATAGGCGGGGGAATTAATTGAGCGCTCTGTGGTTGCCTGCTTGGCAGCCCGTGTTGGAGCTGTACCCTGACAGCTTGGTGAGCTCAAGCTGTTGAGGTTCCGCAGCTCCCCGGAGCTCAGCCCGCCAGCTCCATCGCCCCTGGGCAAGGCGCTCGGGAACGGAGGAAGCGAGCTGTGGGAAACTGGAAATAAAAACATGTCCGTAATTATTTTAGTTGGGATTTATTGGCAAATCGTGAAGAAAAAAATACTTAATGAGCTGCGAGCATCCCACTGAAGGGTTAAAGGGAACACATGGATTCTTGCCGAAGCCTGCAGTTCAAGTTGCTATCTAGCCTTAATACCCGTGTTCCAGTGAAGGCACTCGTAGCACACAGAGGTTGTTTTGGGTTTCAAAAATGAAATGCACATATAAGAGAGGAGGATAAAAGAGAGAAAAGAAGCTGAGTGTCTATTTGAGGTAGGCAGCCCAGCACACTTATTTTCATATTTGTATTAACATCACATGGTTTCCTAGAAGAGAGAATAAATTGAGTAGAATTTTATTGAAAAGTGGAAAATGTGGAAATGTTTTAGGGAGCATTTCCACTCTGAAATGACCGAGGGAACACAAGATTTTGAACAACCCATCCTTGCTGTCAGCGGCACATTTGGTTTAAAGGTATCAGTATGCTTCTCAGTGTTAAGTGGGCCTACACAATGGAAGTATTTTAAGGAGCAAAATGGCATGCCAGCATTCGTGATTGCCTCTTTGTTGATAACCTCCTTTATCAACTATTTCTTCCTGTGCTCTGATGGTCCATTTTTGCCTCTTACATGTAAATCTCAGATTGGTGGCATTTCTCTTGGATTAAGGGTCTCCTGTGTTAGAAGGCTAGAATAAAAAATAAATAAGCAACTTTGCCATTACATGTCCAGTGATTAAAAGCTTCAGAGTGACTTAGGTGTTCTGGTTGTTGCTGAAAAATATGGCATAATATTTAGTATTTTAGCTTAAATTACATTTGTCTACTAGGAATAGAGCTTTTCTGCGGGCATGTTTCTTATGCAAGGTATGCATGCATACGTTGTTGTTTGGCTGGATTTTAAAAACCAGAAGGGTTGGCTATGGTTCTCTTTCATTATATAAGCTTTTAAGTATCAAAAATATGGTCTGTGTTTTGTAACATAACCTCTCTTACTTCACTGTGAGGCGTGTGTAAGAAAGTAGGGGAGAGGTGGTGGTGGGTTGAGATACTGCAAGACAAGAAGCGTTTATTATAACATATTGCAGGAGGTAAAAGGACGCCAGTAAAGGGACACAATAAGGTGAGCGATGCAGTCAGGGTGGAAGAAGAGTGGGCAAAATTATGGCAGGAGAATTTTGCCTAGATTGGAAATTGGGAATGAACTGAGATGCAGAGAGGCCACTGAGGACACAGTTGTAGTGATGGACCCAGTGGATAACTGTGGAGTGGATAAATACGTTAGTAGGATGGGTGGGTGTTAGAGATATTTCTTAGTGATGCTGTAGAAGAAAAGGTGGCGTTTCAGAAGGGAAGGTAGTGGAACCATAGTAGGGATTGTGTGAAAAGTCTTTGATAGCAAGGCTGAACAGTCATAAAGATAGTAGATTTGTCCAGAGTGACAAATACAAGGCTGGAAAGGACATTAAGACCTCCCAGATTTCTCCAGCTCTCAGCGATGGCATCAATCAGTCCTGTGCTTCCAACAAAGCAAGAGTGCTTTGCCTTTGGCTTTTATTTGTTGCTATAAATCATTGTGTCAGCCTCCAGGAGTGATGGAGCGGTGTTAGAAACCTTCCTGTATTGAGAGCATCTCCTCTGGGTCAGTTCCAGTGCAAAGAGAGATTAGTTATGTGCGCGTGAAGTGTCCTGCACATTTTCTGTGGATAAACAGAAAGTGGATTCCGGGTCTGTCAATTCGAAAACTTTATGAGTGAGCCTGAGGAAAAAATAAAAAGACAAGATATTTCGTTTAGAGTGTACTTTGTGTTGTTGCTTTTGAATGCAATGAATAAATTGTAGGAGGAAGAGCAGAGATAGTGAGCAGTGATACTGAACGGCTGACCTGCTTTTAAAAGTCTCTTTGGGATGTTGTTGTAAAGCTGCACCACGATTTGGAGCCTCCTGAGCTGCTGTCCTTTCTTCAGCTGAAACATCTGAGTTACCAGGTGGTGACAAAGCCTGAAATGAGAGACCGGGAGGGGAACTACTGAAGTGAATTTCTGTTTGGAAATACTCTGGCTGATAGAGTGCGTTTCTGGGTCAGGAAACGTGTGTGCTCTTGAGCAGCAGTCTGAAAGGAAAGGTAAACCTGAAAACTGTCTTGGCATTGCGGCTGCTTCACTTGCAGTGTTTAAACTCGTTACAAACTTGTGGAAGCGTTAATCAGGAAAGGCGATGACCCCATATGCTGAGGACAGGGTACTAAATTCCTGTGTTTTATACCTCAGCCTCTTGTAGCACAAATGTTTTAGCCGAAGGTGAACATCCTAAAGATAAATGGGTCACTGCAGTTGTATTTATTGGCTCTTTCTTTTAATTTTATGCAACGATGGTAATTTTCTTTCTTTTCCGGTTTATTATCACTGAAGTCAGTGAGGGTATTCCAGTTTCGCCATCCATCTCCTCCAGAAATCCCAGGAAAGACTTTTGTTCACAACTTTTGTTAGGTTTTTTGACACTTACAGCATAGTTTCAATAGAAGTAGGATTAGGTTATGTATATATAAAGTAGGTTGTTATGGTTACACAGCAATATCGGTTTGTAGATTTGGGGGGTGTTAATATATCATTGCATTGGACTGTGGCAGTGGCACTGGAGGCTTCATTCAGCGGCGCACACGTGGTCCCCTACTGCCATTTAAGACTAAATGACGTGCTATGTCCACTGAGGCTGGGCGATGTGACACAGGACAGCAGGAGGCTCGTGTCCTCCTCAGCTGGCAGCTGAAAGCCAAGCAAGGTCACCCATAAGAGCACTGGCCTATGGACAACTGGACCAGACCCTACGTGTCCTACAAGTCAGGAGCATCTCCACTGAAGCCAGTGCAGATACTGGTGTGAAGGGAAGAACAAGACGCTCACTGGGGCATATTGCTCAAAGGCAGTTACACTGTTTTGCAGTTGTGCCTTCCATGTGTTTTCTCATTTTAAGGTGGACATAATTGGGCAATATGATTGTGAATTATCTCTGCCATCCGACTAGGGAGTGAGATCGCTTGTTGTCATGACAACAAAAGATGGTGAGGTGTTTACTTGAAAGTGAGTTCTGCACAAGCGTTCACATCAAGCTGTGTCTGAAGATCAGTGTTTGAAGAACTATTCTTCAGACAGTCCATTCCTCCTTTAAAACCTTTGCTGTGTTTGTGCAGTTTTACCCCAGGATATAAGGAAGATGTCTTTTTGAAAGCTTAACCCAGGACTAGAGCATATGCTTTTATTTTCAAAAGGCACTCTTTAGTTCAGTAATGGAAATCCTACCTAGACTACAAATAGCAGCATATGGAAAAGCCAGCCAGTCAACTATCTGCTGTTTATATAAAAGGAGTTTGTAGCGAAGAGACTTCCTTTTAAAATGAATCATATGGTAACTAACTCACTTTTATAATCCTTTAATATCTTTGTGGCTTTAAAAGGTATTTGGGTTTAAGAGCATGCTTTGTGATATTAATTTTATCTCACTGAGCTTTCTTTCTCGTATAAATCAGTGCTGGGGCAGAGGAGATCTTATTTATTAGTTCCTTGGAAGTGCCTTTTCTACAATGTGTGCTGAAAAAGAAGTGTATATTTGATATTCAAATGGGACCGACTACTGCTCTTGTCTGTTAGTAAATATGCTATCTATGAAAAGAACAGTGTAAGTGCTGCATACCATTAAATAGTTACCTGACTGCTTGTTGTAGTTACCTTTTAGAATACTTTCAGCTGCTTATTGTCCAGAAAGGTTAACCTTCTGAAGAAGGTGCATTTGGTTGTGTTTATTTAATATAAACAGAGGATGTTAACACTATTAAAGAGCTACATAAGCTGCAATAGCCAGTAATATTATTTGAAATTCTTCAGTCATAGCTTTGGTTTTGATGACTAGGTATTAAATATAATGCTAATATGTAGCACACATACTTTTATTTTAAATGTTTGTGTTTCTACAAGTGCATAGCTGTAATTAAGGAAGCTAGAGGCAGTTAGAGAGGAATCGCATGTGGGGAAGAAGTTGATGAGAATGCTAAATAGGACTTGCAGTTCTTGCACAATAGGAAAATCTAGCTGAGTCATTTTTTACCTATCCAGTGCTGCTATTTGAAGTTTGAATTGGAAATGAAAAAGTTCCAGTAGGGATTTAATACCTCTGAACTCAGGGTTTTTTTTCAGTTTTTTTGTTACAGCACCTAGCTCAGCTGTGTTATAGCCCAGGAATTGCGGTGTTGTGATCCCAGTTTTAAAAAATACCAATCTGGGAGGAACTTGGCACTTTCTGGCACATGTCAGGACCTTGAAAATTTAAATCTTTAGCCAGCCCTCTACATTTTATGTCTTTGCTTGTCTCTTAAATATTTCAGTAGTCCTTTAATCAAAACAAGAACGTGTGGCTTGTTGCTTTGGATTATGCAGCATGGGAAATACTATTTAGTTATTTATTTCAAAGAGCAATAATACATCAAAGATTGGTCTCAAAGGCTCCTTAGGTTAATGAGAAGGGAAATGTCAGTGGTGGTGAGGAAAGAAACTGGAATAAGACCAGAAAAGACAAGTGGCATGACTGGATTTGTCAGACATTTGTAAACATCAATGGCAAAACATACATTAATCATCTGTTTTTCTTGCAGGCTTAAAAATGGTGAACTTGTGCCAGTTTTCTGTACCGCTGTTTTCTGGTGTCATACCTGATGAGTTAACGATAACTCATTTCCTCTCTCAATGAGACCAGCTGGTTATGTTGGTAACCTGCCACGTCTGGCACTGGTGCTCCCAGATTCTCCCTCCTCCACCGACTCCATGTCTTGGCTCTGGTTGGAAAGTGTCCTTGGAAATTAATTGTGTAAGACAGAGGCCAGGTTGGAGCATGGAGGTTGTTGGTCTCTTCTCCCAAGTAGCAAGTGATAGGATGAGAGGAGTTGGCCTCAAGTTGCGCCAGGGGAGGTTTAGATTGGATATTAGGAAAAAATTCTTCATGGAAAGGGCTGTCGGGCATTGGAACAGGCTGCCCAGGGCAGTGGTGGAGTCACCATCCCTGGAGGGGTTTAAAAGGCATTTAGACAAGGTTCTTAGGGACATGGTTTAGTGCTAGAGTTAGGTTATCTTGTGGTTGGACTTGATGATCCTAAGGGTCTCTTCCAACTGAAATGATTCTGTGATTCTGTGATTCTTCTATGATTCTATGATTCTGGCATCCTCGCCAAAGGAATGTTGGTTTTATGGGGTGCGCAGGCTTGTCGGCATTACTGTGTTTTCTTTTGGGTAGGCTGCAATGCTGCTCATTTGAATTGTCCCAGAGATACTGGAGTTGTTCAGGGAGTCGCTGACTATGTGTGCGTCGATCAACATAACCCTGAGACTACCAGGGTGTGGGTTATGCCTACGGCAATATAATAGATAGCAGCAAATTAAATTACTCGACTGCTGCACGAGCTGGCTTTCCTCCTTACTGTGCTCGTGTCTCTCCTGCACGTGCCCTTCGGGTTCCTGTGTCAGACAAGCCGAGGACAGGACGTGTGGTCCATCCCATCTCCAGTTCTCCGCTGCCTTAGGCAGGGTCAGCAAAGAGAAGGAACCAACTCAGAAGGCACTGGGGAGGTGGCAGAGACCGTGTGGAGTGTTGTGAGCAGGATGCCGGGCTGAGGAGGTACCGGGGGGCAGAAGGTGGGCTGGGGATGATAAAACCAGCCCCTGTTCTTTTGGCTGATAGACATGGGCGATGCAAAGGGAATTTTACTTCTGTGTGCTTTCCCTTGAATCCCAGGAAGAGGGAGAGTAGGAGATGGGGTATCCGAAGATGTAGGTGACCTTGTTTGTCTCAATTCTTTAGAAGTCAAGCAATTCAGTGCATAGATTGACAACGTCTTGCTGCTCTGACATCCTTTCTTGAAGGTTTTCTATACTGTTTCCTGCTCTTGTTACTGTCTCTTCAGGGATTCCCCTTTGTATTTTATTTTTCGTTCCATGAGCGTGAAATTTGGAGAATAACCTCCCTATTGGCCAGCTGATGCTCAGCCAGCCATCATTTTTCATAGCTCTCTGGAGCCTGCCTTGGATCTTATTTGCTTGGAAGTAGTCCCTTTGATTGTAAATCTGTTACATGGCAGAAATTCTGGAGTAGGGAGCATATTTGTTCTTCCTGGTGATAGTAAACCTGCGATGCAGAGCAAGATGAAGAACTCTGTCTAATATCTTGACACGTGTATTCTGAGATGTTCTCTGTGCAAAAGGCAAAGATATGGACAAGCCAACTGAGAAAATAACAGCTGTGATGTTGAGGAGTAAGCAGAAGAGGCTTGTTCTTCTGCTTTCTTAGCCAAGAGTGGCTGCAAAGATGTCTGCAGTTAATAATACATTGGTTTCCATTATGTGTAAGAAAGAGTTGAACAGGTCAAGTAATGGAGTGATGATACCTATAGACACATTGTAGTTAATGTCAGCCCTTTATGCTGCTCACATGAAATTTTTATTTTTCTTTCAGCAGTAGGCATGTAGATTGACAGTTGTGTAAATGTAGAAAGGAAGGGGTTGATGAGAGTTGTAAAATAAGAGTGAATTGAAGTGTATCCGGTGAGCTACATGGGTAAGAGATGTTTCATTGTCTCTTTTTGCCTTGCAGGAAGAATGCAAGCAAATACTGGCTCGGCAGAAATCCAGTTCCCAGTCTGACTCTCACGACGACGAGATTTCCCCTCCTCCTCCCAACCCAGTGGTAAAAGCCCGACGCAGGAGAGGGGGGGTCAGTGCAGAAGTGTACACGGAGGAAGATGCTGTTTCTTACGTCAGAAAGGTAACGCGTCGCCATGCGTCTGATTCTGAGATGTACAGGACAATCGGGTGACTCACATTTTGCTCACAATTTGAAATCGTGGGTCAGCCTGTAGGATGGTGTCCTTGTGCTGGCACGTGCCAAGCTTGACCATTTTCTTTACACTCAAGTTCTTTTGCTGCCTCCTTGACTGAGTGCTTTCCCCATCAATGTTGCTTCAGCATTCTCCCTTCCCCTTTTTGAGATGTGCTGCTGATCTGTTTCCCCCTTTAACAGGGTGGGTAATTCTCAGCCATTTTCATGATATTCGCAGACTCCGACAGCTTCTGAGTTTTGTCAGAACCTCACGGTTTTGGGAAAGCAGCCTTTGCTCTTGCTGTGTTTTCTGCCCTTTTTTTTCCAAAGGTCACTTCTAGTTCAAGTTTTCTTCTAACCTACGTCATTTAGGTTCCCCTGATGATTCACGCTTATGGTTCCCATGTTGATTTGGTACCACCTTGGCTTTTTGGAATCCGGTTGACCGTACTTGGGCAATTTTATGTGACATTGTCTTTGAAGAAATGCCAATCCTAAATTAGGTGATTTCTTCAGTAGGAGCACTAATTTGGGCTTATTTTTTTCAGGTGCCTTTTTCACGGAAATATCTAGCGATGTTATATCTTTGATCTCTCTTAATAACTCCGCATTTTTTTTTAAACTGGCCAAAGCTTTCAAAGGTTATTAAAAGACGGACATTACGATAGTGTACATCATGTTTGTTTAGGGAGCTAGACTAAAAATGTATTTCACAAGGCTGGCAGATGCTACTAATGTGCTTTTGTGCATGCCTGGAGTAGCTTTAACCCAAAGAGCTTTTTCTTTATGGGAATACGTTTTGTCAGTCACTGTTTTTTTGGCAGAATACTTTTTGCCTTTGCAGTCAGCTGTGCTTTTGTCATCTGCTCATGATACAAGTTCCCTGGCTGCTCTGGGGATTTCTTTCCCAAGAAAGAATAAAGATAGTTTCTCATCCTGAAAACAAGTATGGAAGAGTATTCTTGTGGCAGTTAAATAATACTTGCAAGTATACAGTAAATTTTAACAACACTGTGGTCCAGCTATTAATGTACTGCACTGCTAAAAAACTTGCATGATATTTTAAAAGGCACTTCAAAATCCTTTTTTCTGCGCAGTTTGCAATATCGCCCTTAAAAACTTCCACAAAGATCACATTTGTCTCTGCTTAATATGGGCTCCATCTGACTCTTCTGAAAATCGAAGGAAATATTCCTTCCCACACCACTGAGTAATTCTTTGATGTTTATAATGGAACCCGAAGTTAACTTTGTTTTCTTCCGTTTTCAACAATGATGCCAATAAGCCCTGACAGTAGCATGGGTAGGCAGGAGCCCGAAGAAGCAATACTGATCATATTCTGTGTGTTCTATGACTAGGGCTGTTATGATTTTAATTTATTTGGAACTGACTGAGCATAAATAATAATAATTTAGGGGTTGGTTTCTCATCAGGCTACAAATGCTGCAAGGAATATAGAACTAGCACTGGGAGGGTTTGTGTCAGTGCTTTGTCTTCTGCCATCAGCAAATAAATCCCATGGTGAGGCCCATGGTTGTGTGACAGAGGTTTCTAGAATACGGAAGCAAAGGGCGACTCTGAAAGGACAAATTATTAAACTAATTTAAAAGTGTAAAAAGCAAGGCAAGGGTTGTGTTAAACTATTGCAAACAGCTGGATTTCCAGATAGTAGCCAGGAAGAACCACTGGCTTGAATTCAGGAATAGGATAGAAACACATTTGGGTCATAAGCCAGTTTAAAGGATCCCTGGAAGGGGTGAGCTGCAGGATTAGTGCTAAAGGCAGTGCCATGAGCTGTGTCACTGGAGAGAAAATCAAAGGAGGTTTAGCTTTGTGATTTGAGCAAGCACCTGGCACAGCTCCCTTCTGAGGAGCACGAAGGAAGATCTCTGCACAAGGTTATTCTGTTGCTTCATTCCCGACACTAGAGAAAGCAGTATTTGTCAACACATCTGACGTAACACGCAGTTGCCAACTAACAGAATAAGAATCTTGCTGGAAAGAGGGTTATTGGCTTGAGTTCAGTGATTGCTTGGAAGTGTGGTGTAAGAAACGGCCAAGTGGTTCTTCCTGACATTTGATTTCAGTCGGATGCCTGGTTGCTGTGACACCTAAAGACGTTTCTGTGTCCCTGGCGCAACAGACCCACTTCGGTCTCTGCCTTGCACCTTTGTTTCCGCAGATTGAGGCTGAGAAAGGCTCGTCTGCACTATTCTATCATCAGACAGCCAGGTTGGAGTTGAATGTCTGGGTGATTTGATTATCTACCCTTTTGGGTCATCAGCAGGAAGCTTAACAACTACAGTATTGTTATAGAGCAAGGGCTCAGGACTGCAGTTCAATCCTGGGTTTGTCTGACAGAGTAAAAACCAAGAATACACAGGCAAAATGCTCATTTTATTTAATGCTGAGGAATTTAAACTTCTAGTTAAATTAGGTTGCGTTTCACCCTGATACAAATGTGCAGTTTATAGATAAACGCTTCTCTAGACTTAATGACTACAGCAGTCAGTATAAGCGATATCTGAAGCCAGAGTTTAACTTTAGATCTTCACAGTGCAGTGTTTTCCCTTGAAATAAATCTAGATCAATTCTTTGTTTTTCCGTGTGAGACATCCTTCTTCTGGTTGGATGGGTGGTAACTTGCCTTTCCAGCATGAGGAAAGGAAACTACTACACATCAACATATGTAGTAAATTAAATGACAGACTATTTCTAGGATAATAAAATATGAAGGATAGATGCCCATTATCAGACCTTTTTTATACAGTAATTAAAACAGGCAAACAGATGTTGTTTTTTAGGTTGGAGTAAGGTTTGTTTAACACTTTAAACTTTTGCTAGGTTTGATTCTGCCCTGTTACAATGAAACTATTAAGGAAAACCACATTACTAAATTCAAACAATATATTTTACAAGTCATAACCTTGTTACAAATTTCTTGTGTCTCTGGTAATCACAAAGTCTCTGACTGGCAGAAGAAAAAGCTTGGCAAACACTGCGTCTTTACTAATATCTTACCTAGATGCTCACCAAAATGGAAAGCCTACAGAAGCTTAGACAAGTCTTACAAAAAAGCTTCACCCAATATGAAAACATGCTCCCAAATTTCAACATATATTTTGAGCAAATACATGTGCAACAGGACTTTCTCCCCAATTAACAAATAAAAATGCCTCTTCATTCTCAAATGCCAGTCCTTCTCGTTTGCCGTGAAGCTAAGGCACAGGATTTTGACCCAGGTGGGCCTCTCAGGAGCTTGGTTCCTTAGTCCACAACCAGTACTGAAAAGTGCGTAATCAACACATTTTTACCTGAGGGAATGTTGCTCATTCCCTAGTTTTAAAAGTAGGTTGCTTCTGATATTGTTTGTGGGGGAAGAAGAATATGAAATACATTTTCCTCAGTCCAAGAGATTTAAAAGGAGACTACACAGCTGCCAGTGCCTACTAATTATAGTATTATATGGATATCCTTCTCCCCACTCATCCCAAATCCTCTATTTCTTCTCTGGTATTGAGAACGTAAATTCTTATCTTCACATTATCAAAACCATAATTTATTACTTTCTCGGTGGCTTCGTGTTATAGCCTAAGCATTTCTCAGTGTTTGAAATCAAATTGCATCCATTATCTTGAATAGTGGCATTTTCTGTAGATTTCAAGATCTATAAAGAAATACAACCAGGCGTGTAATTACCCTTCGTTCTTTTCTCTGCAGGTTATTCCAAAGGACTATAAAACTATGACTGCTCTGGCGAAGGCCATCTCCAAGAACGTGCTGTTTGCTCATCTTGATGACAATGAACGAAGGTATGAGGTGCTTTATGATTTAAAGGAATCTGTAGCTTGACCTGAGGACAAGAAATTACATTAAATTTTATCTCCGAGATCAGAACTACTCTCACTGATGCATTTCAGTCTTACTAGAGGCACCCTGACACACACTTATGGTATTATGGCAGAGGATAAAATCACAAGCTAAAAAAGGGGAAGAAACAGTTAGAATGCGTTCAGACATATTTAATATTTTCAAATCAGCTGTGCCTGATGAACTTAATTCTAGGTTCCTAAAGATATTGGCTAAAGCAGTGTCAGAAGCATTTGTAGTTATGTCTGAGAACTCAGGGAAAACAGGTCAAGTGCTGGAAGAGTGGGGAAGAAAAAGCATAACGTCTATAAAGAGGTAAAAGAGAATTACAGGTAAATTATTTTGTTCCTTGAAAAACTGGAACAAACAAATTATGTGTAAGCACTTGAAAGAGACCAAGGAGTTCAGTAACAGCCAATGTGACTTTTAAAAACTTGAAAATATCTTCCTACAACTGAGTAGCAAGTCTTGTAGCTAGGGAAGGCACAACAGAGGCCAAACAGCTTGACTCCTAGTAATGTTTTTGACAATCATGTGTGTGGCATCTATGCAAAACTGATTGGATCGCCATCCAAGTTATCAATGGTCCATCGTTCTAATGGAAAAATATATTGAAGTGTGGGAAGGGTTGGTCTGTTTTTCATCGTTGTTGTCATTAATGACCTCACTGGTGGAATAGAGTACGAGTGCTGAATTTTTAGATGACATGAAGATGAGAAGGGCTGCTAAAACGTTGGGAGACAAGGCTAGGATTCGGAATTATGCTGACAGGCTGAAGAAGTGTTCTAGTAAAAGCAGGATGGATTGTCACTGAGCCAAGTGCAGAGAACTATACTCAGGCAGGAAGAACACCTTGATAACTGTAAGACCATTTTGCAGTTTTGGTAGTTCCTTGAAAAGCTGTGTGGAACTTATTGTGGATCGTGGTCTGAACATTAGTCACTAATGTCAAGTTGTTTTGAAAATACTTGTTTTGCTGGAGTAGCTAAACAAGAGAGCATGCAAGGCATGTCCTGGTGTTGGAAAGATTTCAGCTGGAACACAGTGTCCGGTTTGGGGCACTGCACTTCAAGAATAAACAGTTGGAGGAGGTTCAGGGGACAGCGGTGGGAACGATTACAGATCTAGATAACATCACTTCTGAAGAAACAATGGGATTGATTGGCCTGCAGAAGGAAAACTCAGGGGCAGAGGGGCATGATCATAGCTTATAATTGTGTCTGAATAGTGATATATGAGGAATAACTGCTGTGTGTGCCAAAGGGTAAAGAACAACGGATTTAAGAGGCAGCAGGAAAGAGTCAAACCAGGTACTAGGAAGAGGTTTCTGGCTGCTTGGGTAGGTTGTGGAGTCTCCACCTCTTCAGGCCTCGAAGAAGAGCTTAGACCGCACTCTGCCAGGAATGACGTAAGTAGAGTTGGTCCTGTCTTGCAGCAGATACGCTAAGTGATGTTGTGAGGTCCTTGCCGTCCCTGCTTCTGTGTGCTTCTGTGGTTAGAAAGGACAAAGACTGTGTCTACACTGACATTTTTAGTGCTGGCAGAACATCAGCAGAACAGTCCTGTGGTGAGGCTATGCACACACTTTCAGTCCAAGCACATTCCAAGTGTGCAAATTTTGCTCCCTCTTGCAGGCGTTTACACAGTTTAATTACTTTGCAATCTTAATTATTATGGTATTACATTAGCATGCAGATTTCTGGAGTAATTAGAAGAGGATTAACTTTTCACATTTCTTCTAGCTTTTTCACCCACAGCAGAGAATTCTTGTACAGAACTGCTATAAATCCTGATTATACCATTGGCTTGCAAACGTGACAGGCACTGGAAGGTTAGATTTTTAGGGCTGGAAAGGGGACGTATTGGTAATACGTTATCAAAGGAGAGTGAGAGAAAAACCGAAGGAAAAGTGCTTTTTTCTTGCACTGTGCTGATTGTACATCATGGTCACGGTCTCTCCTGTCTGTTCCCCATGTCCCATTTACTGTGAGCCAGACTGTCCTGTTGTGGATGTGTGTTAGGAGTGACGAGATGTGCACAGATCCCCATGTGTGTGCTGCACATGGGTTGTAGAATATCTGCTTTTGTAGTTCTCCAACTATGGCTTGACCAGGTGCATGCTGCCTTTGCTGGTGAAAGATCTAGAAGCTTCTTGGTTTCTGGGTTGTGCACCGGAGCATATTCAGCGATATACCATCTCCCTTGCTCAAAGGATGTGTTTAGGTGCCTTATTCAAGCCTCATGATGAGCACAGCAAGCTATTGCTGACATTGGAAAAAACAAAACTCTCAAAAGGACACGTGCATTCTGCTTTTGCAGACAGGATTGCGATGAAAGAATAAATTGTTCTCCCTTTGCATGTTACTGAGGATGCTCTTGACATTGTGCTATTGCCCTTGTCTGGTTTCGTTTGTCAAGTGTGGAGAAGTCAGCAAGTTGGAACATGCCACTGCCATTACTTCCGGTTTGCATCCTTTTGGGGCAGATATGTAGTTCAGTAAAGTAAGTGGTGTATGGCTTAATTTGGGTTCTGTCTTCTTGGAATGGTGGAAAGCAAGGTGGGGAGATTTAATTTTCTGTGCTGCAGTGGTGGTGTTGGTGTTTATTTTCTTCGGTGCTTTTCCACACTGAAGACAGTGTCATTGTTTCATTTAATTTCATGGTTGACCATTCGCCAAGATGTAGAAGGTATTCAGGTGGGGGAAGGATGGACGAGCAGGCCTTAATTCCTCATTTATGTTGGATGACTCTTAGATTTTTCCTTTGCCTCTGTAAAGATACTTACGTTAGTCTGCTGTATGGCTGTGCAGTCTGCATGGCTTGTGTTGCACTTGACAGCTGTGGAGTTCCTTATGTCTGACATAAACTTTTCTAAAGGCAGTGTGTAGCATATTATCTCTGTGTCAAATATTCCATATGAATGATTAATTGCATGACAAGTCACGCTGAAGCTAAGGTGAACTTTTTGCACTGGTGTCTGAAACAGTTTTGTTCAAGTCTTATTTTAGAGAGCGTCTTTTCATGTGCTGCGCTTAAAAAAGCGTTGCCATCTATCTCATGCATGCACACACACACATACAGAGTCTCTGGTGTAATATTATACTGAAAAGTGCAATAAAAGCAAAACTGTAACTGCATCAGTACTAAAAGCAGTAGAACTAGTTAAGAGCAACTTTTGCCAAAATTTTCATTTCAAGCGTCGCTAATATTGTAAAAAACGGTGCGGCTCTGCGAAGTGGTGTGCCAGTCCACTGTGTTCTCATGAGACTTTTCCACTGACTTCAATAGGATTTTGATTAAACTCTGGAGTAGGGTCCTGTTTCTCTCAAAGCCAGTGGCAAAATGCCCATTATCTGAAGTGGAGATGTGTTTTTAACTGTTAGAGACCTGTTATTCACAAAATAAGGAATGTGTGGCTTTATAATTGTGATTCTGCATTGTGCACCCAATGTATGTTTTATATGCGTCCTCCTTTGCCTAGATCTGGTCTGTTACATGTTCACTGACAGCAAAGCCTCCAATTTACATGGATGTATCACATACTCATTACCCCCAATTTTTTTGAATTGGTGAGAAAATAGTTGTAAAAAAGTTGAAGCAATATCAGGGCTTCACAAAATTAATTTATTTTTGTGTTTTGATAGCTATAGTTTGATTTTCATTGTTTATTACAGTATTGCGCATCTAACAAATCTACTGGACTAGACTAAAATGTCTGTGAAGTAGACACAGGCAGGGTAGATAGGAGCTGTGGGGAACAGAGGGATGTTGAGGGGGTGATGGGTTGTGAACTAAACAGCTTAATGAATTGCAGAGAGTATACAAATGTGTGTCCATGTCCCTACCTTTGGGCTTATCTTTGTATCTTGTCTTGTTACGAACCCAAACTCAATTACAGTCTTCTCCGAGTAGCGTCATCTCATGTGTGCTTTGATGGGCTTTGCTTCCCTGGTTGGGATGTGTGGCAAAGCCGTTTCACTTTGCTCGGGCTTGATGTATCTACTTTGCAGTTGGGATGTATTTAATTTCTGGGTAGTTGAGCCTGGATTTTGATAGTGCTGTTATATCACCCTGCAGGTCCCCAGGCACGTGTGCTCTAACTTCTTTCTCCTTTCCCCCGCCCCATATGATGACGTCTTGGCTGGCTTATGTCCACATGGGTTTTTTTCCCTTCGTTGTATGTTTCTTCTGTACTCCACTTCCTTCGTGACTCCACTCAAAAACTCTGGGAAGGGACCGCTCAAAGGGTTTCATTACGTGATCAGGGGAGGTTGTTAGTCAAACTGAGGGCAGCAGGATGTTTTGGAAAAGCATAGTTCATACTGGTGTGCAAACATCATGCAGAAGCTGTGGAGATGTCCACCGAGAGGACAGTTTTCCCAGGCAGAGAGCGCTCTGAAGACCTGCTGGTTATGGTCACTGCAGGATCAGCAGCTCTGGGCCTGTCTGGTCCTGAGCTGATGCTCACCAAAGCCTCACGTACACACGCACAGGCCTTCAGAACAGCTTCTCGTGTGACAGCTTCGAAAGAGCTCCTTGCAGCATAGGATGCCATCTGTGCACCCAGAAGAACTAGGAGTTGCTCTGCAGTCTGTTCAAGGACGATCGGTGGAGCTGGATTTACAGCCAGGTAAGGGCCATTCTCCCTCTCTTTTATTGTACCTGGGAAAAGTGAAATGGCAGCATAACTGTGAGGGATTTTTGCATTATAAGCATGAATTTATTTTTTATAGATAATGTTCTTTGCAACAGCTTGTCTTTAATGTCAGTTGAGGGCAGGAGCCCTCTTGTTTCTCTGCTCTTCATTCCAAGAGGAAGTCCCAGAAAAAAAAAATATAAAAATCCTTGATTATGGCATTTATACCTAATAAAAAGAACTCAAAGATGAAATTACACACTTTGCAGAAGTGCATATTTCAGAAAGTGCATCTGTCTTTGTAATGACCTCCAGAATGCTGGTGGGAAGTTACACTTAATAACATTCAAGTGTTAGGTGGCCTGTGCTATAGATCCTAATGGCTGAATAAAAGAGTTCATTGCTGACCTGATTCCTCCTGATTCCAACCTGATCTCATGGTTCAGGTCCATTCTGAAGGTGATTAAGAGTTTGCATAAACTTTCTCCCTTCTTTTGGTCTGTGTCGCTTGAGAGTTTTGCACACGGGGGAGATCAGGAAGGCCGGGTGCCTTGTGCTGGTGCCCTCTCTGCTGCTTTGGGTTCGTTCAGCCAGCAGGCAGTGAGTGATTTCTGTCTGTGCAAAGACAGAATTACACCCATACCTTGGCAGCATTTTATTTCCTCTCCCACTCTTGGATTTCCAGCAGATTAACATCCTGTAAGGCTTCCTAGTTGTGAAATAGTGTATAAAGTCAAAATTGGTGACAAGGGGTTAGCCCAATTGTCCTAATCTCTTCTAACCTGGCAGTGTAGTAGTAAGAATTTTTATCAGTTCAGCATGTAACACTGGGACAGAAGTACACCCATTTGGCTTGGCCATGTTGTTGAATAGTAAAGCAGGGGGGGGAAAGGAAGAGATTGTTCATTTTCCTTCTGTGGATAAAAATAAAAGATATTTTTACATCATTTCATTGACAGGATGTTCTGTCTCTACTTGATGGGAGCAACCACTGAGAGGGAGAGAGAGAAGGTTCAGAGGTGACCTGCTCTGGGAATGGAAGTTGGATGCAAAGCAGATGATTATCAAGGAGGAGAAGGAAATAAAAGCGAAGTATAGCCTGTGGGTGAGAGAGCAGGACCGAGAGCAGCAGGAGGGTCATTCTGGTCCCAGGATGTCACCAGTGCCTGCCCTCTCTGCCGGGAGTCAGGAGCCACATCTCTCAGTCCCTCATCAGAAGCTTGGTGGCCTCCTCACCGCATCAAGAAATGGAATGGTTAAATGTTCACCATATCTGTATGTAAACGCTATGTAAAAACTTTGTAAAATTTGTTCATCAAGGAGTAAAGAGAGTGGATAAATATTTAACATGCACTTCCAGACTCCATTTTTGACAGTTTAGCTAATATCATAATTTGTACAAGCATTTATTCTTTATTGCTAATGTACAGGCAGCTGTAATGCCTGCAACAGCTTTCGAAATACTGTGTATTTCATTACTTGGATTAACAATAAATTGGTTTGTTTGAACAGTATACTGGTGTGAAACTGCTTTGGAAATGAGTCAGGAAATTGTATTTAATGGATTTACTAAAATATTGATCTCTTACAAAGGCACAAAACAACAACAAATGAACTAAACAGTAGATAAAACTGCTGTATTTATTACAGCAACACACAGTGTTACATTTACTCTTGTGTGTTGCCTGCATAGCAAAGGTATGAGAATAAAGGGCATTTTTTATTTTGTATCCTTGACGAGGCCAAGATGTAAAGATGAAAATTGGCACTTGTACTGGGCATGCAAGCCAACCAAGAGTTTTTGTTCAAGCAGAAATTCTTACCGTTTTCCCAGCATCCTCCCAAAGTTGTGAAGGGCACATGCTACTGTGATACTGTAGGTAAAATTGGAGGCAAGTTGTTGTAGATACCATCATCTTACTGTTAGCATTTCAGAAAAATGTTCTACTACCTGCTCACAAGTGTGTTTTAAGTAACCCGTGTTCTGCAACTGGGGCAGTTTTGTAAGCCGTGATTGGTGGCAAAGTGGGGTCCTATAGGGACTTGTTGGGCACAAACATACGCTGTTTGGAAGACATTAGTGTCCAAAATGAGACTTCCTCAGCATCGAGACACAATAATGTTCTTAAAATGTATTAAGGGCTGCCACAGAGGGGACATGAGTAATCATGTACCTGAAACCCCTGAAACCAAACCATCAGAATTAGGCTTAAATTGTACGAGATGGATGTAAACTAGACACGTGATAACAATTTCTAGTGGTAAGGCTACTTAAGTAGACTGTAGAATCTATAATTGTTTAGAACAGGTTTGGCAAATTTCTTTGAACACAGTTTAGTTTGTTCTCTGTTTGCATGGGAGAAGTGCTTTAGCACTATTTTTGCAGTTCTTGGATCCTCAGTAGTGAGAAACTAGTATATTATTTCTGTATACGTTTTTATTTTCTCTCTTTTTTATCTATATGAAGGGTTATTTTTATTTTACATGTCTTCTGTTTTCTCAGATGAATCTAAATCTTCCATCTGCCTTTGCAGATCAGGTTCCTCAGACTGCTGACCAATTTTGTTGTTCTCAACTTTCTCCAGTTGGCCCACCTCTTTCTTTTTTCTTTATCCTTTTCACAGCAACAGGATATTGTTGTCTCCTACTTAACATGTAATCACTGCTATCATTGGATCCTTTCCTGCAAAAATGCTACCTTGGCAGTGAATCTTCACTGTGTATTTATGCTGTTGTGTCTTTATTGAAAGTATATCTATTTTCTCAAATAATTTCTTCCATTTTTAATCACTTTGCATCCTATTTTTTTAAGTGCTTGCAGCTCCTTTGCGGCTAGGTATTGTCTTCAAATTCAGAATACACACTCTTTATCCAGGCCAGTAATGACTTGGGTGCTTTTTTTCACTACAGGCGTAATCCAACATGAGAAAAGTGGTTTTCCGTAAAAAACAGATGAGTTTGAATTATTGTCCTGTTGATCTCATATTAAAATATTCTTGAAACTTTTGGTGATTAGTGAATTTCAAGGATGTCATTATTGCTATGAGCTTTATTCACCTCTGCATAATACCACGTTTTATTAAAGCAGTGGCTGCAGGCCAGCTGGAAAGCCTCGTATATGTGGAAGAAACCTAAGACGGCACCATTCAGGAGCAAGATATTTCAGAAACAGGATGCCACAGCTATGACATATTCGTTACACATCCTGTGTTTTCCTTGCATTTGTAACTTAACTCTGTTGTTAAGAAACAAACACAGATCTGGCTTCTGCCTGTGCTTCCTATGTGCCTACAGTGTGCAGAACAGTGCAAGAAAAATTCCTTTCCCTTGATATTGTGGTGGTATTTCGGTATCTCCAGGCACCCACGTTGTGCCAAAACCACAGGGATGTTAAGGGAACATATTTACTCTGCCCGCTGAAGGTGTCTGCGTTAGCTGGTGCTCACAACGCCTCAGTTTGGAGCCTCAAGATGTGGTTTCACTGTTGATTTAAGCCAAATTCTGAGCTGGTACCGAAGGAAGAAGTCACACAGTGAGTGTCCAACCCCGGCTGCGTGTTCCTATTGCTCTCGCGGCCGCAGTTACCAGATGAGCTCTCTGAAGAGCGATGCTCCCCCGGAGGGTTAGTTTTCAGTCAGATCAGGTCCTTCCTCCACCCTCTACCTTCCTGCAGAGATATTTTCGCCAAGCAAAGGGAGGTGGTGGAACTGTGGAGCTGGGAGAAGAGGACAAGGCAGGACCTCCCGTTCTGGCAGCTTCAGGGGCCAAAATCAAATTGAATGGTGGTGAAGCTGTACCTTAATTTCCCATGCTGATCATTGGAGAAAGTCAGAGGATGGAAATAGATGACACGAATACCTCTGTTATGAGCAATTGTTCCTTGCCAAGCATGCTCCACTCAGAAGATGAGAGACAAAAATGAAGAATAAGAGATGAGAAGGAAATTGCGCAGCGGAGCATGGCGGAGTTGGGGGCGGAGGGCTTCAGTGAGTCAATGTCATGGCTTCTTGGGGTTGTATAGAATTTTTTGCGACCAAAGAGTTGGACGAGATTTTTCCCCCCTCCTTTTTGGGAGTAGCAACAAAGAGAGGAGGATGCTACCATCATCCCAGTGCACTTTGTGCGGGGTGCACGGCGGGACGGGCCGTGTCCCGTGAAGGTTTGTAGAGGTGTGAACGTCCCACCTGTGCTGGAACCCAGGAGATGGTCAGCAGGCCGTGGTAACCTGGGGATGGAGATGTGCATATGCAAGTTATATGGATGTGGAACAGCTTTGGTACCCAACAGAGTGGTGCAAAACCTTGCTGTGATTTGGTTTTGTGAGATTTTTTTCTGATTATCACTCGTATTAGATGATTAGTCCTTTGAATTCTACTTGTAAGCAACTAAGAAGAGGAAACTGTCTCTCAGATCAACCAAGGCACGTTAAACAAAGCTTTCTCTCTTTGGATAACAGCAAGTAGTTTTCCAGGTAAACTGCCTGGCAATCCAGCTTTTCTTTGTGCCTTTTACACCTTGTTTATGGCCTTGATCCAGCATGGTGTTTGAAAGAGCATGTGAGTTGTTCCATTGACTTGCTACGGATATCAAAGGAACGATTCATGTGTTTAAATGGAAGCACATTCAGTCCTGCTGAATCGGGGCTTGCCAGTGAGGAATACTACTTAAACTAGAAAAAGTTATGGATTTTGGAGACAACAGTCATCTGGCAGCAGAGATGGAAATGAAACCAGGTAGAATTGCCCAGCCGTTTGGAAAATGAATGTTCCAATTCTCCATTCAAGGATTAGCCATGAATTTAACAGCGACTTTATTTTCCAGTACATCCATCTCATTTACCCAAGAATTGTTGGTTTTAATTACCATTGTGGTGCTTGCAGGCAGCAGGCTCTCAATTAGTTATTCAAAGTTCAGCTCTCAGCAGTCGTCGGGAGATTGTATCTGCTTTAGTATCAATCTCTATACAACAGCCTGACAGCTACAGACTTTGTATAGGGATGTACTTTTTGTGGTGTCAGTTTTTGGCCTGCTAGATAGGTTATTCTCTTAAACATAACTAAAAGCACACACATTTGGTATTTATGGATATTTTTGTCTTCAGAAACAAATACTGTCAGTTCTTAGCTTTTTAAAGGTTGTGATTCACCCTCAGTGTTTTGTTAGACAGTTTATATCCTTCAAATACTAGCGGCGCCATTCCCAATGGTAGTTATTTTTAATTCTACATAAAGGAGTGGTTTACATAGGGGCAGTGTGTCACCCGTTCTGAAAACAGAGTTGAAGCGGAGATGTGATTTACATAAATCCTTTTTAGATCTAGGAAGAAAAAAGCCTGAGACAAATAGTGTTCATGCATGCTCATGAAAAAGTCTTGAGTCTAAACTTATCTCTCTATATATAAAATAGAAAAATCAAGACTACTGCTGAATTTAACAGACCTTGTAAAATCTTTCTGCTGCTACAATATATATGAGCATGACTTCGTGAGCTTCTTTACACAACAATTAGCTGGCAGTGGTTCTGAAAATGTGTTGCTCAGTGCTAAGGCTTTCCAGAATTAAACACAAAGGTTGAATGAAGGAACATCCACTCTTCGCCGCAAGTCTTTGTCTTCTGCATCAGAGCAACTGAAAGCTCATTGGGAGCAGTAATTTGTCTTCGTGCATGGATGAACAAGGGTTTATTTAAACTAAAGCACTTTAAAATGATGTTTCCTTTTTTTTTTCCTTTTTTTTTTGTTTTTCCCACCAGGAGGGTTGTAGGTAACCTGTCAACAGGTACTCCTACTCTAATAAGTCTTCATTAGGTGACTGATTCTGCAACCTTGCACGGCTTTGAAAGTCTGCAAGTCTTCAAGTGGGAGTATTAGCGGTACCGGTACTGGAGGATCAACTGTATGATTAAGTTGCTTAGTTTTGCATTTAGAAGAGGATGTTCAAAGAGCTTAAAGGAACTAGATATTCATGTTGATTGATATAGAGTGGGAAGTGAACGTTTAACTCCTATAAGGTTCTCTTGAATATCCCCATTTTGTATTCTGGATGTTTTTTTTTCCATTACGAGATGACATCTGCTTAGTAACACGGTGTTTGGAAAGACAGAAAGAAATCGACCTTCAAACAAAAGATAATCTATAATACTACAAGGTTTAGCAGTGGGTTTTTTTCCTTATAGAAAGAGATGATTCAGCTCAACAACCAGATGAAATTTCTCTGTCATTCCAGTGCACTTAATGGAAATACCAAGTGTAAGTTATTTGGCTGTTAAGCTGCTAACTCTGTTTTAATGAAGAAAAATCTGACAAACCCAAACAATGATTTAGTTCTTGTTTTACAAGTTTCTTACTAAAGACTTTGACCTGAAGTACATCGCATCTTGTGAGGTAACAGCTGGTCTGTCATTGTCTTCGGAAAAAGTAACAGTTGCTAAGATTTCAAGAAACAAAGATGGTCTTTGAATCAACTGGAACAGCTGGAAGAGACTGACACACCATGCACTGTCAGCTGCTAAATTCAGATATTCAGACTGTCCAAAATGGGATGCTTTAACCCTTTGGCACCATCAGATTCCTCTTCTTTTTTTTTTAAGCCAGAAAAATAAATTGGCTTTTCATTTTGCCTTTTGCTTTCAGAAATTTAAAAAACAACCTCACAAAATGATAACTTTCTTTGTAGAGATTTTATTTTTTATATTTATTCAACTTCTGATTTATAAGCAATGTGACAACATGCTTGTTGAGAGCTGAAATTTGCATTACGAAAGTATAACACATTCCTCTGTGTGGTGCATTAAATAGAAAATGTAAGGGTGCACATCGAGCAAACTGCATCAGATGCTATTTTAAGGCACTCAGCATCTTCCAAGTTTTGTGTGTGGAGAGTGTATTTCATTTAATGAAGCAGAAAGAAGGTGAATGGATCATGTCTAGAAGAGAACGGCGGGTGATAGCAGCGGTCTCTTTACTAGAGGCATGTGACATCCACAAGCTGGTGGCTGAAGTTGGGCACGCTCGGACTGGAAAAGTTTAGTTTTTTCTTTCAGAGTAATCAGGGAACTGATCCATAATTTAAATTAGCTCGGGATGTGGCAGATTTTCCATTGTGCGAAGTCTTCAGATGAAGCTTGGCTCTCTGCTGTCGCTAGTTCTTGCAGCATTTTCTGAAGTCCTCCAGAATGTTGTGGGTTTGGTTTTTTTTTTTTCAAAGATGGCAAAATGTGATGACATGAAAATTTATTTCGCTTAATGAAGATTCAGCAACCATCTCTTGTGAACAAAATGCTGGTATGACTTTGGTATGCCTGAAAGCCGCGCTGTTAGAACTTGGAGCCTGACTGCTTTTGGCGGCCTGAAATAGGCACATATCGGGTCTCTTGCTAAACTATTGTTTTAGTTCAGTTACAAAGGATGGGATATTGCTCAGGAGCCTCTGAGATTTTGTGGTCTGTGTTAGATAGTAGCAGGAAAGCTGCCTTAGCATCTATCCAGCAGTGAGGTCTCGGTGCTGCACAGCGTGGCTGATCCTGCTGCTGCTGATGTGAAGCACCCAGCAAGCGGTACCCGGAGCCCTCTGCTTTGCTTCATGCAGAGCGCCCTTGATCAGACAATGAAACCGGTGTCTTGGCACTGAACACTCTATTTTCTTGCCTGAAGAGCCATGCTGGCTCAAACTTTCTCCTAAGTGATTTACTTCAGTGTTTCCAAGCAGTGTACAGCAATGCCTTCATATAAAAACTCTGCTGCTGATAACATATAACCTACTTTCTTGTGCCTTGTATTCCTAGATCCTGATCCTGTGCCATCTGAGTAACTAAAAGAATGGTGATTATCAGCACTGTTTGCAGAATCAAGCTTAGTTTATTCTGTTTGGGGACATGACAGCCTGAAAAAAGTAGATTTGTATCGTGACCCCAGAGGATTTGGGAGTTCTTTGCTAACGTGAATGAATGTCCTAGAGTAAAGGCTGAGATAAACAGAATGATTTTCCAGATGTGGTAACTGAGTTAGGCAGAAAAACTGCGCAGTCTAAAGCTTTAATTCTCATTAATAGGAAAGTACTTTACTGTCCTGATAGTCTATTTTATATATACGGTTACTACAAGGTCCATGTAAAGGCTGGACCTCCTGACATCCCTCTCCCCATTTTCAATGAAAGACCAAGTTTGCTGTCATTAAGCCAAATTCCAGCTAAGGTTTCCACATCTTTGTATTTTTCATATGTCGTATAGTCTGTAAGATCTATTTGTCATGATCAGTCAGGGAGAAACAAGAGAAACAAAACAACAGGTTTACGTATTTTCTTAATTAATGTCTGTCTTTTTTTGTTCTTTATTTAAAAGACTTGTAAGGAGACTGCTGCTACCTTTGAAATGCTCACTCCTCTTTTCCCTAACAGAGTCACATCATGGTCTTATGAGGTGAATTGTAATTACTTTTTAATATCCAGAAACAGGCCTTGGCCTTTTGGCATCCCAGTAATTCCCAGAGTAGCCAACTGAACCTTCACCACAATAGACTGGATTTGCTATGTTAAAATACTGTAGTGGTTCCTTGATTCCAAGCCCTGACAGTTTCATCACCACACTTGACCCATGTTCCTTCTAGAGCTGCTTTCTGCAACGTGGTTACAACATCGATGTGGATTTTTCTTTGCTTTTAGAAACTTGGTTTAAAACAGTGATTTGGCATAAGTTGTGTTTCGTCCAAGTTGACTTGCTGTTCCTTAATGGCATGGCCTGTCATGTTTCCTCTCTTAGTTAATAAATCCCATGCTTTTACTAGGGCTTATTTCCAAGAATATGAAATTATTGTTCTATTATTAGAACACAGGGTTTGATTCCTTGACAGGTTGACAAGAGCTTTGCAGCACTTTGTGAGAACAGCCCTTCCTAATCAAAACTGTCCTTGGCAACCTCAGTCAGTTTACCCTGGTACTAAAATACAGCTGAAATAAAGCTGTTTAACCGCTTGGGCAATGTGTTGTGGCATCTGGGACTTAATGGTCTCCTTTTCACACTCACCTCACCCTCTGATACCAGCATCTTCAGAGCAGGAGCCATCAATACACGCCTTTTAATGTCTGATCCCGTACATACCCGTCCTAATTGAGCTCTTCACAGATGCCAACATCTGTCGGGTTTTCTTGGCCATGGTATACCGTATTAGTATAAGCTCATGGTTATCTGACTCCTGCCATTGTTTGGTAATAAGTAAATTGCATTTAGACTAGAAAGACAATAAACCTACTAATTTGGTGCACCTTGGGATCTTCCTTGTGTTGAAGGGTTGGTTTTTTTTTTTCTGTGGCTCCTGAATGTATTTATTTACTCTGCTTTTTGGCTTTGGGGCTTCCTTCCTCTTCTGGCTGAGGATTTTAGCCAAACTCAGCACTTGAGATCTGATCTTCAGTATGTTGAATGTAGATTCTTTTTAATTACCTGGGCTACCTGTCATTATGTCAGAAAATTTTGATTGGTTTTGCTGTAGCTTCCTATTAAAAGAATTGTCTGACAAACATGGTTATTGTGAATGTGGATGGTGCGCGTTGAGAACAGCTTCATTTGCAAAGAAAGCTTTCATGGAAAACAAGGTTAAATTGTGTGGGAACAATGGAGATTCTGCAAACAGCTCTAATAGGTTGTTTCTTTCTTCTTTCCAATACTTATTATTAGAAATCTTATTAGAGCTCCAGAACCATGTTCTTAAAGCCCGTGGGCGAAATGATGAACTATTCCTGTGAAGGTTACATAGAGCTTATTTCCGCTAAACTTCTCCACATTTCTCGTTAATCCGTTTTATTTGTTTTGTTGCTTTGTTCTTGTGCCGTAGTGACACCCTCTGGCAATGGCAGGACAGTTTCAATGTCACTGGGGAAATCTTCTGCCCTCGGTGAGCGATCTCACTGGAAAGAATTTGGCATTCCCCGCGCTGCCTTCCCTCTCACAGCTAGTTTGGCTCCAGACTAAAAATCACACACGTGAAGTTAATTAATGTTGTGCATGAACACAATGGTTAATTGATACAAATTAAAGTACCATGTAATAAATAGTGTTGGGCAGCTTTATTTTTTTTTTTTTCCTTTTTCCTTTTTGGTGAGCAGCTTGAAAAGCCTCACTTTATACTTAAATTAATTTGTTTACATCAGCTCCAACGCACACTTTTCTCTTTTGCAGTGCAGCCTCTGAGCAAAACCTTAGAGATGCTCTGGCTGCTGTGCGGCTCGCACCAGGACACAGGGGGCTCACTGGTCTGTTCTACTTGTGAAATAAAACAGCTTTTTAAAGATGGAAAAGCTATGGTGAATTGTCTGCCTACTGTTAATTTTGTATTTTGCGTGGATGATGCTTTTCATTTGTGCTGGTTTACCCTATGGGTCACAAAATGCAAACTTATTGCAGCTGAGTTTTTTTTCCGGGCAGTATAATGAGGAAAACCAGTGAGCTGCTGAGGCAGCTGAACAGTGAAGTGGGCCGCCAAGGCCTGGAGAAAGCCATTAAGATGCCCAAGTCCTTTTAAAATCAAGGTGTTGAAGAACAATTAGCATTTTTTCTTGGATCTAGATCAATGTCTCATTTTGAATCATAGAATGTCCTGAGTTGGGAGGGACCCACAAGGATCATGGAGTCCANGGTGTCTGCCCCTCCTGCTCCCCTTGTGAGGAAGCTGTAACTGCAATGAGGTCTCCTCTCAGTCTCCTCCAGGCTGAACAAACCAAGTGAACTGAACAAACCAAGTGAAAAACAACTTGGTGCATGTCTCCAGGGCAAGCTGGTAGTACAGAACTACCAAAACGATCGGGTCAGGGCCAAGCAGCTCCCTGGCTGCAGCGGCGCGAGGATCCAGCGCTTCCGCAAAGTTGAAGGCCGTGTTGTTAGAGAAACCTCCACACATAAATAGGGAGTGATGGTTCTGAGATAAAAACCGTAACAGGACCTCTTGAGCGAACCCTCCCCAGTCCCACAGCAGGGACCAGGCCGTCCTGGGCTGACGCTGGGGCCTCCGGGTCAGGCCACAGAGACTTCGGAGCCTCATGATGAAATGTGAAGGTCTGGCTCAGCTTCTGAAAGCAGCCATGGTTTTGTCTGCCACCTGGGGTCACTGTGTTCAAGGTTATTAAAAATGAGAAGTATAAAGTAACAAAGAAAATATAAGCAGTAAAAAGCTGACTTCCAAACCCTAACTCCCGGAGGCTAAAATGGATATTGCCATAAGTGTACACATCACTTGAAATTTTTATTGTGTGTGAAAAAATGAAGCCCTATATATCAGTGTGTAGACAGAAGTCTGCTTTAACAAATCAGAGATTCATATAAAGCAAGATCTAAACTAGCACAAGAAAAGCGTTATCTCTTGTAGACCTTTTCTTATTGCATTTTGTCTTAGCTCTTCTACCTGTTGGTTTATACTGTGTATTACAACTGACTTCAAAGATCTTTGTAGCAGTGTAGTTACTTGAGAAATCTTCAGTGGTCTTGATGCTAATCTTTTTTTACACTGGAATTACTGCACGTATCTCAGTGGCTTTTCGTATTATTTACGCATGTGAGATTATAGGTGAGTCTAATATGTATTTTGAATCTTCACCCATCTTACGAAACTTCCTAAGCATGCTATTATTTAATTCTTTGTCTCAGTTAACCCCCCATGATATATTATGTACCTGCAGTACTTCTTAAAAGCACTTTAGCTGAATTTTCAAGCTGGCTGGGCTTAAAGTTGTCGAAAAACGTATTTATGTTAAAAATCCTCAGAATGTTGCATGGATGTAGATCTCTAGCGGTGCCGCATTGTAAGAAAGAAAAGGCTGGGAAAAGAGCAGCTCCAGACGGTGCAAATACTACTTCAAACCCCATTTATTGTCGGAGTGGCATCAGCAGCATGTGTGCTGCTCTGGAGCTGGACATCCCCAGTGCTTTTCGAGAGCTGCCTCCAACAGCAGCTGCACAGTTGCTGCCTAGTAGTCTGAAAAAGAAAGTCAAAGCTAAAGCAGTAAGGCACAGAAACCCTTTTCCCACTCTCTTTTGTTCACAAATCCTTTTATAAAGACCTATGGGCACCCAGAGGACGTGTGTCTACTGGGTGGCCTCCATTAGAGCTGAAGAAGGTAACATACATCTCTTTAGTGCATATTTTTTTTCCTCAGCTAAATATTGGTGAAACTTTTAGATAACGGGGCTATACAAGACGTAGCACGGAATTCAGACCGTTCTTTAGTATGAAAAATGTGTAAATCATTTGACCCTTCTTTGTCATTACTAATTAGAAATCATGTGTATAATTTACTTAATGCTTTTGTTGACATGGTGTGAACTGTGGAGTTGTCCTGTGCAGGGACAGGAGTTGGACTCGGTGATCCTTGTGGGTCCCTTCCAACACAAGACATTCTATGATTCTGTGACATATCTGTGCATTTAATTAGATAAGTACTTCAGGTATATGTATAGTAAAGGAGAATGGGATGGTAAAACAGCATTGCACATAGCAGTGTTTCTTCTATAGCTCTTTGCAAATGGAAATCATCCGTTCTTTGCAGTACTGAAAGGTTATATAGTTAGAATTGCCTTACACCTCTGCCTTTTCTAATGAACTTTGCATCACTGGCACCACCTCCAAATAATATTATTTAGCATCTTTGGTAATTACATGATCTTTAAAGCATCTGTAAGGACCCCATTTTAGTCCTGTTACAATCAGTATTCTCGGGAGTAATTCACCACTTATATCATCATGAGGTCAGAATCAGAACATTATGTTTTCATCTCTTGTAGTGAGATAGCTCCTCATACAGGGTATCATGCTGCTGTACACCTAATTACTACTATATGAAGAATATAAATTAACATGTTAGTTTTGATGGGAATGTTGATGAGGTTGGAAAGGCATCATTAATATTCTCAATAGTGCAAAATAATACTTCTCATTTTGGCTTCCTTTGCTTTTCCTTTCAACTAGTGGAGCTAAAAATATGGCACAGCTGCTTTCCCTTTACACATGTGAAAATGTGCGGAATGTGAAGTAAGGGAGAGAATTGCAACCCTTTGGGTGTGAAAACACGACGTTCAGTGCTGAGGCACCAGATCCACCATCTCATCAGGAGATGAGGGCGAGAGGGAGGGCCTGGTGGTGCCGTGGTTGGGGTTGGGACCCGTTGATTATGTTCAAGATAATTGCCAAGTCCACTTGGAGTTGCCAACCGCACCTTTTCCTTCTCTGTGGCCTGAGTTGGTTTTAAGTGCCGCTGAACCTGAGCAGGCTCTCGAAAGCACATCGTCTGGTCCTCAGTTAACTGCTGCTAATGGATCAGATAGAGGATTAAGGCAGGAGTGGAAGATTCTTCTGGATGTAAATCAATACTTAGGAATGACACCTGACTGCGTTAAGTCTCAGGAGAAAGGAGAATCCAGCCCTAGGATCTGATCTGTGGCTTGATAGAAAGTCTGCAGGAGACCATTAGAAAGGACAAATGGCAGCGAAAAGCAAATGATGGAAAGCTTTGTGAAGTATATTTATGTTAATAACAACTTACGCTTAAAAGGTGCCCTTTGCCTGCTGTGCTTTGTTTTTTTTTATTAAGAGGGGTAAGTCACCATTATCTATGTTGAACACTTCTTGGATATCCTTGTTGTGGTTGGTGAATAAAATTACAAAGTGAGCATCTGATCCTGAAAGTGGATTTATGCAGACAAGCTCTTACTATCTGGAGGACCTCAGTGGACATCAGTGGGAGCTGCTACAAGCAGGAGGATTAATTGATATTAAATTGACGGCAAAGGAACATTAAGTAAATGAGCTGTGGACTGGGAGCAAAACAACAGAAAATAGTGGTAGGAGAGAATTAAATTGTGCTCTTAGATAACTCTTTTATAAAACTAAAACTTTTCAGTGTTTTTTGGTTCTTCGCTCCCTGATTCAGCCTCTTGGTAGTAAGGTGACCTGGCTTTCCGGTCACAGAGGCATGAAAAATTACCATAATTAAAAGTCATATATTAAAGCAACTTTATAACAGTTTGCTTTTAAAAAATATTTGCTACTTACGTTGCTTGGCTAAAACCATCTATTGTACTTGGAGATTTGGTGATTGGTAGGATGTTGTGTTATTTCTAACTCACCGGACGTTTTTAGTTCCTGACTTATATTATTGATTATAATTTCTGGTCAACTTGGATTTTCTGCCTGTCTGTGTTCCCCTGGGATTCACAGTGATGCCACTCTGCCTTTCTCTCTTAAATCCATCAGTTTTACATTCTGTTAATTTTCCACATCTCCTGGCCCTGGGCGAGCTGCCTTATATCCCTCTCCCACTTCGCAATTTCTGATTTATTTCTGGCGTCTGATCAATTTCAGAAAAAATTATCGTAGCCCATGGATCTCGAAAGACAATATAAATTCAAATTTTATCAACATTTGTCAATTAAAATCTGATATTATGGAGCCTTTTTATAAATAACTTGGCTATTCCAAATTTATGTTGGTAATACCTTATACCATTCAATCCATATATTGAACACTCCCATATGGCAGCGGAGGAGAGATGGTTCTATGAGACTATATATATTTACAAGTACAGGAATAAAATCCCTTGACTACACCCCACTGTCACACTCACTGTGTGTTCGCTCACACTTACACGCTTGTGTGTATAAGTTGCTTTGAAAGGTGAACTTGTATATGAATGTCTGATATAAACCTGAAGTCTGAAATCTGGGCTGATCTCTTGAGTTTTGGTTCAAGGCCAGATTCTGGAAAATTATTTGAGTTCCGATTCAGGCAAAATCCCTTGAATATGTTTTTCTGGCAATATTTTTGAGAACAGCTGATCTTTTCACATTTTTTCCATTGGGTTAGAAATCTTAAGAGAGTAACCAAGACGCCACTGAAATACTGCTGTTTGCTGCTCAATGGAAGGAAAATGCGACCCATATACATGGTGCCACAATTTTGGCATTTTCCTCTGATGTATCTCAGAGCTCTAGATGATAGATAATGACATTAAGGAGAGCGAGTTAAAGTTAATTGCAAAGCATTGCTTATTAGGTTTGAAAGAGATATAATCACAGGGCATTCTAATTTCTTAAGACACTGATTAATGTAGCAGCTACGGAGAAAAAACTGGCAGTGAATATGTTTCTAGGGAGTTTGCAGGACTGCTGGTTTATGCATTTTCTTTTACAGCCTACACAGTTGGAGATAATTCAGAATCTTACTGTTTAAGAGTAAGCCAAGTATCTAAAATCTTGTGACCATATTTAGGGATGGATGAAATGTTTTGGTTAAAATAGCTCACACTCCTCTACACATGCCCGTGTTTCTGTCTGGTCTTCAGACGGGTGAAAGGAAGAAACAGGGAGACCTCAGAGATTTCCTTTGCCTTTCTTTCAATCCGTCAGCTGGGTGTGAATGGTCTCACATGGCTTATCCCAGCACCCAAACACCCGCCTTCCCTCCTGACCTGGTTGAATCAGGCCGTGCCTTTCCCAGGTACTGTATTGAGCCACAACTCTGATTTTGGTTCGACCATCCCGTTAGTTGAAGCTGGAGAAATGCTTTGTGGCGTGTGGCACTGGTGCATCCTGATCTCATCCAGCGTGATCCGGGGCTGTGCCAGGTAGGGTTGTCTCCTGGTGAGGGTGGAAGAACAGGGGGAAAATTCAGAAGATACGGGAATTATAGTGTTATTTGGGGCTAGCACTTTTTGCCTTGCTGTCCCACTGGTACTGACCTTTCCCAGTTACTGTCGTTCCCTGTCCATCTGGCATGTTTGGCTGCATAAAGGCTCGTCTGCATCTCCGGTGGGGATGTGCAAAATATGGAGAGGGCTACTGAAGTTTAAAAATAGCGTTTATTAGCAGATAGATTAAAGGGCAGAGAAGGATGTTTGGTGGAACAGCGAGAAAGGCAGTCCCAGGCTACATCTGTAATAATGAAATTCTTACAGTAGTCTCGGACAATCTGTTCCCAGTATGTACCAGGACATACAGCGTTACCCATGGCTGTGCCAAGAGACTGAACTCCACACATCTGATATTCAGTAATTCAGCACAACACACGCAGTTCTGCGGATTCTTCGGCTCTAATTGAAATCTAGAGGATGCTCAAAAGACTCCTAAAGCAGGCAAAATTAAACGGGCTTCTGCTATATAGGAGGTGGATTCTGAAAGCTGTCAGTGGCAAAATGGAAGATTGTTTTTGAAGAACAAGATGTCTCATTCCTGACCCCGTCACCTTCCACGCGAGCCAGGGGGAGAGCACTGATGCCAATGCAATAGGCATGCTCAGCAGATGTCCAAGGCTCTGGTTTATATCCAGTGATACTAAAGGTTGTTTATAAAGGCAAGACGTTATTGTTTTGAGTGTTTGGCACTGCCTCTCATCTTTTGAAAAGTTGAGAGGAACAAATCTGATGAGGTTTCCAGCTATTTCATCTGGGTTGCAAGAGCAGGCTGTCAGAAATCAGTGTGTCTTCTCTGACAGTGATCCTCTACTTGTTTTATTCTTCATTGGCCTGCTAGGAAACATCGTTTTGCTTGTCCTTGGGAATACAAACTGAAAAGGTTCTTTTGAATAATTGAGTCTGACCATCTGATAGTGTAGAAAACCAAGTCATATGATCCCTCAGATAACCTAAATCAAGATATTTTTATTATCTTCGGTTTATTGGGCTACAGTTGTTGGAAAGCTGCTCCATAACACTGCGGTTCCCATGGCAAGAGAGCATCTCATTTCCAGACTAAATGTTTATGCGTGTTGATTTTTCATGCCCTCCTTGTCCATTAGTTAAAATAACTCTTTTGCAGCTCTGATGTTCACCCTTACCCTTGCCTCTCATGTCTGTGTATTATAAACTTAAATGGTATCTGTTCTCTGCTTATTTTACTACTGTAAATGGTTCAAACTTTTTTATCCTTTTATAAAAGATAGGCTCTCTGTTAAACTTATCATCTCAGAATACATTTTTCTACATCCTTTTGAATCAAATGCATCTTGTTTCTTTGTGTCTTTGGCACATGGTTGATTAGAATTGTGCACAATATTGAAGTGAGATCATTTACAGAAGCCATTTTTACAATGGCATTAACACTTCCTTGCTCACTTGGAAGCATCCCAGGTTATACTGATATTGGGTGGTTTTGCTTTTTTTCCTGGCCAAGGGTGATTTAATAAATTCAGATTAAAGTATAAATTGTTGCTCTAACTTCAACATGCGTGGCCTTTCATGTTAGATTACTGAATTTCATTCCAGCTTTATTACTTCAGTCATCAAAAGGATCTATTTTTTTTTCCTGATTCTCTGTGCAATCCCTCCCAACACAGCATCTCCACTTCTTAAGACCGGGACTTGAAATATTCTTACTAAAACTGCCTTTGGGCTTTTTCTTACACTTCCAATATCAACCGTTGTTAATCTACCTTGAATTATTGCCTTAAACGCATTATGATTCTTCTTCCTAATCAACTTGCCCATTTTAACCAGCAGTGTACCTCAAAGCACTGAGTGTGCTTACTTGAAGAACTGATTGCTTTATTTTGTCTAGAATATTGGTTATCAAATAAAAAGAGAAAGGAGATATTGCAGTGTGTCTCATTTTCCAATTCCCTCTATGACTTTCGTTATTCTTGCCTTCAAAGTTTGTTTTTAAGCCTCGCATTACTGAGGTTGGACTAATGGCAAATCTATAGCTGCACAGGTTACCCTGGGATGACATCGATCTGTAGCCATCAAAGATGATGAACAAAGTGCCTTTTAGTTCAGCCTTTTCTGAGTTGATTAATAAAAGGTCAGACATTCACGCTGCAATCCAGATTTCACATCAGGAAAAATGTACTTTCCTGAGCCTTTTGGAATAAGAATTTCAGACTGTGGTGTGTCTAACAGATTTAGTTTTCAGCTGCATGAAAACTGACGACTAGGCTATCTCCCCCTCAAAATCCTAGAGAAGTAGACGGTATTTTTAGAGATCTCCATTTCTAATTAAAAAAAAAATAAAGCTGAAAGAGATTTATGTTTCTCCATTTTTTCCCCCAGCAGGTCACTGAGACGCTACCACTCTGAAAATCTCATCCAAAACTTTCTTTGTTATTTCCTCATCATTTTACATGCTGTGAAATGATTACCATATAAATGTTTCACCATGTAAATGAGTTCACCATATAAAATATACACGGTGTTGCATTAAGAATACATAGTGGGTCTTCACAGTAGCCAAAGGAACTTTAATTTTAAGATGAAATTTTTGGCACCATTTCAAAGTGAAAGCGACATTAAATGTAAATATTGTGAATATTGTAATTGTTATTGCTCTTCACTGATAGTCCCTTTTATGAGCATCCTCACAGGGCTAAATAGTTCACAAGAAACAAGATCCACCTGTTGTGGACACAGCTTCTCCTCAAAGGACACACCAGTCCCTTTACTGAGCATTTCAAAGTTGTGCTCATCAGTTGAGTCTGTTTTGGCATTATATTTGCATTAACAGGAATGTCCTGAAATTACCAGTTCTTCTGAAAACCCATAAATATGGATTTTTGGCTTCTAATTTTGAAAATCTTGGCAATAAGTCTTATATAGCGATTCTCTCTGTCGAGAGAACACTTAGCCTGAGACCTCATCTGGATTTAGAAGACAGAGTACAAAGACATTTTGTCTTTTGCTTGTCAGTTTAGTATCTTCCTTTCGTGTTCTAATTTTTGTGTAGTTGAAAATCACTTTTCCTTTCTTTGCAAGCTGAGAAATAAATCCTGCTTAGGAGTGCAGCCATTCTGCCATTCCTTGAATTACTGAGAACATTAATAAAATTTAATGAAATGCAAAGTGTTCGTATTAATGAGACTTCAGAGGCTTCTAAAATATTTGGAGCAATAATATTTCATGGATTGTTTTGGAGCACTCTCTGCAGAGGTCAACTGTGGTACGATCACTGAAACCTGTGTAAAAAATAAACCACATCGCTTGGATAAACCAAAACAGCCAGGAGGAAGTAAGGGCAGAACTACGCGCCACCCAACACCAGTGGCATAAAGAGGCCATTAAAACAAATAATATAAATGAGCCTGAGACGGCTATAAGACCTGCAAGGTGATTAATGCCTGTGGTGACAAGTTGGAGGCATAGGAGGAGATTAAAGATTAAGTTAAAGGTAACAGTGCTAACAGGCCTTTTCCTGCCCAGCGCTTCTAATTGCCCTTCCTTCCTGCAAACCCAGCGGACAGCAGGGCCTGCACCGCATTCCTCCGGAGACCTGCCAGGCTGGGAGATGAATGCAAGATTTTTGTAGCACTTTGTTCTGTCTTTTCTTCCCTTTTTAAAAAACTTTTTCTCTCTTTTTTTTTTTTTTTTTTTTTCCCCCCTATTCTGTCATCCACTGTGTGCAGAGGAAGAAAATCAGGAATCATGTAGAAGCTGTCCCTGTTGGCTTCAGGCAGTGTCCTGCACGGGGACTTAGGTATATGTTGGTCCACAGCAGCCTCCAAACTGGTGCTGTTTGCAAAGGAGAGGCCACCAGGAGGCACAGGACAGGATCGCACGTTCCTCTGACTCGGCTTTCCAAAACAGTTGCTCAAAGAACAAGAGAAACCTCGAGCATCAAAAAAGTGCGGTCTCCTGAACCATTAAGGCTTAGTTGTAGTGTATCTGCTGCCTTATTTGCAGAAGGTTTTAACACTTGACCTGAAAAGTCAACAAAAGAATCGCCATCTCCCATCTTAATAAATTAAGTTCTATCTTCTCTAATCACTTCCTACAAACACACAAAGTCATCTGTTTCCTTTTGGCTTAGATCTTGTATACTGTTTGGAGGAAGAAGGTCTACTTTTGTCAGCACTCCTGTTAAATTTATTTGCTTTTCTAGTTCAAGGAAAAAGCCTATAACTCTGAAAGTCATCCAATGCTTTGATTTATTTATTTTGCTCAGTTTGATTGATACGTCTTTGTTCCGAGCCCATACGGTTCTGACCACAACTACGGTAAAAGTGCCTCTTGTTAAAACACTTGCAGAATATCCACGTGTTCCCCTCCCACGCTTGCCCTGTGTGGGAAGAAACTTGACCTTAGATGAAGGTGCGTTGGATTCAGAAGTGCTCCATCAGAAATCTTGCTGGCTCATAAGTCCAGAGCTTGACAATTTATTCGGACTCCTTTGCTCTATGTCACTCGGCTTCTGAAGTTACAAGTGTGGTTCTCAAGCTAAGATGGAAATAGGGCAGGGAATTAGCGAGTAAGGTCCTGACTTCGCTTTGTGACTTAAAAACCTTTCCCCAGCTCAGTGGGCAAAGGGAGGCACTTGGAGAAGGAGAAATGTCACCCTTAGATATCATCAGTGCTGACATATGCAAATAGAAGTATCTGACGCTAGTACATAATTGTTAGTTGGTTCTTTCTAGCATAATTAAGAAAATACGCTGTAAAAAATGATGCTGATAACCATTCTTCTAAATAATTTGTGTAAATATCTGTAGATATACTTGTATCTGTTAATGTATATATACCTATATATTTATTTATTTTGTGTTTTCTAGGCCACCAAGATTTATTGACCTTGGTAGTAAATATTGACCTTGGATTTATCTCAGTCAATGTTTACCTCTTAGGCCAATAAATCTTGAGGTTCACCTTAACAGAAGTCAATATCTGCTTAGTGTTCAGCTCCATCATTAACATAAATATTTTAGCGACCTTTGCATGGATTAGTCTATTTTTTAAAGTCAACTTCACATTACAAATCCTATGGCACATTGGTAGTTTATTTTTCAGATCTGTTTATTAATTTAAGATTTTTTTTTAATAGCCTCCGATATTACCATCGAGGTGTTGCAGAAACCGGGCAGTATGTTTTTTGAGGAGAATCTCAGGAATGTGAGCGCATGTTGCCGGTTCAAATGGAGAGGGAGGTGTCCCATAGTACCAGTGTATATTTGTGTGGTTCGTCATGAATTTATCTACTACCAGGGTATAAGCGTTGCTTTGATAGCTGGCTCCTTTCTGGTCTTTTTTCAAGACTTTCTTTGTGCAAGCAAATCTTCCTGAGACCAAGTGTTTGCTTTTCTGTATCTCTCACTGAGTTTAGGGTCGGTAGGGACCTTTAGACCACTGAGTCTGACCTTTTTATCTCCTGCCATCTTTAACTCCTCTATTTAAGAAATGCTTTTTACCGCCTTCCTCCTCCCGTCTCTTTTGACCCTCACCGAGACGAGATTTCTCTGCAGTGTTCTTATTAAAGCTTTCTTTTGAAATTGTGCTTGATTTGGTGTGATAACGTCTCAGTCTAGACTCAAACTGAAGTGTCCCAAAGTCTGGAGTGTTGCTTTGTGAGTGTCCCCAGGCTGTCACCCCTAAACCGAGATTAAACCCCTTTCCTCACTGTATTCTTAGGCATGAGCGTTGCATCTGAATGTTGTCTCGAGCTTTTCAGTCATGCGTGGGGTCTCTCTCAATGTCCTCCCCCTAAAAAGCTCCTAAAAAGTGAGATGCAAAGTGGGGTTTAAACACCTGCGACCTTCCACCTCCTCTGCCTGGAGGAACACGTAAAGGAAGCAAATGATGTGGGTCCACAAGTTGTGCAACCCTCTCCTTAAAATAAAGCAGCCTGAAGGATCCAGGACAGTTACTCAATTCAGGCACCCAGCTCAAAATTGTCATTGTTGTTATTATTACTGCATAACAAAGCATAAATGTATTACTCATGATTACAAGCCACTCACCAGCACAGATAAGAGAGATGTTCTTCATCCCCGGATGTTCTCACTCCGAAGCCCTGATTCTACCGCCTCCTTTTCATTGAATTACTCCTTTTATTTCAAGTGCTGACTGTTCACATGGATAGAAGCTTGCAGGGTTAAACCCTTTGTGAGCCTACAGAAAATATACCATGAATGTGGAGAGGTTTCTATTATTTGCTATAAAGGTGCTATCGGGGTAAATGGTTTAAAAACGTTGTGCTGTGAAGAATTCTGATCCCTGTCACATGAAACGGCATAAATGTCAGACCGGGGATTTGTATGAATATTCCTTGAAGAGAAGCAAAGACAAGGAATTAGTTGTTCTCTTGTCCTATTTATTCCCTTTAATTGGATTTATTTTTAAGTGGGCTTTAGTATAGAAATTTCTTCTTCATTTCTTTACTGTATTTGGGAGTTTCATATCAACATATAAAAAGCCTGCTTGCCCTACATTAAAAATATACTTAAACCAGCGGAGATATGTTTCTTAAACAGCAAAATCTCGTTTTTTTTAAACGTAACCTAAATCAGTTCTCAGCTTAGAGAGTATTTTGAGGTTGGAGCAGTTCACAGCAGCACACTCAACCGGGATTCAAGACTCGGAGCTATTATACCTGCTGATACATCAAGTCTTTGAGAGAAAGAATGGCGAAGTTTGGGGTTTTTTTTCAGAGGGATTTGTGTGCTACAGGCCGTATCGTAGCTGGTTTGTGCACGAGACCCGATGGAGCAAGCAGAGCACTTGGCTGTTTTTCGGTGCGTGCCTCTAAGTCAGACCGAGGAGCAGCTTACTGTTGTCAGCGTTTGATTCATAGAGTCGTGTAAATGGGCAAAAAATTCCTTTCTGTTATGCCAGAGGCCAAATTAAACAGAAATCTGTGAACCGGGAGGGTTATTTAGTTGGGAGGAAGCAATACGAGTCGTGTGATAATGTACTCCTGCAAGTTTTTTCACAATTTGTTTCGGGGCTGAGTTTGTCCCGGTTTATTTAAAGCCATAAAATGCAATTCTCCCTGTTGAGAAATTGCTTAAAAATAATACCGGCGTGAAGGCAAACATGAAGTTAGCAGAGCCAAGCAAAAAGCGTTTGAAGGTTGGGACTGAGCGACCGCAAACGTCCGCGTTAATGCTGATCCACCAGCCTGCCCGGCGAATTCTTCATGTTCCCTTTCAACCAGGCATGTAAAAAATGTACTGCAGATATGCAGGAAGGCATATACAACATTGCTTTTTCCCCTCTCCCATCCCAGCAATGCTAATGAAAGCCCGGCATAGCTGAGATTTCCAGATTTGCTATCAGCGTAGAAAGATAAAAGCGGACCCGTGCACGTTTCATTACAATTTAACGTGGGGCACTCTTGATTTTTCTGATGTTTGCGGCAGAATGCAGGAGAAGGAGATTAGTGACGTGTTTGCGGGCAGGTTTTATAAGACACAGCAAACTGCTAAGGAATTAGTGCTGTGAGGTTTGAATTAGCAGGTGTTGCTGCCAGGAATATTGCTGGGTGTCTTCAAGATGTCTTTGATGTACATTTTAGTGGTTAGTGAAGATTCGGAAAGAAAATTACTAAGAAAGATAGAACAAAGTAATATAACCGCATCTGAACTTATTTATATGGGTTTGAAAGAAAGCACGCCCTTAGGTCTTGTGTTTGTGCATCTGTAGATTTAAACAGCTCTTCATACTAAAAAGCTCCTTTTCCTTCAGACCCCCGCAAATACGGATCACTTAAGAAAAAATGCATGTATCATCTGATCTGAGCGATCTCTATTTTCTTCTCCCTTGAATTAGTGGGGCTGTAAAAAATGAAGCTGCTTAATTGCGATAGTTCACTAAAAAACTCCTACAAAAGAAGTATTTGTTGTCTAGGGAAATTTTATCTCTGGTTTGTTTTATTGTAAAAGATTCTATCTCAGAAATGCTGTGAATCAGAGATGAAGGGGAGTAATGATAAACTTAGGGAAAACAGAAGGAAAATGTGTGGGTGTATGAGTTTGCACATGTCTGTAAGGCATAATAGATATGCAAATAGAAAAGCAAGTGCTTGTGGACATTTTATTCATCAGCTATTTAACACTAGATTTACACACTTTAAAAAAATCATTCCGACTCATTCTAGAGAACCTTTATCAGCTATTTTATAACCATTTCGTTTACTGATCCAATTATAAACTAAATTGAATCCTATCCACTAACACAGGTTAAAATGTTTTTATTACACGCAGCTGTTTGATACCTCCAGATGTGGGAGAACACACAACAAGGATGGGAATTAATTAAGCGAGATGTGGGAGATGGTTGCAGCCGTATGTTCTGTGCTTGTCAGCCGGAGGAGACGGATGTCAAACGTGGCGTGATGAGTCGCAGCAGCCACGTCGCCGAGCGGCTGCAACTCTGCAGAGCCCTGAATTCAGCTTTTCCAGCGGCACCACGTATAGATACACGTAGCACCAAAGTTACCCGAGGAATTTCCTGCCGTACAAAACTATTTTACGCGAACGTGATAAAAAAATCCCCCTCTAACTGCGTTTATATTGAGCGTCGTGTCATTCTTTAGCATCGCGTCGTTCTGTAGCAGCAGCATCTTAAGCGTTTCAGCATCCTGATTTTTATGATAATGGCAAGGGCCACCAGGCACAGAATGGAGAAGATTTTAACCTAATTCCTGGTAATTCTACTCTATTTTTGTGCTGATGTAGTTGCTACGCACAGGTGCTGTCTTGTGGTGCTCAAGCCTTTCTTGTAGGTGCAGAAGCTGTAGTCATAAAAATAGTGCGTAGGAGCAGTAAGTATATGATGCCAAGGAACAATCATAATTATCTAATACAATTTAATTTTCCCATATTTATAGAAAACTGCTAGAAGTGATTCTTGCACAGAGTTAAAAGAAGTAAAAGAAAATAATGAAAATAGATTAATATTATGTTATTGTCCAACTTCCACAACTGCTTGTAGACATGCTCTGAGTAGGAAAATCGGGTGAATTATTAGAATAAAACTTTGTCAACAGTTTGCTAATCATAGGGGTGGAAGAAAACATATATAATTTCATTTTCATGAAAGATTGTCCTCCATCTCGATCTCAAAGGCAAAACAAAAGTGCTATTACTGTTGTAGGGGAGGTATTTCTCTTCACTGCATAATGTGAACAGCAAGGTAATGTACATAGTATGGTTTTGTTCTTATTTACTTGTGTACAGGTGAAATACAATTTTTCATAGTTCGTTTTTTAAAAAAATGCCCTATATCCCTATATAGGGATACACGTAGGGATATATGTCCCGTGTCGAAGGACATCTCCTCCATCATCTCCTCCAAGAGATTGCATAATAGTGCGTTTATAACCGCAAACCCCTGGGACCTCTTTATATCTCAGCATATACTATTGTATTTTCAAAGAACTTCAGCTGTCGTGACCATGGAATGGGGACGCGGTGATCAGTGCTGTGTATCGGTGCCGTTTTCCAAGGGCTTCTGTAGCTGCGTTACCTGATCCCTGAAGGATGGGTGAGGAGTGACACGGAGCGACTCTGGAGCTTCATTGGGATAGTCCAGAAGAGGGAGCTTGAAATTAAAGAGTGAAGAGATTTAAAAGTACCAGAAGGAATAAATTGTTTAAATATGGGGACTTTGTTATGATCACCTTTTATCACTGATGGAATTGGCTTCATATTAATAACAACAGAGTCTTGTTTTGGGGATGATAATTATTCTTGTGATGGGGTGTTTCTGCCGCACCAGAAGCAGTTTTCTTTCAGCTATTAAGTTAAAACACTTATTTTTTCCAGCGTGGTATCTGCCGTTGCTTTTCCAGAATGTTTGAGAAAATGACAAGTAATTAATTGCGTGGAAAATATAAGTCATATATACTCGCCTGTGACTTAAAGGGCCATCCTTCGGTTTAGTCAGCTCAAATACACTGGCCTGGTTTTGGTGACGCCGGGGATGAATTTGTCCCACTTTGAAGCACACGGTGTGTCGTTGTGCCAAGTGCTTCCCCAGGTCACTTCTGCAATGCCAACACATACAAATGACGCCTTTGACTCCGTTACAGTGCCCTTCTGTGCTTCTAATAATAATGTGTTTGGAGCTTTCTCAAAGTAGAGGTTCAGTAGAGTATGCGTGCAGCAATGCTGTATTCTTACAGTAAATAACCTCCAGAAATCTGTCTTTGCATTAGAGTCCGGTACCTGCTGGTGAAGAAAAGAGTTTGTAATCACTATCCCATACCTACAAAGCCAGAAAAAACCTGTGCAGTTTAGTATGTGTGCTTCTCTATGTGTCTATGTATGTATATATAGTAATGTATTTGTACATCATAACCAGGTAGAAAGTATGTTTTATTGACCTGAGTTGCTCTTTTTTGTTCACTTTTTGTTTTTCTTCTGGCATGTAACATTTTTACCCATCTTGACTCTTAGTCCCCAGATCAAAATCTCTTGATCTCTGTTCAAAAACAGAAAACAACCAAACAAATGTGATTAATTTTCATTGAAATATAATTTTCAACAACGTCTTATTTTGATTTTAACCTTTTACTAAGAAACTTAATTCTGAAATAATTTCATAGTGTGAAGTAGATCCTCTGAAGATATCACAGTAGGACATTTAGATGGGTTTCAAAACCTTAAAAAACATTTTAAGTGGGAAATGACATCAGCCATTTTCCAGAGGAATCTTCAGTTGATTAAACTATTCTTTTTCTGCAAAAAAACCCCGACATGTTACTTAATTTCTAATCAAAGCCTTCTGATATGCACAGGCTTTGTTGGTGAGCAGGGTTTGGAAGCGATGGGAAGCAGGGACGCAGTCTCGTTGCAGTTATTCCTGCAGAAGAGCACAGATACTCCTACCCCGGCGCTCAGACAGCATATTTTCCATGCGTTACACGTGGGATTGCCTCCAGCTGGCCTCCTGACTCACACTCCCCCGCCGCCCCGGTGTCTGCGGCGCAGGGCAGGACCAGCTCATCTCTCCAGGACCACCTCACGTCTCCCCCGGGAGGAGCTCGGTGCCAAACCCTGCGTCCCGGCGGGTGGAAGGGGCTTCCAGAGATCCCAGCTCCAACCTCCTGCTCAAAGCAGGTCTGCTCAGAGCTGGCTGCTCTAAGCAAGAGCCTTGCCCGGTTGAGTTTTGGAACAACCTCCCTTCCCTGGGCCTCTCTTCCAGTATTTGACCACCCTCATAGTGAAACTTTTTTTATTTATATCAGGTGGGAATTTCCTCTGTTCCCGTTTGTGCCTGTTGCTTTAACATCCTAAGGAGAGCCTGGCTCTGTGTTCTCTACACCCTCCCGTTAAACACAGCAATAGGATCTCCCCAATCTTCTTTTGTAAAAGAACAAACACATTTCTCCCACCCTCTCTTACCTGCTATGTGCTCCAGGACCACTTCGGTGTCCGCTGTTGACTGGTTCCAGTTGGTCAATGTCTTTCTTGTATTGGGGAGCCCAAAACTGGCCGTGGTGCTCCAGGCTGTCTTACAAGGACTGAACAGAGGGAAATAATCGATTTCTTCAACATGCTGGTTGAAGAATCCAACCCTGTTGATACAGCCTGGTCTGCAGTTGTCCTTGAACCGCAAACTATGAAAATGCATGAACTGGTCTGCAGTGAGAGACTCTGGAGAGCTGCTGTGTGTCCAGCTGGCTCTGCTGGGAGGGCTGCCGCAGGTCGGTGCTGGGCCCAGCGGGATGCACGGCTTAGCGTGGACACCGTGTAATGTCCTCCTCTACCCCCCAGCACCCATCGCGTGCCTTGCCACAGGGCTCCTTACGCAAACAGGCTGATGGGTCTGGACCTGGGATGAGCTGAAGGAAGCGTGGGTCTTCCTCAGCCTTGGGAAAGGTTGGCTGGAGGTGACAGTAAGAAGCGGGCCTAAGTTACGTTTCCACCAGGCCCAGCCTCGTGGCAGGCGTGGGACAACCAAAGCTTTGGCAGCATCACTTCAATGAACTGGTGCTTCTGTGGGGTGGACAGGAGGAAAAGAGGCCAAGGTGAAAGCATTGGGGTAGGGTGTGGGTTGGACCTCGTCACTCCTGAGCCACAAGGCTTGGCCCCTTTTCAAGGGTCACCCTCTTGTTTCAGTTTGCCGTGGCAGATGGTTTTCCAGATGAAGATCTCCGCACGTGCTCTTTCTTTTTCAAAGCTACTGTTAACTTGTTGAAGATGATGTGAACCGTTGACACGTAGATGTGTGGAGTCTGTAAAATGAATTGATGCTCTGCTCATAAAGTTTCATTGAGTTCATTCAGTGTAATAAGTCAGGAACCTATAAAAGGACTTCGTAAAACAGTAGAAATGGAAATACTTCATGGAAATAGAAGACGACAATTTCTTATTTCTTTCTGTTTCGCATGCCTGTTATGTGGACTTGTGACTTAATAAATGTTATGGAATTAGTCATGGACTTTAATTTTGACCTGCTATTCAGAATGTCTTCACATGTCTGATTTCAAAGACTGATATGGTCATTATAGTAAAATTAATGTATGTCTTAATTGCAGTAACACCTAAACATTGGCCACTATACTGAAGTAATTAAATATTCTCGATTGTAATAGCTTTATATGCTGCTGTAATTAATTTGTTGGTGTCCTAGCAGGAAAAAAAAATAAGAGAGGTAGATAGATTACGTTTTCATTAAGGCTTCGGGACCGACTCTGCCTCTTGGGCACATGCCTGTGGCACCATATGTTTGATTATAGCAATTATAAGCTTTGGGCTGTTAGTTTTAAATACCTCTAAAAAGGAATCTTTTCTTTTACCTGTGTGCATTCCTTTTATTCTGAAGTCAGTAAATAGTAGTAATTGTTTCTTGGTGGTTTCGGTATTGTACATCAGCAATGACATGCAGCATTCCTAGGAATGAGCATGAAGCCTTATACTTATGCATAGCACAGACCCTCGTGTTTTATTCAGTGGTAAAGTACTGCATTTATTCCTTCACTACATAGATGTTAATTGAAGCCGGTTGTCTTGTTTAAATCCTGTGCTCTTCATCCTTACAGAGAGGGAGAAGCGGTTGTTAGAGCGATTGCTAGAAAGTTGTTATCTTTTCAGGAAATGAATCATAAGAAAATATCAGACATACACAAGAGGAGACGCTTCCCCCCCCGAACTTTAGAAACCTTAAAATAGTACCCAGATATAGGAGCTACAGCTAAAGAAAGGCAGGGTTACTATCAACTATCTTTACTAAACTTTAAGGGTGTGTAAGTAGGAAAGGTTTAAAACACTGGAATCCTCCTGCTAGGGCAGCCTCGCTCCGAGAAAACGATGGGTGTCATTTGTTGAATTATGCCAGAGCAGCTACATATCTTTTAAAGCTATCCTCAACAATACAGGGCTTGCTTTGTTTTGCTGGAGAGATAGCCAAAGAAGAAAAAACTCGGTATAGTGCAGACATTGAAGGCTTTCTGAGTCTGCCTGCACAATGAAATTGTTCTGATTGGACTCTGACAAATTATAACCTGCAGGGATAACAAGGATTTTCCATTTTTGCCTAACACGTATACATTTTGTCTCTTCCATTTTTCCTTTCCTGCAACGCATTCAGCACAGCAAGGGCTGGAAAGAAATCTGATTGTGAAACTGATAAATTGTTTTACATAGTTTCCCTATTTTGGCCATTGCCATGGTCTGGTTTTGAAAGTGCTTGGAATCCTCCTTCTCTCGCTTTGTTTTAACAAGCTGCTTCTTGGTTGCCCATTGCCAGTGCTATATAACCTACGGTGCACGTTATTTTCTTTGTCTATCTCACATTCTGCGTTGACTCCAAGCAGCCTCGGTGTAAAAGCAGATGAGATGCTTTACTTTTATCACTCATTTTCTCTCATGAGAAAGAGAACCCTTTGGCCCTGCCCTCTCTACCGGCTTCCGCTTAGCGCGGTCATTTACATCTTGGCAAAAGGGGTCTAGAAAATACTACTGAGTTAAATCTGCAAAGTGTTTCATCATATTTATTTTGTAATCACTGTAACAGACTCTTTGCTGGTCTAAATAGACTGGCAGTCTCATTGATTCGAGCGGAGTTTTCCTTCTTTGCATGAAAAAGGGTTGAATTGGTTCAACCCAGCCAGGTGGCCAGAAGTCACTGCACATGACAGCCCCTGTGATTCCAGCTCTGATCGCACTTGTTTGCAATTCTCCGGTACACTCGTAGAAGACACTTCATGTGTTAAAACTTGCTGCGAGCCTTTGATATCTCTGACTTTTTGAAAAAAAAAAAAGTCTTTTAAATTTTTATATTCCCTAAGAAGACAGATGGGGTTTTTTTTGATTGAATAGATAGAGATTTCATGTCGAAACGCATTTCTTGGTTTCACTTTGTTGGACTAGTTAACTGCTCTCTGTACGTTTTGTGCTGCTCACAATGTTTGTTTTTGAATGACACTGTAAAAGAGTTACAAAGAATTAAATGTGCAGAAATCCCCCTGGAAAGCATTAGTAACGTCCTGCTAGGGTCTCCCTTTGGATCCACAGGTGAATATTCAGGTACATCCAGTCCCACCTGCAGCAAACCTTCCAAGCCAAAAATTGCCCTTGAGACCTTCTGATTGGAACAAGTGTTTAACCGTGAGTAACCAGGTACAGATCCTCTGTGAACACATTGCGAAGCCTGTCAAAAGCCTCGACTTTGGAGGGGTTGAGAAGGAGCCCTGGAGTCCTGAGGCTGAGCCGGGATGCACTGGGTGCACCTCGCATCATTGCAGTCCCGTGAAACAGCAGCCGAGATACCAAAGCCGGTGCAGTTTTCTTGTTCTGTCACCTGAACAAGTCATCTGGGAAGAGGGCGGACGATGTATTTTCAACAGAATAAGTAAATCCCTCTGAACAGTTCTTGTTTACAGCACAATCATTAAGATGCTGGCAAAAAATCAGTCCCTTCCCCTCTGAGTTCTGCGCACACATTGCTGGCACGGTCGGTGTCAAGAGTTAAATGGCTGGTGCAAGGGCAGGGACAGAGGCTGCTGTGTTCTCCCTTGGTGCCGCAGCTCAGACAGAAGATGAAATCATGATAGTTCAGCATTGGGTGAAGACTTAACTGGTGATTTTCTGGCTTTCTGTTTACTCTGGAATCAAACCTGCTTGTGCATGAAAAAGAAGTTTTGACTGTTAGGAATCCGTGTGTGTCTGGCCCTAATTATTTAACAAAACCTTCAAACCCAAGAAATACAACTACCTGCTATTGCAGAGCTGTAGAAGAACGTGGCTCCAGTCTTTGCCTGATGCTGAGATGGTTGCAGCACTGTATTTGTAAGGGTTTTTTTTTTTCAACCATAATGGTCAGAGGGTGATTTTGAATGACTTAAAAACAGGTGCATGATACAGGAAAAAAACGAAAGGCCGTATTTTTGGCCCTGGCCATATTATTTTTGCCCTTAGCAGGTGCTACTTCTTAACTCGTTCAGTATTTAAAGATTTACTTGTGTTCTCTGTCTACATAGCACAGACCCAGCACACATGGCTGAGCTGAATATGGAACATGGGACCTTTATTGGGGAGGTGGAAAATATGCTTGCTTATTGTAGTTTCAGATTTTGGCTTAGGTTAGGAACAAATTTTTCAAATTTTTTGAAGTATTTTGGCATGTTGATCCTTGGCACATTTTAGTGTTTATTTCAGAGACTGCGAATAAAGACAGTAAGAAAATTCTACTCTTAGTCTGAATTAAATCAAAAGCCAGATTTCATACAGGGACCTTAAGCATTTGATACTTTAGGAGATGATATTTTCCAGAAGGGTGGTTTTCTTGGTGGTATTCTAAATGTCCCAGTTTTTGGCTGCCAGACTTGTAGATTGAGAAACTTTGAGGCTGCCTGCTGATCCGTATCGTCTGAGATCTGAGCCTGTTTAATGAATCTCAATTGAATCATCCAGAAGCAAAAACACTCCGAACCATTAATCACTGTGAGAGATCTTGGCCTGACTATATCAATCAAGAACAGTAGTTCCCCAGTAGAGGAGAAACATGATGACATGTTTCCGGTGACAGTTGTGATATTATTGGTCACTTGCATTAATTTATGAAAGATACGCCCTTGTTTCACTTTGGAAATGTAAATCAGCATCTCCGTGACTTTGGATACCTTGTGTGTCTGTGTGTTTATATGTGTTTTAGGCTAATGTTTGATGACATGTCCTCCAGAGGCCGCTCTAAAAATCCAAGTCTTGGTCTAATAAGATGGAGACTTTGCTGAAACACAGTAGTAGGATATTTACACTAATATTCTAGGCAGAAGAATATTAGTGTGAAACTGCTGATGCTGCTGAGGGCTTTTTGTTCCTTACACTGCCAGCTGAAAGTTTTAGTCTGTGAGATTTAAAGAGGTTTTTGAAAAAAACTGGAAAGTGTTATAGGAATGAGATGTGCAACGTTTTGGAGAAGGGTGCAGTGCTATACATAATTTATTAGGCACTGTTTGTACGGTCAATTGTTAAGTTATAAATAAAATAGAGGCTTAAAACAAAGATGAAAGGCTGGAACTGTGGGTAATTATTTCCTCTGTATTTCTATTAAAATAAAAAAACGTTTCCAAGTTTGTTCAAACAGTCACATTTTGGTTTGGTTATTGATATTCACAGTGTCGTGCCTTTTTTTGGATGTATCGCATTGAAGACCTTCATCTTCGCCACGCGGAGTGACTTTTTCTCCAGTAAATCTTCCTCAGGCTGCAGGACAATTTCTGAAGCTTGGTGAGGTGTCAAGGGCAAACCATGGGGAGGCCGATGAGCCTCTGCCATACCAAATTTCCAAGTCCCAGAGCTACTGGAGAACCGTTAGACTTGCCTTATTGATAGAAGGTCCCTCAATCGCTTTCCATTTTGATTCATTCCAGTTTGGCACCGACCATCGCCGGACTTTCCCCCAGCCCATCTGAACCTCAGCTCCCATTTCTTTTAGGCTGGGTTGGCACAGGGACCAGCTCCACAGCCCGCACCAGGCACACGCTGGTTCTGTGCCCACAGTGAAGTCCCTCGAGCTGGAGAGATGCTGAATCCATTTAAGATCGCTCAAAATGAGTTCAGTGGATTTAAGAATACAGTCCATATACTTTTTGGAATAATTTATTATAAATCTTTGCATTGGTCCTCAGAATGAGCTGAGAAAGAGGTTTCTCCGTAGAGCCTCTGAGCAGGTGGAGATAGTTTCTGAGTATGAGTGTAGCACATGGTGGACCTGATGAAAGAACAAGGGTAAAATATAGGATTTTATTACAAGTCACGGTCTGAGCATCCCTTGCAGGTAGTGCGGAGCAGCAGGAGGTGCCTGGTTTGAAATCTCCCCGTTCCCCTACAAGTGGTGCTGACACAGACCTGCGATACCGAGCAAAAACAGTCTGGCTGCTGGAGAGGAAAGACATGACCAATTTGAACTTAGGAGTGAAACATTTCCTAGAACTGAGCTTGAATAATTCTGGAACAGCTGAACAGGAAATAAGCTAATAATGGGATTTTACAATATGCATTTCCCATATAAGGCATTGAAATGTAGCATGGGTTTGTTTGCTGATTCTCTGCCTATTTTGCTGAAAATTTTAGGTTTCTTCTCTGTTTGCACTCGTTTACAATAGTGAGGACTTTGCTCTGTTCTAGGCTGGAGTGTTTCATCTCGCTGCTGTCGTCAGTGGTCCCTGGATGGACCATTCCTGGACCCGACCACGGAGCAGAGTAGTTAACAATTCCCCCTTGCTGCCTTTTGTTTGTGTTGGGGAGCTGTTTCCTTTAGCCCTTGAGACTGATGCATGGGAAGGGGAAGAGAGGTGGGCAGCACCCGTCTCGCTGCGGTTCGTGCTTCTGAAAATAAGCTCCCCAAAATCTGATGTGGGGAAAGGAAGCCCTGGCTCCAGGGAGCCTGCTGTCTCCCTCAATAAACAAAGGACTGGGTTTGGGCAAGTTGCCCAAAGTGTTGGTGCAGGGTGCGTTCCCGTCCTCACTGCTCTGCCTGGCCTTTTAAGGATATGTGACAGTATGCCGGAGACCACGGTAAGGTGTGTAATTCAGCGATGATTAATGAGCGCAAAGCTCTTCTGCAGCTTCGATGTTTCTGTAGCATCGGTCAGATTCCCTTCTCACGAGTAGCTCACTGAGATTTTCAGCGTTTGGCCTGTTCTGCGCTGGGAGTGCGATCTCTTGCCAGCTCTTACGCTACATTATTTTAGAGCCATCTACCTTTCCGAACGTGCTCTGTGCTGTGGAACAGGTTTTGCTTGTAAATGCGAGGCCAGATGTTCAGGAGAGGAGAGAGAGCTCCTGTTTAGGCATCTAGCAATTACTGCTGTGACACGTACTGCTCGCAGCTGAAAATCTGAAATCTGTCTGCTTAGACAATAAAATACTCAAGCTGGCTAGTTTGTGCCGTGCTATAAGAAGTGATCTATGTGCACTATATGAAAGAAGTGGCCTATATGCATATAATTCGGGAGTTCTTTCAAAATAGCATGCGCTGAATCACGGTCTCAGTTTAAACCGCAGCTTGTGCCAAACTAGTTGTTTTGATTTCTCGCCAAGCGGAGTCTCACTTTCCAGTTACACCTAACATTTTCCTTGTCTTTTTCTGCAAAAATCTGTTAATGAAGGCTAAGTGAAACAATGAAGGTAGGTCTGCCGGCTAGATAAGAAATAGATCTGATTCATCAACAAATGTTTCTTTTCTTTTCTTTTCAGTGACATATTTGATGCCATGTTTCCTGTCACACACATCGCGGGAGAAACAGTCATACAACAGGGTAATTCTTCCCCTCTTTCCCTCGTTTTTGCTCTTCTATGTTTGCTAAAATTGTACAATTCACATCTCTCTGTCTGAGGTTTTACCCTCTTTGCTTAGCAAGAAGAATAACCATATTCCAAAAGCTTCTAAGTGTGCAGCTATATTACAGGTTCATGGATGCAGGTCTTTTGCTACGTGTGCGGAGATCTACAAAACCACACCGGTAGATCTCCAGGGTTTCAAGATGCTACAGTTAGATGTAGATAAATAGCATTTCAAATTAAAATATTCATTCCTTACCTGAAGGTAGTCAGAAAGTGAAGCACAGCTCAGGATGCACGAGGGTGGCACAGGCTAGCTGAGAGTAATTAGAGATGGAAAATATTTTTATAGTTGTTGGGAATATTCAACGCTGCGCTGTGCTGTATCGTAGTTATCGCACTTGGCAACTTACCTGCGTGCCTGCAGTGTGTTGTCGAGAACTTCATTACCCTCAGGCTGTATTAAAGCCTCTTGCGTGTTTACACTGAACGAAGTGTTGAATCAATCAAAAGAGATAAATTAATGCAATTGAAAGATATTAATAGGAAGAAATCATAGTGATATTTTGATTTGTGAGGGCAAATAGGCAAGGATATTTCAGAAAATGAATCTCTGTGTAGGTACTCTGGAGTACAAACCCGTACAAATATGTACAGGATTAATTATGGGGCCAGGAAATTATTGAAATTTTAGCAGATCTACAGGAAACAATCACCTTTTGTCTTGTGCTTCCAGGTGATGAAGGAGACAACTTCTATGTCATTGACCAAGGCGAGGTGGATGTAAGTACACTCGTACAGTGTAATATTTATTTTGAAGCTACATAGTAAAATAGTACGCTCTGGCATGCAGCTTGATCCAGCCATGTGCTGTGGTTCTGTCTCCTTTCTTCTTGAAATAGATTGCTCTCATTACTGTGCCTTTGTTGTGTTAAGTCATTTGCGCATAATTTTGTAATTGGCATGTTTTACATCCTAGCTTATTTGTCCATTCCAAGCAGGAAAATACGGTATCAAAACCAAGCAAATGACATTATCTTCAGAACCCTAACCGCACCTGGAGGTGTGCAGTCTTTGGCAGAGCAGGCCACCGTGCTGGAATGCACCCGAGGGTTCACATCAGCCATAAGGAAAATATTTTCTTTAATCAGTTAGCTTAGCTCATGTGTTGGTTTTTTGGTTTGTTGTTGTTGTTTTTTTTTTCCCCCAAATTGAGATACAACCTGAGGCAATGAGTTTAATCTTAGAAACCTTAATTTGCTTTTAAAATTAGGACCAAATATATGAACAATGCTGCATATTAATAAAGCAAGGATTATTGTGAGTGTAAAGTGATCTGTTAGACCACAAAACGTTAACAGGAGCATGTGGTAGTTTCATCAGCAAAACTTTGAAAAGAAGCTTCTTTCTGAACCTGCTTTCCAAATAGTAATCTGTTCACCTCTTGTCTTTTTTGTCCCGTATGAAACTCACCTTTTTGCAGTTTTGCTACAAATTCCTCGTTTGACTGAATTTTCTACACCCACCTTACATATCCACAGCTGTCGGACAGGAGAAGCTTGCTCATTAGCAACATTGCTCTTCAGATGCCCAGATGAGTTTCGTTTGGCATATTTAAAGAAGAAAGGGATTTATTTTAAATCTGGGCAGGAGGCATACAGTTATTTTAGTGAAAGTTGGTTTTTTTAGCAGTCTGTTTGTGTCAGGAGACCATCTAATTGGTATTGTTGGGAACTGAGAAACCTCACATGCTGCCTCTGCCTCTGGAAGTTGCTCCTCAGGAAATCCGTCTGACTCACTGTTCCTATCAGGCAAAGCTCTCAATAGCAAACATTGCCACATCCACAGGGCCAGAAAATAAAAGAGCAATATTTATAGAACAGTGCTAAAATTTAGTTTTAAAATAATTGGTTAGGGCCTGATACCGAGCTTAATGAGTTCACTGGCTTTGACTCAGACCCGCAAACATACGCAAATGCTCACATTGAAGTTATAGATTAATACTCTTTAAAAATAATTTGTCCTCACTCAGAACCTTCAGGAAAGCTTTCTTCAGCCTTTGGCTCAAGGATAGTGAGAGACCAAATGACATCAGAAAACACTCTGCAAAACCCTTTGCAATTAATTACAAAAAATATAATCTTCCATATGCACGTATTGCTCTTACAAAGCAGTGATAAAATGAGCAAAATAAATGTCCGTGGCCTAGCCAGCTGTGTGTCTGCATGTGAAAAGAAAAAACAAGGCGATTTGTGTATTTTCTGTAAGTGCTGATTGCCACTAATGGCCAAAGTGGCTGTGGCTCTGCAAGCGTTGAGAAGGACTTGTTTAGGCCACCAGTTGCTCTGTTCTCTGTTGGGTAAGACAGCATCTTATTTACTCAGAAGCACCTTTACTGCGTCATGTTACTGTATATGAGAGGTTCTCCTTGAGTTTTTATGGGAAGATGAACTTCTTTCATCCTGACCACAAATAGCCCAAGAAGAGACAAGCGTCCAGTTCACTTTGCATTGATGGTTTCTTGAGTTCGTTAAAGTCTTACGCAGAATAATCTTGTATTTCCCAGAACATTTGAAGGGCCTTTGGGGTTCCTGAGATAGGATATGGGGTAAAACCTGAAAAACTGTCACAGTGACAGTGCCCTCAATGTCACTGCAGTGCAATTACACATAGGCTCTCAAGCTGTATAAGTGTTTTTGAATATTTTATCCCAAATCCCTGATTTGACAAGCTACGTAAGCACCAGTGGGCCTTTAAGCTTTAGAGCAATTCTGTTGACTTCAGTGGAACTCACTGCTTTGCTAAATGAAAAGCATAGTGCACAGCTTTGTTTTATGCTGTTAGAGTTGAAGGCAGAAGTTCATTTTATATTCCAAGTAGTTTGCAGTCCTCCAGTCACTTAGGTGTGATATGGGATATACATTTTTCCTGCCTTGTCTTTGAGACTTGCAACAGCAGATTTTCTAAGGAATGAATGAAACAACTGTGTTTCTTTGAGTAGATTGCAACTTCGATTTTGTGAGCATTCTCAATCCCTACTCACCTAATTGCCAAAATCAGCTTATATCTGCTAGGGCAGATCCACAGTAACGTCATCCTGACACTTCTCACACACAAGTATAGACAGTTTTCTGATGTAAGCTGTGGGACAAATGCATCCTAACAAGTCTTAAGAGATGTCATTTGGACTGAGATTATTGCAGGGGCTGCCCAAGCTCATGACCTAAGTCTTGGAAATCTCTTCTGTGACCAGCTCTCTTGCAATCCCCCTTCAGCATCCCCCTTCCTTCATCCTGCACCTCACCACTCCTTTCCCATCTGCTCAGCTGGGTGCTCTCTCCTTCCTAAGCCTTTATCTTCAGCCAAAACGCACACTGAATTCCTTTGCAAGGGACCGTGGAAAACACAAGAAACGTTTGCTCATCCAGGAACAAGTTGCTACCACAGCCTGGTAGCTACAGAAGTTACCTCCACTGCTGGGAAGCTGCAGGGAGGGGACCCCAATTTCACCCCACGGGGTAAAGTTGGTACCAGGGCAGTTAGTGCGGAGTAACTTGCTCCTGGATAAGGCAGCAGCTCCCAAACCCAGTGGGTGTTCACCGTCACACCGTATTTAGTGCTGCCCCAAAAGGAGTCCTTCCACTTTCTGAGCAACACTGCTAAAATCCTTCTTGTCTGAGGAAAACCCAGGCCGCTAGTAAGCGAGCTGCAGTTCATTTAAGCCTTGCCAGATAGTCTTTTGGCACGCTTCCACCTTTCTCCAAGAAAAAAAAGCGACTTGGAGAGTAGGCAATTGACCCCGAGACTTAAGGCCTGGAGCCATTTTCTGCCTAGTTCAGCTGGTGTTGGCGTATGCGCGGAGGCTTTGAAGGCCTGGCCAGGCCTGCTGCTTTCGTCGTGACTCCGAGCTGCACAGAAGCGGCAGGTACACCAGGACCGGTCGATTCAAGGAGCAATTTGCTCTGAAAACATCGTGGCTGATAATCAAGCACCTGGGTTTTCCACACGCGTGGAAAGAATGTTGCTGTTGCCATCATAAAATTCTCATCCTCTGGAAGAAAGTCATGGCAAAGCTAAAAAAAAGAAGATTCTATCAACCGAGCAACGAAAACCAAACAGAAACCACCAACAAAGCCAGAATAACAAAAGCAGTGTGTGGTGTTTTGAGCCTAAAGAGCCCCCAACAGTTAATGGTAATTTACTGTTAGAGTTTTGGTGTAGGCACCCCAAACACTAAGTAAGAGCATTCTAATATTTTCCGTTAGAAATAATGTGAGTGAAATTAGAAGGGCAATAAAACATTTTAAAATATAATAACACTGTATCCTCTACTGTTACACTTTCTGAGGGTATAAACAAGCCCCATTAACATATCCATAGAATAAAGCATCCATACATTTCTTCCCTGGTATGACCATGGGCAGCCAAAGAAGATGCAGTACCCTCCAGCTGGCAATCCCACTCAACATGGACTGTGAGCCAAGGGAGAAGGGCACAGATTTTCATACGTAAAAAAAAAATAAATTCAGAAATCAGGAAGGCGTAGGTCTGGGAGAACCATTTTTTCCCCTGTAATATTGTGTATTCTCCAAACCAGGGACACTTCAACCGACACAGGCATTGGATGGGAAAGGCCGTGATGGTGTTATCAGTCACAGGCTTCCTCCTTAGCTGTTCAGGGCTGAGGAGAATTGTTAATTCATGACCTGGCCCTGCAGATGGATGCAGTTTACACAAGGCGGATGATGGCATGAGGTTCGAAGTCTTAGAGGTCAGTTGTCTACTGGAAGCTTTTCTGCTCAGACAACCGTGAATGTATGCCAAAAAGTAGCTGGCAGAACTTAAATTATAGTTTCCAGTAAAGATGTTGAAAGTACCTGCTAAAGTATGTGTCTTGCAAAAATCTCTAATCCGTATTTCTAAATATAAAATTACTTCCTGTTTATTATTTTAATCTTGTAACCTCACATTTTTTTACTTTAAAAAGCACTGTCAACTGCTCTTTTAAAACAGATATATATTTTTTAGACTCAGTAACTTCCAATTCTATTTAATGTCACAGCAACTTTTTCTACAGTCATTCTCAGGTTTTCTTCTTGTAAAACAACAGCAGCCAAACTACACTACGGTGAAAATCAAATTGAAAACTTTTCAGTGTTTTTTCTTAAATAGCTTCTGTATTTACTGTATAAAGTTATATTTGGAGCTATAAATGAATATTGTGGTCAATAGATAAGATTATTTTTGATTGTAGGTCGAATCTCCTTGAAGTCTGCATTTGTATATACAAATTACCCAATTTGTATATACAAAAAAGAAAATTACATGGTGGTTTATGTGATAATACTATTGGATTTTAAAACTAGTTATATTTTATTGTTAGATTCCATAGATTGCTTTTTATTTGAATTCTTCTGTCATTAATGTTCTTTCTAATTTCAGAAGGATGCTTTTTGAAATTTGAAACAGAACATTTTAAAGTTTGGACTTTTTCAGCTTGAATTTTTAAGGGTTCTCAAGGCAGTCTCCAAGTGCATATATTTATATTTAATAAAGGCACATTCATACTAAAAATAAAGCGCTGGCCTCATTTGAGAAAACTACCCACATATAAATACCCATCATGTCTAAGACTTGCTTATGTTTTCCAAGAATAAATAAGCCTCATCTTCATTTTCGGCTAACAAATTTTGAGGCTTGACGAGACACAAAGCACGAATTATTACAAACAGATCTGAGGAGGGGATTTAAGATCTGAAACTTGCAGTGCCTGGAACAAATTAGATTGTCCACAGAGATCAGCAAAAACAATGCTAAAAGTTAACTTGAAATCAGCAATACAAAATTACAGGTAAATTCACTGCAGCAAAGCTGAGATGGCCGTTCATATCCTGCCCTCACAGTCGAATGGCTGCATTACTGCCCGTGCTAAAGTTACTTTCTGCTTCTCTACACACCAGGAAGATGAGCGAGGCCAAGACGCATTCCTGTTGCGTTGGGCATTCTCTGTCTCACCGCGTTTTCTCTTGCGCTTGGCGCGGATGTGCATCGCAGCCCGCGAAGAAAGGAACTGCTGACATTCACAGGAGGTTTTTCCCATTTGCCTCGTAAAAAAATAACGGAATAAACCAAGTTGCGTGGTTTTTGAGCCCTCAAAAATCACAGTGCTCATACTGCATGATGGAAAACAATAGAAATCTAAAGTGCTTTTGATCTGTGGAAAGTAGATGGTCCTGATGACTTGGTCATCTGCAGCTCCTGCAGTTCTACATTCCTCTTCAGCTGCACGAGAGAAGAAGGTTCCAGCTGTTAGAGAGCTGTGGTCGGCAGGTCGATTAACAGTTAGGAATAATTGATTTGCATACTCACCACTTGGGTGAGAGTTCACAGGTGCCTAAAACTGCCGGAGCCGAAACCTCAGCCTAGCATTTTTTAGGATAAAGAAGGAGATCATCTGAGCTGCTGCCATATAACATTGGTTTTCGTAAGCTGTTCTGAGCCTGAAATAGCTTTACTTCCCACACCTTACAAACACAGCTACTTTCCTTTCTGCTTCTTCTTTTAAAGTCGTTTTACAGGGATTCACAGTGGAGCTGAACTCTTTTAAAGGGCAGAGTGGCTTTGTCATGTGTCATCAACGCCCTTTAACTTCATCATGAAGGCAAAAGTTGATTGTTGATTTAGGCCTTTGCAGCCTTGCTCCTAGAAAACAAGTTATTCTCAAGCTGTTTTCTCTTTTGGAGATTGATATTTGAAATGGTATTTTTATTGGGGGAGTGAATGCTGGGCCCAAAGACTGTCAGATCGGTGGTTTAGTTTTACTCAGAGTGCTTTAAACCTGACACCCTTAGGCTGAAGGAATGGCCATTTGCATGAACTGTTTACAGGAAGATGTCAAACACGTTTTGGGGAGTCTTGTCAAGTAAGACAGCAAAATTAAAGAAGTCTTAGAGCAGGTTAGTAGTAGCCTCTCTTTATAACAACTGTGCAGCTCTACCTTGAGTTTTACCAGTGCGGTTCCCCTGTCTGGGCTGCAATCATATCATGTATATGGCTTTAACAAGAAATGTCACCGTACCGCTTAAAATAATACATGTTGGAATGAATTTATTTCCTGCTTATACTTCAGACCCTGGTTTATGTTCCTTAATGAAATTGCCATTGTGTTAACAAATCGTTTTACCACACCGCTCCTTCTGCAATAACAGAACCTGTGCTCTTCAGCAAAAGAGCGCGTAGAAACACATGTATTTTTGGTGTGCTGAAAATGAGTCAAGGACGCAATGTCAGTTGACATTCAGGATGTCATCCAGAACTCATTGGAATTGTTAGATTTTCCCCATCATCCCTGCGACTTTTATTGAGGACCTGAATTACTGTATTGTAGCAAGTCCTGGTTCCATCCAGTGAAATCCCCTTAGTAAGGGGTATCCCTACATTGAAATCATTCAAATACACATCTGGACAATTTTGCAATGGATTGGTAGAGTTCAAAAATGTTAATGCATTCTTATTATGTTACAAGCCTTTCAGAATCCTAATTTAATTCAGCAGTTTCTCCTGCTTTTCTCATAAAAAAAGATGCAGGACCCATAGTATTACCTGCTTGTTTCACCAGGAAAGTGCTCAGGTTTGCCTGGCTTTTTTAAAACTTCTTTTTTGCTTTCATTTTTTTCATTGTGAGGAGAATGAAAAGTAGATTCAATGTTCTGTGAGGTTTTCTTTCTGCAGCGAGTGTAAAAGTTTGAAAGGAAACGCCGTTGTTACTGCTTTCTGTGTTATTCTCCTACGTGAAATTCATTCTGTTATGGCGAACATGTGAAGCAACAGCTTTTGTGGCTCGAGCTTTTTCTTGGCGTTTTGCTACCACCTACCTGTTTGGGATTATTTTTACCCTTTATTTCAGGCCCTTGACCCTCAGATGCTTTGGGAACACCGAAAGCCCCAACATTGCCTGGAGCTGAGCAGTGATGCTGATCCTGCTCCTCCTGAGCTGATAGCCAAGCTCTCTGCTCCATGGCCTCATCCATCTCCTCCTGAACCCATGTTTCACTGACCTCAGTGGGAGCTGGATCACATCTTAATTGAATATTGGGAAGATAAATTGGGATTGATTCCAGCTGTAGTTCGTAATACGCCTTTTCATCATGAAATGAAGACGGAAGTAAAATTAATACTGACAGTTTGTTGAATTTTGACCCCAGTTCATTTGTTTTGGTCAGTATCTTTTCTCATGCCCAACTTGAACACAGCTCTAGTTCATATATTTTTTAAAAACTGCTAGTGTCTTTCTCAGTAATTGGTAATAGGTTATGGTCTTGTCCTTTACCATAGTTCCCTGCTTAAGGTGAGAATACGTGCATATTTTCTTTATGTTATTGTTCTTCACAGAGGTTCCAAGATAATGAAATTAATGCTTGTTGTTTTCTGGTGTTACCGGTCTGTAACAGATCAGAATCTATTCTGCGATGGGTAAATGCACACAGTCTTTCCTACCCTCTGTACTCACAGACACATTAACAGAATGAAAAGGGTTTATTGTGTAGGTTTATAGCAGCAAGCAGGCTGCAGAATACACAATCCACACCGGTCTTTGCGTACACTGTTGTGTCTCAGGAGGTGTTTTGAACAGCAAGGAGAATGCAGCCCAGCAGAAAGCACCTGCACGAGCTCCCCTTTCTCCAGTGAAGGTTTTACATAGCGCTCAAGTGCAGGAATTCTTCTCAAATCAGATGTCATCCGGGAAAAATACTGTGGTAGCGGTATCAATCCATGCCATGTGTCAGAGGATATCTTATCTAAATAGCCTGCGGGTCAAATACTGCTTCGTAAGTTCTGTAGAGCTTATCTGTTAAAGACGAAGGATAATTCTGCATGGAGCTTCTCGAGTCCAAAGCACTTAGTAGTTTTCACTAATGGAGAAAGACATCTCAGTAGTTAAATACAAATGCTTGTTGGAGGTACTAGGCTTGGGGAAGAAAAAAATGTTCCTTTTCAAAAGATGTTTCCCTGTTTTGACTGTTTTTCATTTCATGGCCGTGGTGCCTTTCAGCAAACCTCATTTACACGTATCAACAAATCTCCTTCTCTTCAAGTTTGGCAGTGTTAATAAAAAGCCGAAGTTGTGACAGTTCTGCTTGTTGACTGTCTGAGCCTTGAACACAAGAGGGAAAACACGATGCCAGTTATCCACAGGAGCTGAAAACTCAGAGAGTAAATACAGTAATTGTACTGAAGCAAGACAACTTGAAATTCTGTACACAAAGCGGGTTGTTGCCCTCTTTGGGGACCGACTGCGGAAACTGTTACGCTTTTGTTTTCTTTCTGTGTCCCCAGCGTTGGCGATTAGAAAGGAAATTACCAATAGCTTTGTAGGTAACTGTCAGTAGGAAAAAAACTGCCACTGAGTCCCCAGACTGGTTTTGCTTCTTGTTTTGTCTTGTGCTTTGGTAGGTTTATGTCAACGGGGAGTGGGTCACCAGCATCGGAGAAGGAGGCAGCTTCGGGGAGCTGGCGTTGATCTATGGAACACCCCGGGCCGCCACTGTCAAGGCCAAGACAGATCTCAAGCTCTGGGGCATTGACAGAGACAGCTACAGACGCATTTTAATGGTAAGTTCACGGAGAAGGGCTGGTTTATGGAGTTGATAAATTTACTTTTTCTTGTAGTACCAGCACTTCTATTCTGTGTTTAGAGTACACTGATGATAGAAGGCTGCGTGGTCTGTGTTTCCATATAAAATAGAGAGGACATGGCAATAACATTGAGTAACTAACTTAAGTGAACTGAAGGAAAAGGGGACAAAATTCAGCAGAAAGATGCTGAGTCAGAAATGCAATTGAATAATTACGATACATGAAAGCAAACCTCAGGAGGCCTCTGTTACCCACCGAAGCTATGCAAATCCTCTCTTCATCATGGACCTCAAAATGTCTTTCAGCACTACCCCTTGCCTCTGAGCCCTTTGTCTGAACTTGTGTTATACTCTTCAAGGCAGCCAATACGAGGTAAACCCAGCTCCGCTAAAACAAAGTCTGGGTTGGACTGTGCCCTCTGTCTTCGTTAACCAGCGCACAGCCACACGGACCGTAGGGTGGGAGCTGCAGAGTCTCTGCTAATGATTCATGGCTTTGCCCCTTTCAAACTCCCTCGTCTCTGCAGCAAAGCTCAACAGACCTTCTGGGCACCTGGGGTGTGTGGGAGCTTATGGATTTGCTGTCGGTTCTTGAGGGGTGAGTTTATAATGGAAAGTTTGAAAGATAATTAACTTTAGCAATGTAATAGCTTTTTTTTTGAGTTTGTTTCCAATGTCCAAGTGCATATCTTCCTTCTTCATAAAATATTCCTTTCTTTTTGATAATTAACAGACACGACTGTGTAAAGCTTCTTTCTCAGTAGGACTTGTCTCTAAAGGCTGAATTGTTTCATGCTGACCTGAAGGAAATTGCACTGTGCTCTCAGCATAATAAAGGAGTGTGTGTTTTGAGACCATCTATATTTCCAGTGGATGTCATGGATAACAGAAAAATTAGCAAAAGCATTGAGTAGATTTTACACTTAAATGGTTAGTTCTTAAGCAACAGAGTGTAAGAGTGATCTTTCTTTATACTGTGTGATGACTGTTGGGTGTTTGTATGAAATGTTGCTGGTTTTCACGCTAGATTTAATGGGCTGAGTTCTGTATCACATAGACAAACATCACACTGACATCCAGGAGAGTACATCTGATGAAAATATACTCTGTCCCAAAATATGCAGCTTGATCACTCCAAGACAAGATAGAGCAATAAAGATGAGAAGCGTACAGTCTTCTCTCTTGTGGATAAGCAAGATGAATAGTTCTCAAGTGCTTCCAAGTGCGGGGAATCAGACTGAGACCTTTCTGCAAGGTATTTCTGAAACCTAGAGCAGGAGAATTTCCTAACAAGAATTCCTAATTAAGCGGCACACTCAATTTACTTGTCCCATGTCCTGCATGGATGCAATGGAGGGGTGTCCGGGATAACTGGTGTGTTGAACCTGCATGCTGCAAGGAAGAATCCAACGTATAAAAGAGAAGGAATGCAGGAGGGAAATAAATGTCAGGACAAGACACATATTTCTTGGCTTTTTAAGCATAGCTTTTTACAGCTGCCTGTAACCTTGCTACTGAAGAACTGAAGGGACAGATGCACAGGCCTTGTAGCCCAGAGGTAATTTCAGTTTCAGTGTTGATGAAAATAGTGGTACCTACCATCATTCCGGCCTGTGAGCAGTTCAGGTTTGGTCGTCTGTCCATTACCATCCGATGACAGCATTCAGAGGGTGAACATTTGATGCGGATTTTACTGAAACGATTTAAAGTCTCAAGTGAAAGAGACTCTGTTTTTAATTCTAGCTTTAGCTATACATACAACTTGAATACTACAGATATACTTCTATTTGTGTGTATTATAGTGCTACGTGCTTTTCAAATTCGTTTACTTACTCCCTGAACCGATGACCATGGTACCTTTCCTAGCAAGCTCAGTATCTTCTCTTGATGAGACCTTTAACTTAACATAGAGGTTTTTTTTCTCTACCTCTCTTTTTTAATTTTTTGTGCAGTTTGGGCCATTAAAAACGGTGTTCTGTTGCATTACATTAGATACCCAGACAGTGTAATTGCAGTATTCCAAATACTTAGATAGGAAATATTTCAGGTAGCATGGTGAATTAATAGCTGCAGGTATAGAAAATGTCCAATTTTAAGTGCTGTCCACGGTGAATGCAATTTACCCACCCAGACTACATGAATTCTGTCATCTTTTTATTTATTCGTAAGAGCAGCGTGGATAATTTCTTTGCTGTAGGTGAAATGAGACACCTGTCTTTGTGCATTCATGTGAGGGCAGGTTACAGTGGCTCTCTGCACATTTCCTCAAGCCTAAGAATTAATTACATCATGTTTCAGTGGCTGCATTTCATACTTAACGCCAACTCCACCATTACGCGGCTGGTTTTGCTGTACTCAGTTTCAAGATGTAGTAGTAGCAGCTGCCTTTCAAGTCCCAGAAATGTGGTTTCCTGCCGTTTAGCCTCTAACTTTATGCTTCTAGAAAGTTGCTGGATATTTTAGATGTAGAAATGATTCTACCTTTAAATAAGAGGTAGTAATGCTTAGAATATCTTTTGAAAAATATAATTTAAGATGGTTTTAAAACTTGAGAGCGAGCAGGTTTTTCTTTTTTTTTATTTTCTGTTTGTAAATACTTTTGTCCAAGGGATCAAGGACCTTTTCCTCCCAAAGATACGGGCCTTCTTCTGTAGTCAGATAAAGCTCCTCCATCACCCGAGATAGCTTTTTCTTTCGTCTACATTCTTCCCAGCCATGACCAGCCCCATGTTTTCTCTGCCTAGTGTTGAAATTTCATTCGAGTTGTAAATATTTATTTGCAAATCGTGCCCTCAGATCCACACTTGCCAGAAAGATTTTATCCTGTCATGAGACACTCGACTCTCTACCTCGTTCCTCCTTGCAGGCTCTGTTTTGGTTCTTTGCTTCACGTTTATTTATTTCTAGTTTTTACTTCTGCTTAGTGCCATTTGCCCCACTTACGTGTCTCGTTGATCCCGACTGGTCTATGGTGTGAATAAAATGTATCTCAGGAAGCTCAGAAATTTGAGTTTTCCCTTTTTTTTGGATGGACAAAGCCTGATGCAAAAAGTTCCTGCTGGCTTTTAGTTACATGTGTCATCCATTTATTATTTAGCCTGTCCCAAAAGAAGTTCATTAAAAAGGATACATTTCTTTATATTTCGTTGCCTCATCAGGTACGTTGGTGGCTTTGAGGTCACATTCAAGTTTGGTTTAGCAGCTGTGATGGTTGTACATGTTGGGATAGTTCTTTTTGTTAGGATGTGCAGTGAAATTGTTTGGCTTTCGCTGCAGTCCTCTACAAAACATTATACCATGAAATTCATTGTACTAAATGGATTACAAGAGAGCACTTCAACATGTTCCCCCCTCAGTACACTCATGAATTATCTGTCCATCTGTGTGTTCAATTTATTTCATAAAATTATCTGTCCTGAGTTGCGTACTTTTCACTCTGTTGCAATTTTTTGTGTATATGTTCTCTGTGTGTGCACACAAGCACACACACACACACATTTGTGTACATATTCCGTATTTATTTACTTAACGTTCTTAACATTTACTTAACACTTAACATTCTTCTGGAGGAGATGCAAAGGAATTTTTTGCTGTAGGATTCTCATGTAATTCAGTTGCTGAAATATTGCTGTTTTCTTCTTTGCAATTGGGATTCAAGAGCATCACGGAATGGGGAACATCCCAGGGTAGTACAGTATTTGTATTCTAAATATAGCAAATACCACAAATACCAGAGAAGCAAATGTCTGTATCCCAACATCAGATTGATCCCCCAGACAATTTAGTTCCCAGACTGAGGAAATTTGAAGTATTAATTTCTTGGAATTTTTTTTTAAGAAGGCTTGATTCAGGATAATTTAACTATCCTCTAGTTCCCATGGTCCGAGATACCTGGCTGTGACAGCAGAGTTGCGTGGGTTACTCCTTGCCTATTTGGCAACTTTGCTTGCAGAAATTGAATTGTAATATTGGGATGTAAGTCATGACAAATCAAGGTTAGTCAGTTCCTAATGTTATGCCTCATTTTATTTATGCTATTTTGGCTTTGTTTTACCATCTTTCACAGCTTTAAACCTAAACCCAAGTTCGTTAACAAGTGCCTTTTTCCACTCAATACAAAATAAACCAGCAGGACTTTGTGTTTCTGTAAAACTTAAGTTGTGTGGTGGCCAAAACATAAAGCGAATCAAGCCTGCAATCCATCTGACATCTGTGCGAGGCAGCACCGGGATCTTGTGGGCTATTTTGTTTTCATGGCTGGTATGCACGGTGACTCTTTCTTTCATGCTCCTGTAAGAATGTACAGCCAAAGCATCATTCAATATCAGGTTTACACAGGGATTAAACGGGGCTGGAGCAATCCAGAAGGCCATTCCGGCACCTCCTGCCAGCACAACTCTTTTATTTGAAACTTGAGCCGTGCTTTGCCCTTTGGTAGCCGTTTGTTTGGCTCTTTACTGAAGGTGGGGATTTCTAGGAAGGACCTGATCGACTCCAGCCAGCTCATCTGCACAGCCAAAAGAATGGAGCAAGAAAGAAGACATGAAACGTGCCGGAGGGACAAAGCAAAGAGGCAAGCAGAGAGGAAGAAAGACACTGGACTGAAGGAGTGGGAAGAACAAATGGAAGAAAACAGGGAAAGTGAAGGGGCAGGTGGAAAAGAGATAACAGTCCTATTCAACAAGACCTGTTTTAATCTCTGCGGCATTCACTTTTCCTAGCCTGTGTATTGCTTAAGCTAAGCCTAGGGTTTGCTGCCTTTTTAAGTGGTCCTAAAACTGGCTTTGAGCTCTTTTCTGGGTGGATTTGGCAAATGCAAGTGATCTTGTTGCTCCTTGGGACTCTTTCAGGGAGGAGCACTGCAGCTTAGAATGTTAACGAGTCTTCGTAATTAGTGGGAACCACTGTCTTTAAGAAGATGAGCTTGTGCATGACAGCTCAGAATGGGAGAGAAAGTGAACAAAGGAAAGGAAGGAGAGGGAGAAGCAGCGACTATTGAAATAAGATATTAATAGGTTAGAAAAAGCAGAATTAATAAAGACTTTTTAAAACATGTCATCAAGAACCCTGCCAGTGCAGAATTATTCATGTACATTTACTATTGTTTTTATCTGGCTCAAGCAGTAAGATTTCTACTGCTTCCCTTGGGAAACTTTCCAGCAAGAGAATAATTCCTAAGTTGGGAAAACTTTTTTGATATTCATCTTAAATTAGATTTTCTTCATTTTCTCCTATTACTTTGAGTTATGTCAAGTTATGCTGTACTAAATTGCCTTCTCTTTCTGTCATAGATCTGTAGATGGTTATCACTGTCTACTTAAAACCCTTGCAACCATGCACGCTAGCTGTGAGCATGACATACCTGTGATCCCAGCCTTGGAGTGACCTATACAGGCTGAATTTGTTTTGCTCCGTCTACACCAGCTCTCCCTGAGTGGTTTAGGAGTTCTTCAGGCTCCACTTGGTTTGGGGGCACTTTCCTGCAGAAGAGATGCCCGGGCACAGAGCAGCACGCCGGGCACTGTCACATCCAAGCCATGGAGATGGAGCCTCTCACCTTCATTCCTGGATGATGTCTTTTGAGTATAGAGACCAAAATAGCCTCGGCTGTGTTCTTGTTGCAGTCTTGTTGCAAACCAGGTCTCACCTACTGTCTGTAAATCTTGCTCAGCTTTCCAGGCTTCTTCCATTTGTCAAACATCTGTGCTTCGGATTTTCTTTTTCTTTGCATTTCTTAGCTACATTTTCCAAACAGAAGCTCATTCTATTACTTTCTACTCCCATTTATAATGTCTCTAGGTCCTTTCTTTTTATTTCTCTGGCCTGGCAAGCTTTCGTAGTATCTCCTAGTCTGCAGATATCATTACTATTTGATTTGTTGCTGCTTCTAGGAGATCCATGAAAATATTGCATAAGAGCAGACTTAGCACGTGTCCCAGGGAGTGTGCTGCTTGATACTCCTGCAGAAATGACTTGAAGGGTAGTAGAAGAGGTTATGATGGTGTTCATACCCATGGCCTCAACGATTTGGATAAAGCAACTTGACCAAGTAAAACAAGTATAAAAAGGACATCAGATGTCAGAGGGAGATGCAGATGGGAGGGCAATATTAGGCTGATCAAGGAAGGTGGGAAATAGGGACGTTCTCTCTCTGTTTCATGCGGAGGAAAGATGATTAATACCAATGGAAATCAGCAAATGCTTTGGTTGGTTGTAACATTTCTACTGCTGTATTCTTTCTGGCTTATATTAGTGTTCTCTCAAAATCTCTTCCCCTCACTCTGCTCGTGAAAGCTTGCGCAGGAAAACGCTGAAGTGCAAACAATGTGCGATGAGCCAAGCTTCTCCTTTCTGGAAGAGAAACTGGGGTCTCATTGTGCTGATTGGGATCCAGCGTCATGTGCTCTGAAAATGCAGAGACAGCTTCTGCCTGGGCACCCTTGGGTGCAGCTCTGCTGTGGGGTGGCTCGTGCTGGCCCGGAGGCTGTTGTTTGTCTCCCCCGGGAGAGATGGAAGGTTGGATGGAGCCGTCCTGCAGGTCGATTTGTGAGCCATCAGTTGGGTCACACTGGGTTTCAGTGCGTGTGCTGGGAAATAGGACTCTTAAGCCTCAACCATTTGTTCTTGTTCTCCTTCACCTTTGTGGTATCATTCTGAGATGTGGGATGGTTAAGGCAGTGAAGTTCTGCATTAAGAGGAGGTTCTAGATACTGTCACCATACAAAAAATGATAATAGCACATTTAATTAATTCTTTCCACTCCAGTTTTGCTTTGGCACTTGTCTTCACGTTGAATTCTGTGCTGCCCTCGCTTAGTTTAGCCAAGAACCAACACCGCCGTTTTTCCGTGGGAAGTGATGGGCTCTTGCTCTCCAGGCTGGGTGGGATGCCGGCAATTCTTACCTTCCTGGGTCTTGTCTGTGTCTCTAAATACTCGAAGCTGTGGTCAGGCATCACTTATGGCTACTGATTACTGCTTCTTAAAATTCATCCGTGTCCGCAAGTCATTTAAAAAGCATTTTCCACATCTGTCCCTGCGTGCCCCAGCCCATCAAACTAAACCACCAATCTGGTTTTCCACAGCTGTCAATTTTGCCGGTCTCATTTCCACTCGATTGCAGGGAGAAAAGCAACAACTGCGCAGTGTCCAGTTTTCCATTCTTTGTCTTGCAGAGAGCTGTCAGGATCTGACGTGGTTTGCAGAGCCTCCTCCGTTTGAAGTTGGTTTTTTTTTCCTTTCTGACACTTCAAATGCTCTCGGGGGCCCTGAGGTTGAGGACCAGGTTTGTCAGACAGAGAGGTCAGGCCAGGGTTAGTGATGCTATCGCTGAGAGGTGAACTGTCATCACCAGGCTCGGAAATTATGAACGGGGTTGGGGATGAGGAGACCTCAGTAGCTGGTGCTGCGGTTGATTCAGAGTTACCGGGGGATTGTGGCAGCTCTGGGGGTGCTGCGGCTGTTTCGGAGCAGGGATGGTCCCAGGAGAGGGGTGCGAATGGGACCTGTCCCCAGAGGAGAGCAGCCGGTGGCTTCTGCTGATGCTGGAGCCAAATGCTGGTGATGCTGGTGACGGGGATTGGACTAGATGATCTTTTGAGGTCCCTTCCAATCCCTAGCATACTGTGATACTGTGATACTGTGATGCTGGTGGGCAGATTCCGCTGCCTTGGTGGCTGTGGGATCAAGCCCCACCTGCACAGCACGTGTAGGAAGAGGGACAGTGTTTAATTCTTAGTTAGATCGTTGTGCTTGAGTACACCAGCCTTTCCCATTTTCGTACTTTCATACGTGCTTTGGCAGTGGAGGGTAAAATGTTTCTTCTCCTTTTCCTTTGTCTATCCTCATTTTCTGCCTCTGCTTCCTTGGAGAAGGGGGAATAGAGAAATGGCTTTTTCTATGGCGGATACTGACATTTGCTTCTGTCTTTTTTGCCAGACTATAGGTAAATGCCATCTTTATTTCCCTTTTTTTCAGAAGATGAGTGTGTTATCTTTACGCTGTACTCCTGCCTTGTAGATTTGAGCAGCAGGCACCAGGCAGCCTTCGACATCCACTGGGAACCTACCCAGGCAGAAATGATATGGGCTGTTGTCTAACAGTGCGGAATAAACTGCACGGTACCAAGGAAGACCCTGGAGTTCCTCCTTGGTCCCTGAGAAGGTTTTAATTTCAAGTCGTTTGTGTCGCTGCAGAAGGAGTTGAGGATGAATTCGTTATTTTTGCATTGGTAAAACTGCATTGTATTTATTCACACCTGAATCTCTCTTTGAAGACACGTACTGGAATGGCTACTAATGGTTTCTGCCTATGGTGATCAAACAGTATGGAATTAGAAGGTTTCTCAGTAATTTATCACACAATAAGATCTTACTGGAGTGCAAATGACTATGGTGGTGGCTGCACATACATTGATGGATTGTCTATTCCAAAACGCTTAAATCTTCTTAAAATATTAATATGAATAGGTTGCTCAGCAGTAACAATACATACAACACTGTACAGAATAGAAACCAGACTTACAGATAAATGCTCTTGGCATTAAAGAGGTTTTAACCTAAAAGGATGGGACCCATGAGGGGGACATTTCAAGTTTTTTCTTACTTTGTAATTGTAAATTCCCTTCTAGCAGGGCCTCATTGGTAACAAGATATATATTGAATTAGCTAAACAGTTAATTGATGGAGCTCTGGCTTTAAAACAAGTGCATGTAAATAATGGATACAGTTCATTGGCAGAGTCCAGTAACACCATGAAGTCAGTGAAATGACACCAGGATTGACTTTGATTCCTTCTGTCTTTGCTTATCAGCAATGCAACTTGCCCAGACATTTTATGGGGAAACATTTGCCTTAGGCTGTTTATACTGGCTGTGCTTAAGATTTGGAAGGGGCGGGGAGAAAAAAAGAGCAGCTGTAGGAAGAAATCACAAAAATACTTTGTGTAATGCTCTGCCTCCTTTTTCTCTCTCCTTTAATAACAGGGCAGCACGCTGAGAAAGCGGAAGATGTATGAAGAATTCCTGAGCAAGGTCTCCATTTTGGGTCAGTTGCCCTTTGGACTCGAGTGTTATTTCCTCTGTTATACGTGTTGGCGGAATGAATTTTGGTCTTTGATGAAAGCAATGGCGCTCAAACGGAAGGTCTCACGGTTGCCTCATTTCCGAAGGAATGAAAGTGTAAAGGGCCCTTTTTAGGACTTGTTTTTCTCAATCTTTAATGTGCACTGAGCATTTGTTTGAAGGGCAAATCTTTCCCTAAATACGGGAGCAGGCGTGCACCGCTAACCTTTTGGTGGGTGATGTTGCAGTAGAGATCATAGGGCTGGAGGAGAAAGCAGTGCAGAGATATGCATTTGTTATAAGGTCTAGTTACATCCTTCCAGGTGACAGGTGAGAAGCTTTTTCCTGTGAGAATACTGTATTTATGTGCACTAAACAAACTAACCTCACAAATCAAAACAGACTGATTTTTTTTTTCCTTCTGTGTATTTTACAGCCCCTGTCTCACATTCTTCAAACATCTGTTTAGCTTCTTGTCCGTGGATTTTGTTTCCCTTTGATTAATGTGATAGCCACGAAATTTGGACATGTTCTTGATGGCTTTCAGTAGGAAAAACAACAAACCCCTAATGCCTGACCAATCAATCACCATTAGGAGAACAAAAGCTTCTAATAAGGAGGACAGTGTTAGACAGGACAATGAAATGTTGATGCTGTAGGAAAAACATCATGTTTCTGCTGAGGCTATTTTGAAAAAAAAAACAACCCAAACAAACAACAGCCTATTATTAACTTGCTATATAATTAAAATACTTCCATTTAAACAATCTTATTTTATTATTTATGGTGTTCTTCTGCCATTTGGGCTTGTTTACCTGAACTATGACTCTTAGTGAGAGTACACTTGAACTTCTGAGAGGTGCTATGCATGGGATTTTCAAATATATGCTTAAAGTAAGGCCAAGTATGTTGCTCACTTATTAATGAAGTTTTCATCATTTAAATGCCTTATTTTATGCTTAATTTAAATCTTCCTAAAGTAAGAGCACAAATTATACCAAATTACAATGAGTATTTAAAGAAAAAAGGATCTCTGCACCTGCACTAATGAGAAGCAATTACAACAATGAGACATCTCAAAACAATTTCAGAGTAGAAAGGTTATTCAAAGATCTGTTTCCTTAAACATGCGGTTTGAAATATAATTATATCCTAGCTTGTAGTATGGCTTTTCAATCTGGGAGAAAAAATGAGGTAGGACTTAAAGATTTGAACCATTTTTAAGTATGGAAAAGCACCAGACGAAATAACGCATCATTTCAGGAGCATCGAGAATTTAGATGAAATGTGGAAGAACCTATTTCACATGTCTAAAAAGTAGATGACAGCTGGGAAACAAAAAGGTATTTTAGACATTTCAACACAGGCACTGAGAAGTCAGCTTCACTTCATCCCTTAATGTGGTCATAACTTGGTGATTTCATGGTGGAAAAAGCTCTACTTGGTTCTTAAATATATATTTTTTCAAGGCTTGCAGAGTGTCTGTAGCTAGTAGCCAAGTAATTGTAAGGGCAATTTATTTTTTTTAATCTAAGGATTTTTTAGATTGTCAGTAGCTTCTTATAGTGTATTAAACAAGATATGAGAAAAGTAATTGTTCAAAATCTTTCTCCTGGAACTTAATTAAATGCAAAGCCACGAATTTATACGTACAATTTAGAAATTGCGAAAAGTTGCATATGGTCTGCTTTATTTGATGCTTGACTTTAACTCTGCAACTAAAACTTCAGGAGTTTTATCACGTACAACCTTATATCTAATGCTCTGTTTGCAAGAACCATTAACCAGTGTATTTGTAGTGGTACAATTCCCATAGACAAAAGAGAGACACTTCGTGACTGCAGCTGGAATTAGCTTTGAATTTTTCATAAAGCCAACTGAAGAAGAAGTTTCAAGAGACTTTTTCTTTTCACCGTTAATTACCGTGTTCCTTAAAAAAAGAAAGGAAAAGCCTGCTGTAGTCTGTATGAAAGAGTTTTATGCTTAATTTTAGTCAAACAGAGCACTTTTTGAATGTTGCATTGACATTATGGGCTTGGTCGTTGCTTCTGCAGCAAAAGCCCCAAGTAACGAAGGAAGTGCATTAGTGATTATAGGTGAGGAAAATGTTAGAAAGAATCGTTTCCCAAACAGAAAGTGGCATAAAAACATGAGGATGTAAGTATGTTAAGCAAATCAAAACTTACCTTGGATCTGGTTTTATTACCAGACTCGGTGTGCACTTCTGAGCTCAACCAAAGGGCTTTTTGGCTTTTAAAGAACAGCTCTTTCACCCTCACACAATACTTCTAAGCAATATTTTAAACAAAATGGGAAAACTAGAGTCTGAGAGAACAGCACAAACCTAATGCTGGTGTCAGGAGACATGTCTTGACGATAGCTCAATAATTCATATTAAGTAAGAACGAGCAGAGCCCTAGTACATTAATTTTAGCCCAGCTTTTTGAGGCAATGAAGGTTATATTGTCGTATCATGTGTTTCTTTTAATGACTTTTACACCTGTCACCTCTTTCAGTCAGATCTGATAAAAGTACAGAAGTTCAAGTACAATTCGTTGTCTTGAATTCTCATGTGAATAGGCGGAGGAGAGAGGCGCAGGTTGGCACCGCTCCCCTCCCCGAGGGTAGGACGGGTAAAATCCAGCCCTGAGGGCAGGAGGAGGAGGAGGAAGGCAGGAGGAGGAGGAGGAAGGCAGCAGGACAAGGAGCAGCCCTGGAGGAGCCGCTCTCTTTTGCCATGTAGGTGTCGTAGGGGTTTTGTGGCAGCTGCAGGTGTGTCCTGAGGACACCGAGCCCGGGATCCAGGCTGTAGTAGCTCCATTACTCATAAAACACAGTGGTGATTTTTTCTTACTTAAGTTTACTTTGAACTTTTATAACTTCTCTCCCTAAGCGGGGGAATTAAAAGGAACAGAGGTAACAGAGGTGCCACTTTAAGCATCCGTGCTGAGCCCCTGGTCCCACGGCCACCCACGCTGCCAGGGCCTTGCCGTTGGCTTCAGCGGTGCGAGGTCTCACCCACGGGGAAGAGTCCCCTTGCGGATTGGCACTTCGGCATCGCTTGTCTGGCAGGACATCGCGAACCAGCTGAGAGCAACTCTGACAAAAAGACAGTCGGACTTGTTCTGACACCTGGCGTGGATGTGGTGGGAGAAGATCTCGGCACTCCCGTGTCTCCGGTATCTCCAAACAGCTCCCGGCCTGCTCCAATCCGCTGCGGCACCGGAGCAGCGCAGATCAGATCACAGGCATAGGGAACCGGAGCCAACTATTCCTGTCCAACTTTTAAGATTATTATCTGGGTGATTACTAAGGTCTAAGGCACAATGAATAAATACATTCGTGTTTCCCAACTGGAGGTTCGTGCAAAGTGCCTGGATGAAAGAAATGTTTCTTTTATAACAGAACCAGGCACAGCAGAGCTGTCAGTTTAGATACTAATCTCCGGCCAAAGTTAGAGTCTTTTTATAATAAAGCTTTATGATCTTCAATATTTTAGAGTCCCTGGACAAATGGGAGCGGCTGACAGTGGCTGATGCGCTGGAACCTGTCCAGTTTGAAGATGGAGAAAAAATTGTTGTGCAGGGAGAGCCCGGTGATGACTTCTTCATTATTACAGAGGTAAGATTGGCACCCTGATAAGCTCTGTCATTTCCTGGTAAAGATCAAGACTTTTTATTAAAGGCATTTGGGTTCAGTTAAATCTCTTCAGCATAAAAAATTGCTCAAAATTCAAATGAATTTAGTCACCAGTTCCGTGGAAATATCAAGCGGGACGATCCCTGATTTCCTGTAAATTGAAGGCACAGAGGAATTTTGAGGTGTGTCTGGTGTCTTTACCGTTTGAAGGTTTGTTTTCTACATGAGATTTTCCTTGTTTAAATCACCAATATTTTAACACAGCTGGCCAGCCACACAGTGCATTGATCATTGTTCCCAAAGGGCCTTACAGGGGAAATCACAAACGAACATCTGTAAACTGGAGCAGGAGACCTGATCTGAAAATGGATAATTTGTTCTTTGTTTTGCCTTAAGCTCAGTCCAAACGGCTGAGCCATTTTCTTGTTTACTCTCACACAGGCAGACAGATCTGTCAGGCGGCTGAAAATGCTGACATCTTTTTGGGAGATTATCTGACACTTCAGTCCCACCATCTCACTTCTGCAAACAGATGCTGATGGGGTTTTCCCTCTGTCTCTGACATAAATATTTGGATGCTTGGTATCTCATCCAAATACCTAGGCACTGTGATATAGCAAGTTATAAAAAGGAATTAGAGAGACTCGGACTAAGAATAACAGGACAGCATTAAGATATGATTGTGTATGTATTGAAGTAGGAGCTTTTCAGTACCAGCTGTGAGTGTTCGTACACAAATCTGTAGACAGGTGGGTCAGATGGATATGAGGAAGCCGGTGTCGTTGTGTTGCCTTGGGATCCAGGTATATGTACGTAAAGAACCTCTCCAGCTCCATCAGGGTGCTGTGTTGTGTGATTTAGGAGGAAAGAGACCTTGCCCCGCTCAGCTGATAAAGGGGTTGTGCAGCACCCATTGCAAACAGCTTAGAGGCCAACAGAATTTGGTTCATAATCCATATCTGACACTTAAAATTTCATTCTCTCTTTCCTCTTGACTGTTGGATGCAGGTGCTGAAATACGTACTTGATTTATGAACACGTTTTCTCTTCTGATACTCACAAAATTGACAGTGCAAATAACTGCGTCTGTGTATCACACAGTTGGACATTTAAGGAACTTTAAATATATGACGAGCAGTGCCCTTTTGATACAATTATGTCAGAATAAAAGAGACTAATATTAGATAGGGATTTTTTTTTCGTTAACAAGATACTTAGTATATAAGAAAAAAAATATTTCTACTGGTGTTACTAAGTGTCCTGTTATTCCTTGCAGCAGCACAAGACTAGGAAAACCTGATTTTCTTAGCCATTGAATCCCATGTGGAAAATTGGCAGCTTGCTTAAGAATTACCAAGGGCCTTTTTTTTCCCCTCTCTTGATGGAACAGCTGTTAAGAATTGAACGGGTAGAAAAGTATTAACACCGCGTAATGCATAATCATAAAGTATCTGCTCACCTCACCCTTCCACTATAAATCTAGCAGTTATTGAAGAGTGAACATCCAGTATCAGCTATTTCTTGTGCTGCAGTAGTATTTGTGCCTGCTCCACACATAGTTTGAGCTTTGTGTTTTAAACCTGATATCACATGAGTTTACATCTTTGATGTTAAACTTTGCTGCAGGAGAGCTGATGCGAGCTGCCAGGAACACATTATTCTACAGAGTGGGTGAAAGTAGTTTTGGCTGGTTTGCTGTCACAATATGTTGAAAAGTCATTAGCTTCTTTATTATGTTTTTTGATGTTTGTGGCCTTAAAATCAAAACCACTCAAAATGCAGCCAATTTGTTTGGCTGCTATAAATGCAGAAAGCATTTCATGTAGCACCAGAATGCAGTGTCCTTTGGAGCGCCCTGTGTCCAGTCGTACAAAGCTAAGCTCTGCCATGTAATTTTGGGGCAAGGTGCTAATTTATTATAAACCACAGTCATCCATGGCATGCCTTAGACAAATCAGTTACCAATTTACAAAGCTTTGGTGCACCAGTGTCACAAATACTGGTTCCAAGTGGGATCTTGTGACTCCTGTCATAAAAGCTTCTCTAAGATACACAGGACTCACATGGATTTTAAATTGTTAGCACAGTTTTGTATGAACTTGTTAAATTAAATGTTCGTTTCTGATTAGCCTGCAATGCTGCCTTCCTCTGTGACATCCTTTTGGGATACTGTCTTTTAAGTATATTGGTCCTGCAGAAAGTCGTAGCCTGTAACTGAATTGTCACACTCAGGATTTTCAGACTGAAGTGCAACCAGTAAACCCTTTTAAAAGGGAGATGTCCAGCCGCGATGGTGATCAGAACAGCAATTCCTGCTTTAAACCAGGACTGTCATCCTGGTTAGTATGGACAAGAGTATTTTGTCTCCCCTTCTGTCAAGCAAGCACATTCACCTTTTCTCCTTTTTTCTTAGTATAACCTTTTTTTTTTGTGGCTTTCTGTCCGCCGTTGTATCTCCAGCATTGCACGGACCGCAGTGGGGTGCGGGTTACTTGAGGTGCAGGCTGTAGGCATGAAAATGCTGCAGTGCCCCATGGAGAGCAAGGCTGCAGCAGGAGCTCAGCCCAATTATTAGAATAACAGAAAATGTGCACAGAGAAGAGTCACAGGAAACCAGGGCTTTTTAAGTTCTCTACCCACAAAGCTGTTTATGGTGCATTTTTTGTTAAAAAGCCCAATGATAAAAGTATTACCCGGAGATTCCAGGGCAGCTGCAGTGTTTTTGCCGTCCCAAATCTTCACGTGCACCAGTAAGATGTTTACTTGCAGTAGGTTGGGTGCTTTTCCATTTAAATTTCGAGCAGCCTTCAACACGATTTAGTTTTAATACTTAAAGGCTGTGATTTTTTCCAGAGATAGAATCATTTTAATGCTTATACCATATTCCTTAATTTGAAGATAGGATCAGAAGTGAAGGTCTGCTTACAAAAGCAAAGTAACCGCTTTTGTGAGGTTGATTTACTGCACTTGAAACTGGTCATTAAAAAAAAAAAAAAGAGAAAAAGAAGCAGCCCTCCAGTTTCTGTATTTTCAGATATTTCCAGGTCTTATTTTCCCACTATGGTTTTCACACAACAAACTGGGGCTTTCCCAGACCAGACAGATGTGGAATGTATCTGCTGGATTCCAAGGTCATGGAATTATCCCATATGAGATTCCTGGCACAGAGGTGAAAAACTTTAAGCACCATGAAACAATTGTTGCCATAAAGAATTATATTTTGGCAAGCGCAAATCATAACAGATGTACAGTTTCTAACAAATAAATTTGCAGTTGTATTGTACACTGCCACACTGTGTACCCAGCAGTAGGGAGGATTTATTCATCTGACTTCAGATAACGCAAATATTTTTAGCTAGCATTTTAAAGTGGTAGCTTGCAAAGGCATGTGAGCTTTGCAGAGTTAAATATCCCAGCAAATGTTAAGTCCCTTTAAATGAAATGCCAGTTAAACAGGGGCTGATTTTATTCTTGACTCGCACTTTGCCATCGACTTCAGCTCGAGCAGTAGTTGAAACCAGTGTAGTAGGACTCTGAAGCTGGAAAGGAATGAGGTTTTTGCTGTCATCTGGGTTACTGAGAAAGGTAGTGACAGTCGTATTAAAAATAGTGGTTATGATCATGTACCACTCTCAAGTTCGGCCTCACACTTGGCTGGGTGGGCACAGCACCTCCAGGTCCGGAACGCAGCTGCCAAAAATGCGGGACCTGCAGCCGTGAAGTGCCCTGTGGGTTTTCCAGCTCCTCCCCACGTCACATCCTTTGGATCGACTTGTCAGGACCGAGCACCGTCTACGACACACGGATATTGTCGCAGGACCCCACCGACTGTGCCCAGGGAGTCTTTTAATCTCAGCTGCACATTGAGAGCCGGCTGAACTGCTGCCATATGGCCCTGGTGTTCCATATAGTTTGACATGGCTTAAGAAAAATGTGTGCACAGACACAAATGTACGCAGGTGTGGGAGGAGAGAGCAGCAAAAGGTTTATAGTAGTGCCACACTGCGCCCAAAGAGCACAGCTTGGGACTGTCCTTTCAATGTGCTTTCCATAGCTTGTCATCTTCTCAGAGGATGGATTGGTTTAAGTGGTGCAGAAAGCAAAGAAATAAAACTGCATGAGAAGCAAAACATTTGCAATTAGTAGCTGGTCGAGCTGCCCAGTGATAGCGTGCAGCAGCCTAAAAATAAAAGACCTAAAAATAGCTGATAATTCACAGGAGAAAATTCAAGGAGAAATGGAGCCATTGTTTCACACTAGATTTTTGTTTTTAACTTAAAATAGTAATATTTTTAATTGTAGATTAATGCTAAGTTACAGGGGGTAGTTGCACCCTCCTCTGTAACTCCTTTGTGGAAAGCACATCAGAAAAGCTGGGGATTTGTGTTCTTTATTATTATCCTGCTGATTAGAGAGGGGGCAGAGTCACGGCCTCTGATTTTCAGTCTCACCTGTATTATCAGTCCAGTCTGTGGGCAGAATAGTACCCTCCCTGTTTCCCCATCAGTGGGAATGATCCTAATAATACTTCATGAAGGTGAGAAGCAGCTTCATGGGAAAATGCTTAAAGTATCCATTAGTACTGAAACCAGGCATTGAGAATAGCAAAACTGGCAAATAAGAGAAAAAAAAAAAATCATTGATAGTGCAGGAGTCCTTCCATAGAGCTGCCCGATTGATGAAAATGAATCGAATTAATTTGTCCAGCGCTATTCTTGGCTGATTACATTGAAAGCAGCCCTGCAATCCTCGGGGCGCCGTTCGCTTTCATGCCGCTGTTGACATTTCAAGTCAGAGCCGCAAACTGGTTCCAGTCTGGGCAGGATCCGCTGCGAGTTCTTGCTGAGAGTGTACTTGAGATATTGAGATACTGTCCTGTAGGTGAAATCAGTGTTTCCAGCCCCGCTGACACTCTTGGCACGCTCTGGAGCGTCTCTGCACAAAGGCAGCTCAAAGCCTCGGTAGGTGGAACAGTGTTTGTAAACTCTTCCTGCCATGGTAACGTGCACCAGCTCGGGGAGGTCCTTGGTCTGGCTTGGAACGGCGCTCTGCTCTTCGCAGTTTTGGGCCTTTCTGTAGGAAAAGTCGACTTGAGGCTTAAATAGCACAAGGAGCATCTGAAGATTTATGGTTTAAAAGCTCCTTAAGAAGGAAACAAAAAACAAAAAAGAAAGAAAAATAATAGCCCAATTGTTTCCTGCTCTAAATTGTTGCTCTTTGACTTTCTAACCCAAGAGAGACCCCTTTGGCACCTACCCCTGCGACAGGCAGGAGAACTACAAAGTAAACTTCTTCCGTATGGTTAATGAAGTCACTGCCTTAGGCACACTCTGCTATCACACCTGATAATCTCTTTAAAAACACAGTGTGATTAATTATTAATTAGGAAGATGAATGTTGTCTAGAAAAGGAATTTCAAAGGCTACAATCCAAAGTGCTTAGTGTTATTAGGATTTTGTTGATACCAAAAATGTTTGTCCAAGGCAGCCTACAGCGACTCCTATACCTAATAAACAAAATATACCGAATGAACAGAGCCAGCCGTCACTGAGGGCTCTGTACTTGGCTTATTTTTAACAGCAGACATTGTTTCCTGTGGAGCTATTACAGGAAAGGTACATTTAATTTTCTTGGTATCACCTTGTCGTGTTGGAGCGAGAGCGTTTCCTGCTGCAAAGTTCGGCCGTGCTCAGGATGGCATTTTTAATGGCCAGCCGACGTCAAAGGCTGCAAGTGAGGTGTGTGATTGGGTCCCATCCTGACCAGGGACGAGGTGAAGTGTTTTGCTGAGTCACAGGGACTAAGACGTAAGCTTAATCCAGCTCTTGTTAAACTCAGTTTACTTTTGACTTCCGTGGGCAGTGGCTCGGGCTGCATATACTTGCAATATCCATATCCGTGTGACACGGAGCATTTTCTTAACAACTTTGTGAAACTTTAGATTAGCCAATATTTATAGTCTATTTTAGGACTTTGCAGATTTTGTTCCTCATTTGTGGCAGAAACCAGGACAACTGTATGTAAATTCTTTGAGTTGCTATGAACCCGGAGACTGCAGAATAATGTAAAATAGTTTTTAAATGTACAGTTAAAAAAACACTGTCAAACCCAGTCATGACTCAATCTTGAGTCCGTAAGCAGAATCAAGTCCTCTTGCACCATCTTCCTCCAAGACCATTAAGATTAGCTGGCTTTTACGTTATGACAATGAAGCTTTTTAAAAAAGAAGTCTGATGGGTAGGAAAACAATGTAAGAGCAATGTACACAGACAATAGCTTGTTATGAAAAAAAACTGTCACCTGGATTGGTGTATCCATGTGCAAATTTTGGGAGTTGTAATGACTGTGGTATATAACATATGTAACCTTTTAGGCAGATCATTTTATCTCAGCTACTCACCTGTCTTACATGAATATCTCATGAACTTCACAGGATTTATCCTCACTACGCCTGTGTGATGAGGTGCATGAAGCGACCTCCGCATTGTATGTTGTGGTCTGAAGCACAGGCACAAGAATTAAGACAATTCTTCGTTCCTGCTGAGGACAATCACAGGGAATTGGGCACTTTGAAGGTCTGGACCTTCATGGTATCGCTCATGGAAGGTCTAAGACAGAAGAGCAGTGTTAGCCCCATGGACAGAATCCCATCAGCTGACCATCCTTTTTCCTTAATGTTAAATTTAACCACCCAAAACGATGGGGATATTTTCTGACTGCAGGTTGTGTGGAAATCCCTTGCACTTCGTATTGCTGACTGAAATGTGTTCATCTCTGCCCTTGTTTTTGTATAAAAGTCTTCCATAGATCAAAGCTTGGCAAATAACAAAAATCCACTGGCTAAAGGAATATTTGCAGTGTCTTTGGCTGCATAGTTCAAAGGATTTGTCTTCTCTTGGAAAGTAGCCCTAGAACTGCTGATCCTCAGCCGTGACATAAAAGCCATCCCCGGAATGATGCTGTCAGCAGTCCCAAGGGGCTGAGATGGCAGCTGAGGAGTGATGCGCTGGTGGTTTTCCAGGACATCACGGCCGAGAACGTTGCTTATGCCAGCGTCAGGAGGTACACGCAGGACTTCTGTGTTACCCTGTGCCTCTGGGACATTGGTAACCTGAGGTCTTGAAGCAAAACCACCGGGAGGATGCAGTGTAGCCATGCCATCCTTGGAGGCTTAAAAGTAGTTTTCATAACCTCTCTTTTGTACGTGCTATACCCAGCGCAAAAAAAAAGAAAAAAAAAAATTATTAATGTTTCCCCAGTTCACTTCTGACATGACAACTTGTGTAGGAGTCTTCAGTCTCACTCAGCTGTAATTTAAAACATCTGATTTTTAAAGCCATAAAATTGAAGTTTATGCTGGAAATACAGACACACCCTAGCCTCTTACCGCTATAGGATACGTGGAAAACTGGGAGATTGTTTGGTGTGCAGAGAAGTAAAACCCAAAGTTAGTAACTGGCAGTTTCATTCTTCATATATACATGCTCCATTTGAATTTTCGTAAAAATCAGAATGCTAGGTTTTCTCGATGTTCAGCAGCCTGTGACTTTTTATTTAGCTAATACTTGCTTTAACAAATGGTTGACACTTTGATTCTTTTCTCTTTAGTCTTGTCCAGTAGTGTTTTCCTACCATGGGAGTCTGCAAAAGCACCGGAGGTTCCCAGGTCACAAAATACCTCTCCGTGTGAGCAGGGAGAGCAGAATAGGCTCTTTACCCCTCAAGGTTTCCAGGAGGTTCTCAGGATCCTTGTAAGCTCTTTTGGCATTGAAAACTGAGCTCACAAGCCCTGATTCGAAGCACTTCGTCAACGTGACCAAGAATTTTATGGCCTGAGGCATGCTAAATCTGAAGTAAATTAAGTGCATCTGCTGTCTCAGGAGCTCCGTCCTGAGGCTCACCTGAGGAGTGTTTCTCTGTTTTTAAGCAAAAAAACTGCAATATAAGCCAGACATTAAATATAGTGGTGTTCAACCTGGTGGAAGAGAAATGGAGAATTTTGTAATCTGTGCTGGAGTTCAGCCCTTTCTCTGGATCGTGTTTAAGCTGTCTCTTACTGCGATGGCTCTTGTCCCTCCTCTGCAAAGATGCTGTTGAGAGAACTGCAGATTTAGTGAAAGAATATGCCCTTTAGGGCTCATTCATCAGCTGTGTGTGTGGATTTTGTGGGGCACGCAGGGCTCACCGTGGTGCGCTTCGGGAAGAGGCAGCCTTGAACACGTGATTTCTTTGCCTTCTGAATTTCAGAATTTGGTCCTTTATACAGAAGATTCAACAACTGAACAGAGCTTTCCATGGGGGATTTTCCTGATCCCTGTGATAAACTCCCTTCTCTCCTTCTCGCAGTTTGCTCCAAGTTTTATTTCTTGCTCGGAAGCTGTTGCCGTAGCTGGCCACAGCTGCTCGCCCGGCCCTGGTCACAGCATTAGTTACGAGACTTCAATGACGATGTCTGTCTCAGCCTTTTGCTTGGTCTGGTTACTTCAGCATCTACAGAATGTTTTCACAAAGAAGCAGATGGTGGTAGGAGTAATTGGGCCATAAGACAACATTAACAGCTAAAACCGATTTTCACCAGAAAGGATTTTGCGGGCAGGGTGAGGGAGGATCAGCACTGTTTTCTTGTTTTCTCTCCCGTACATTCAACCCTGTCCCTTCTGTAGGTGGTAGCGCTCTGCACTGTCTGCTTCCAGGAGATGAGCCCTGTCAGGTCAGTCACAAATATGAACAGTTGATGAATAACCCATTATAGAGTCACTTTTATGTTGGCTCTGTGGACGTTTCCTGGCTTCAGAGAGAGTCGAGATAATGGCTAGCTTTGTAGAAAGAAAGAATCTCTAAAATGCAACATTTTTTTTCCTTTGTGACTTTTATTGCTTTGTGTGCTGACATGTCTGAGGGAGGAAAACAGTGCCTTGTTGCCAATAATCCACAGCGCTTGGCACAGACGATCTTTAAAATCTGGCACCGGGATGAATATTAATTCAGTTGTTTTCCCACAGAAGCTACTGATTAGTCAAGGCCAAGTGTCACTGAGATGATTCATTAAAACCCGGCATCTGAGCCCACCTTTGCTGAGCGGATCTGCTTTCTCTCACCACTCTGACAGGTGGACTGAATGTGTAATAAAAGGGGCAACTAAAATCCTAGAACGGAGTAAAGATGAAAAGGCAGAGGGACCCTGACGGCTGCTCTGTGGTGAAACCGCTTCCCAGTTTTTTGGGCATGGAGCCAGGATGCACTGACACCCGGGCCAAGGGGCTCGGAGCTGGTACCCTCATCCCTATGACACCCGGGCTTCCCAGTCCCTCTTGGCAGCTGGTAGGATGGAATTGAAGCACAGGACTACCGCGGTACCCAGGCTGGGGAGCACGGAGGTCACCGTGATGTTCCTCTGTCTGCTGATGGGGGATGACGGTGACGGTCGCTGAAGTCTCGAGTCCCCCAACACATGGCTACACCTGCCAGACCTACCCTGGTGTTAGCTCTGCTGCTCTGGCATTTTTGAAGTCAAAAGACTATAAAACTTCATGTGATTCTGAAAAGCCCTTCAACTGAAAAGGCTTAATGAAAAAAAATCCCAATTTTTTATTCTTTGTGCAAAACCCACTTTTTTTTTTTGGCCTAGGTGTTGAAGGGCTCTCCTCACATGAAGTAAATTGCAGCTGGTGCAGCGTATTCTGCTTCTTTTGGCTTTTCACTGTGTTTAATGGTGTGTCTCTGCCCAAATCTTGTCTTCTTCCATGTAATAACAACATTTCTTTTACTCCAAGGGGAACACATTAGGTACAGCACAGGATTAATGCAGCCTGCATCAAAAAAACCACTGAGGGGGAAGATTGTCTGAGATACTGCAATAGGAGGATGAATAAAAGGACTGGAAAGGGCTTCCGATGTCAAACGTCTATGATTTTAAATACTCAACGATCAAGGCAAAGGCGTTTCCTGGTGATTAATGACGGGCTGGGTGTAGTCATGTCTGGGCCTTAACCCTGGCCTCTCATATATCCCTAGGAAATGCCCTGTGGCTCAGTTGTTTCTGCTGTTTTAAGCTACACTTGGTTTATGATTGATTGTCATTTTTAAAAGCACCTTTACGTCTGTGGCTATTTTAGTGACTGCTCCAGACAGCTTTGTTCCTCCCTCTCTGGTCTGGGTGCTATTTCTAAACTAATATAAATGTGCCTAGGTAGCAGAAGTGGTGAAGTTTAGATTCATGCAGGTACGGTACCGGTTTGTTTGATACCAAGCGTGGCTCTAGCACTAATGTACAGGATCCGTGCCAGCTGGGCAGTGATGTTTGCTTTCCGTCTTTGCTAGGTTGCTGTCTGTGTTGGTGTTGTTGAGAATTACAGCCAATAAGAATATGATGCGTTAAGGTTACAAGGTTATGATGATGAAGAAATGATAGTCATGTACAGCGTCACTGTGGCTGTTGCGGTGTTGAGGCACTTTCTGCAGCACTGCTTGCTCTCAAGGAGGTTAAATGGGTACCACGCTGCACCCGGTATTATTCTAATGTCGCATTTTGAGCTCGTTTAACATTGCACTATTAATCCTAAGGATACTCCCAAGGTGGTGCCTTTCTGAAAATCCACTGAAATCAGTGGCACTCAAGATTTCCAGAGTCATGGCCACATCTGAAAAGCTGAGTGCATAAAATGTTATGTATTTGTTGTCAAGAGCTCTCAGTAGTTCATTAGTTTGGGAATTGTCTCACACTGTAATCTGCAGTGAGACCTATTGGACGTGGAAAAGAACTCACTTGCTAGAGATAAGCAAACCAAACCACCACCACTTTTTCGGTCAGTGCAAACCTGGGGCCTGGCCTTGCAGCCTTTATGAGTGGATAAACAGTGCATCGTGAACGATAGTAATAAAAGTTTGCTGAACTGGACCAGAGTTGTTTGAAGTTTCACATCAGACAACTGAACTGATTTAATTCATCACTTTTTAAAGTGGAGGGTGAAACTTGAGCTGACAGATCTTAGCAGGTCTCAGATTCACCAGGCAATCGCTGTTTCCAGGAGTTCTGTAGCATCGGGAGCTATAGCTTTTGACTCTCCTTAATTTAAGGTAATGATTTGGAGATGCTTTATGAATGATTTAATCACATGCATGAACCAGTAAGTGGGCAGATATGATCAAATAAGGTGAAACTTATCATAGTTGCAGCTATGATAGGTTAAGAACATTGCCCAGACAGTGTTTGTAGATAGTTAAACGGTATCTTTTATTAGATATATCTGGAGAAACAGGCAGCTTGGAGAAAGTCATGTGCCCAAAAGCTCTTATCCCTTTTCTAGCTATGCCAGTTGATCTAATAAAAGATATTACTTCCACAAACCTCATCTTGCCCGCAATTAAATAAAATGCTCCCAGATTCATACTGTGCGGAAGATCTTTTTATTTCATTTCAGATCTGCTGTAGCTGCCATTAAAACCAACAGGAGTCTGTACATCCAGTCCCATCTGCTTTGTCGTGTGAACAGGAACGTTTTATACCATTTCACAGCTTCTTCCTTCATCTTTTGTAGTAACTTCACAAAGATTTAATAGCGACATATAATGAGGGTTTGTGTGACTGTGGAGGGAGGGGAAACTTATCTTTTGAAAGTGTGAATTATGGAGTGTGCAGATTAACAAAGTGAGAAAGAGCTAAGGTATGTTCATAATAGCAATTGACAGAGTTAATAGCAATAGCACATGGATCTGTCTGACCTTTTCCATCTCTAATTCTATAGACTGTACTGCTCTTTTCTAGTGGATGGTGAAGAGAAAAACAAAATAGGCTAGAAAAAACTTTCTCAGCTCAAAACTAGGATAAAAATGTAACATTTTGAGGGCATGGGGAAAGAAGATGTCTTCCATGCTTTTCTTTAAAAAAGCAGGAAGTAAAATATGAAATAAAAATGGGACTAGAAATAGTAACTTTAATAGTGAAAATTTAAATTGTTTACTTTAAAAAGTAGAAATTTATCCTGTGTACTTAGTGTATGAAAAGAACATAGACATTGACTTTGCATACACTCATGGTAGAATAAATATTCTTCAATTTTGATCATGATAAATATGTCCTTTATTACAGATGGTGCCTCCACTATATTTTTTACTGATTGCTATATCTTTAAAACGGGAGGTAAGACCAGCAAAACCGAAAGAGCGACAAGATTGGCTTTTGAACCAAAAAGTTTTGATAACGGCGCTTCTGTTTGAAAATTGTGTTCTGGATTTCCCTTCCCACCCGCTGCCCCAGTGAAGGACCACGCTGCACGGCCTGTCCCAGCCAGGGGTGACAGGGACGCCTCACTCCCCGCCACATTTGGCCTTGTGCTGCCCAGGAGTGATGCCGTCTGATCCGCTGAGCTGAAATAGAGGAAAAAAAAATAAAGAATTTTGGTTTTTAGCATCGTGAACATTTGCCTTTTGTAGCCAGGCTACTTAGGCCAACTGCTGGCTGTAGGATTCGTAACTAGATATAAAAATATGGCTCCTGAAGCAATTAGTGCTTATAAGTACGTGCAGGATCAGGTCTGGGAACCTCAGTGTTCCTGCAGATGGGACAATGTCTTTACACTGGAGGATGTCTCACTCATCTGTACGGTCCGATAGTTTGAAAGTGGAACATCTATCAAAATCTCATTACTTTGGAGAGGGTGGGAGCTCATGGATTGTAAACCTTAATTTATCTTTTATATCTTAAATTATGGTGCCGTATCTAAGCCGTAATTTGTTACAAAACAAGCTGCTGATGCATTTGGAAGAGTTGAATAAATACTCTTAGCACCGTGACAGGGAAGATGGAGGGAGTGAGCAGGCACGTGGGTGAGGATGGCAGAGGTGGTGATGGCACTTTGCTTTTGGAACCACCGCTCCTGTTGTTTTTGCAATAAGATGCCTGTATTTCCTTGGAGGGGAGGGGAGAAGGTTAATGATATCTGTTCCTGGGAATACAGGCACTCCCCAGTGACTGAAAGGGAATATTCCTGGATCCACCAAAGATCATTATTTCACTCCCAAGTATCTGCTAGGAGAAACACAGACCTGTCTGCTTTCAGTTCTGTATCATCGCGAAGTGCTGATTTATTATATGGTGTCAAACCTCCTCACAGTCTTTCAGCCTTTGCTCTGTAGGTTTTGCTTGGTGGTGTAGGAGGCTGAAAGGGCTCTCGGTGGACAGGACACTGCTTTAAATCGAGCAGCACTAAATAGCCTGATCCTGCAAATCTGGGATCGTGCAGTTTATTTCAGGGAGACTGATCTTGCCAAGTTTTGTGTGCCACGTAAAGGGAAATCTTTTCCCACCGAGACCAAATGCTTTTGGGAGTGAGAGTGATAAGCCCCTTGAATCCTTCCTAGATAATGCTCATTCCTCCCGGGACAGGGCTCAGGAGATTTGTTCAGTTGTATCATTTATAAGAGGTTGGGTTTGCTAAAGGACAAGAAGGACAAAAAGCTTAAAACTGCCTCAGAAAGATTCAACAAGTAAAGTAAAATGAAATACAGCCATGAAACCTGTGGTGGGAGCAAGCGTAGGGGTCAGCACAGAATTCATTTAGTATGACAACTTCATTAAGTGTATGAGTTATACAGGATTGTTTCTGTATTATTTTGTTCTGTATTATTTTATTTCATTCTGTATTATTTTTGCCCTGGTTACGGTGATTGTGTACAATTGGACTCTTCCTCTAACGCAGTCCCAAAGCATTGTTTCCAGAGATAAGGTACGTAAAGTGAAGACAGATAATTATAAATACGTCTTTGTTTCATGGTGTGGACAGTCTTCCCGTGAAGGTCACTCGGACAATGCTCCAGGATGTACTCGTGGAACTGGTGACTTGTGCAGCGAGAGGCCAAGAGGCTTAATCAGATCTTACATCTGGGTGCTCGCTGTCAGGGTTTCAGGAAACTTCTTTTGCTCCGTGATAGACCTGTTGTCACTGGGCAACGGGAAAAGCCTATGTGACTGTTAAAACAAGAGTGGAAAAATATGTATCTGGAATATGCATTGCTTTATCCTGCCAAGCCAACTGTTTATTGTGGAGGCCAGACACATCTGTCCTTCTCCAACAGATATCATGGTGTTTCTTGGATTAAAAAGGCCGACTGTCGTGGAACAGTGGAAGAAATTGCTTCAGAAGACTGACTTATTGAAGTCCTATATCATATGGGCCCTGTCAAAAAAATATTAGCCACAATAAAAGTTGACACTTGGGGAGATGAAAGCAATATTGCTCAATATTGTGATTACGTTTATGGCAACACGCTCAAGGTGGGCAGTGGGGAATTGAGTCCTTTCTTTGCTTGACCTGGGCACTGGATATTATTACTTTGGGGATTCTTTTTGTTGTTTTAGGTAATAAAACATCTGTAATAAAGGGGTTTTTTTTAAAAATAGTTTTGGGAAAGAGACTGGAGACGTGGACTGTGGACAGCTATTTGTGTCAAGGGGTCAGGGTTTTGCCAGGCTCCAGATGGGGATGGAGAGGAGGACACGGGCTGCAAGTGATTCTAAGCTGATTCCCATCTACATTGCATAGGCAATAAGAACAGCATCAATTGAGTGAGCTGCACCTGATCAGACCTTTGGCAACAGAGAGGTGAACATCCACATTATTGCCTGTGCGGGGTATTTCCGAGAACGCTGCTTATGAATGTGTGTTTGTTCTGAAAACTTGCAGTAAGTGCAAATAACAAAACTCATTACACTATCTTTGCATTTTCATGCCCTTGAAGATTTACCGGAAGGTCTTGGAAAACAGCAGCTTTGGCGGAACAATTTAGTTATATCAAGGATAAGGAATTTTTGCTGGAAACTTGACAGGCACCAAATCATTTTCTTCCATCCAGTTCTTGCAGTTACTTCTGTGGATAGCATTGCACTTGCTGTGGATAGTTTTATGTGCATGGCATGTTTTAATGGTAGATAAAACCTCAAACAAACACCACAAAAGGCTAAACCCAACCTTCCCCCGTATGTTTGGCTTATTTTTGAACAACCTTGCCCAGTTGAGGTGCCCTTGCTCGTGCACCTTTGCCATGTTCGTGTTTCCGTATCTTCTGCCATCAGCTGCCTGGCATATTAAGAGTGCAAGAACCGACGCCGAGAAGGGTTTTGTGATTGTTTTTAAATGAATCTGGATTTACGGCCCTGGTGTTTCTTCAGTATTTTTGTAAGCCTGATACGGCATGTAGCTGATGGGGTGGAACGGCAAACTGTCATGAACAATGTAACGCGTTGACAGTCTGATATCTAGGGATTTATATAATACTAAGCGCAGGTTACTGCTAATGGGCAAGATGAGGAACTATAGCTTTGGATGTGCCAGATAATTTGATACACATCCAAGCCCATATAAAAACCATCAGCTGCTCAGCGTGTATAAAACAATACTTGCACATTATTTGAGTTTTGTTTCTAGTTCCTGGCATCAAAAGAAATAAGACTTACCTCTTCATTTATACAGCACATAAGTTAACCTCAGGGGTGGCCCGGCAGTTTGCAAAGTATATGGGCTTAAAAATAACCCGGTTATGAAATAGGACATGATGCAATACAATGGTATTACAGCAGCTTAGTTGTGCCAAGGTGTTTCAGGGTGCTCGGTGTCTCCTCAAGCCCCCGACCGTAGCTGGGGGCACACAGGTTTCTTGTGGTGGGAGGAAGCTGCAGGATGTTTGCAGCTACACCGGTGAACGTGCACTGAAAACTCTGGAGGGAGGTTTGTGCTCCAAGCTGGGGTGGTCCTGACAAGCCGAGCAATGCCAGACTTGGGTGTTCAGCTGCAGAGTCAGGGCTGGGATATTTTCCAATAACTGGCATCAATCTTTGGAGCACAGTCCACATTACTGTGTCTCCTCCCCTGTCCTGGCTGGGACAGGACCAGCCCTCACGTGTTACCTTCCAAGCTGGAAGTCATAACATCGAAACATCAGTGCTCTCTGACCGCACTGTCTAAAAAATGGCTCTCCAGTCTATTTAAAAATCTTGGCTTTAAGAAAAATCTTTTAAATTTCAGTTAAAATAAAAATCTGTTAACATTTTGCCTTTCCGTATGCTTTTGGTTTGGAGTCAGAAGATAATTTCATATGTTACTGTAATTTTTTTCCAGAAAAGCAGATGCCTTCTCTATTCCTTTACAAAAGCTTTATGCCACAATAATTTAAGATTTCCTCCAGGTTAGAATATTTGTGCATGTGAAACCTCTTTGAAGGTTTAAATAGACTGTAACTGAGTTTTGACATGTATTAGCGTGTGTCAAGTACAGCAGTTATTAAAGGTAGTGGAGACAAGACACATTCCATCTCTCCAGCGACTGACTCGCAGGTGTCCAGATCACTACACGCCACAAGCAGGCAAAGCCACTAAAAAAAATAAAATGAAATCACCCTTTGTTGCAACAAGCATTAAAAACTCCCTTTACCAAGCATTTCAGCAATAGATCCAGTGAATGATCAGGTGAGGACTGAACTCTAGTTGTTGTCTTACAAAACCCCGTCCCAAAATTGTGACTGGAAAAACGCCTTTTTGTTCCCTTTGATGTAAATATTTTCTGCATCTCTTGTAAGGTTCTATATCCACCCAAGAACATATTTTTGAATTCTATTCACGCATAGATTTGCACAGCACGATGCGCGTTAGTTAAATAGGAGTTACTGAGTTCTGTTCCTCTTCTGTGTGAGCTGAACTTGGCTGTATCCAAACAATTCATAAGAGAGAAGTCGTTTGCCATACTGGTAGACTTTTATATAAAGAATTGACTGAAATTGTCATCTCTCCCATAGCAGAACTAAAGGAGTGTGCCATGCAAAAGGAAAATACCCAGGACTCGATACTTTTTAAAGCATAACCGGTTGAAGCAAAGCCCACTGACTTTCTGCGCTTCTTCTCCCAGGGCACAGCTTCTGTTCTGCAGCGCCGGTCCGACAACGAGGAGTACGTCGAAGTTGGAAGACTTGGTCCCTCGGATTATTTCGGTAAGAAAGTTCAGCCCAAGTATGGTTCAGAAAGACGGGCACGTGGAGTCGTGTCAAGTAGTTATTGTTTTAAATAGCGTTCTGCTCTTTCACGAGCGAGGGGTTAGGCGTGGGTCAGCGGCTGCTTTCGGCAACACTGGGAGATTTCAGTGAAGCTGAATCCGCTCCTTGGTTTACAGCAGCATAGCTGACAGGAGACAGATCCAGAATCAGCAAAGCAGTCTGAAAGCATTTGTTTTCAAAGGCATTTTACACGCATGCATTATGCATGTGTAATGCATTTGTACTGTCAACAGAATTATGTAAAGTGTCTATCAAGAGACGTATAAAGGGAGATGTTCCACAACCAAAGCAACTGGATGGTGGGTAGAATGTGCACCCTCTGAAAAAGAGGCAGAGGGTGTGTGACAGAGTCTGAATCCCCATTTCCAGGTGAGATAGCGTTACTGCTCAACCGGCCCCGAGCTGCTACGGTGGTGGCACGTGGACCCCTGAAGTGCGTAAAGCTGGACCGGCCCCGCTTCGAACGAGTGCTCGGTCCGTGTTCCGAAATCCTCAAGAGAAACATTCAGAGATACAACAGTTTCATTTCGCTCACCGTCTAAATGATTCCTGCTGGAAAGCTGCCTTTGTGTGACCGTCTGCACTTAAATTTGCTCTGTGCAGCTCCATAGCTTGATGAAGAAAAAATAAAAGATGTGCATTTCATGTGTACTTTTTCCATTTGTGTCACGTACTGGATGTCACATCAAATCTCATGTATCATGTAAGTAGGAAGACAACTGTTTGGGTGAGACTAGCTTTGGGGAAGATCAGGCTCTTGGCTTGCAGGCAAGACTTTTACCTATTGTTGGATCATAGAACTTAAAACTGTGTTTTTAACTGTTTAAAAATCTTACGAATTTCTATTTCTCTTATTATCTTTGAAGTTGGTCTTACTCACCTTTTGTCAAGCTTCTTTGATCAGATGATGTCCCTCTATCCGTCACTTTTAGAAAACTCTTCAGTGGCTGTGGACCGGAGGTTTCTGAAATCCCACGGGGTGAGTGGCAGTTTTAAGAGGGAAGATTTTGTTCATTCCAGGCAGCCAGGGAAAAGTAGAGCTTTTGAGTCATTTTGTTTGTGGCTTAGATACAGGGGCCATACTCCTCTGTGTTACAAGCCCTTTTGGGTCTGCTTTGCAGGATACGCTAAACCAAACAGCCTGCTCTAGTCCTCTGGGTGAAGCAGTCAAGGAATTATGTTTTATAAGGGTTCAAATGGAGGCTTTAGGACTGAAGTTATTTGTCCTCGGCTTTTTTTTTTTTTTAAATGAGGATTTGCATTAGATCCCTTGAAAGTCCAATGGGAACTTCTCTGCTGAATTAAGTGGGCTTCGAAACATATTTATCTGCAGCAGAGCATCCTCTGAATATTTCTGAATATTTCATGAAATGCTGAGGAAGTGGTGCCAGGTGTACACTGGGAGCAACAACAGCAGTTTGTTCTCAGTAAGGTCAACTTAATTAAATCCGAATGCATTTCTTTTAGAATATGACTAAATTTTAGGATTTTTTAGGATTTTCTGAAAACCCAATACACACTTCAAAATGCTGCTTGTTATTGCATAACAAAAAGCACCAGGAGCTTGCGAGAAGCTGCGGGAGCCCAGGTCCCTCCTGCCCAGATGTGGGTCACCTCTGGAACGGAGCTCCTTGCAGATCCAGACCTTACTCTGTTGTGCAGCCCTCAAGGGTGAGATCACTTGGATTATTCTTTGTGAAGCTTTTCCTTTGAAGGAAAGCTCGTCCTTGCTAACAGCAGCAAAGGTCTGCATCTCAGCTACCCTAAATAGCCCTGCCCGCTTTTCCTTGTGGCAAAACTGTTTCTTCATGATAACATTTTCCCGACTAAACACAAACTTCCTGTACCTTTTACCTGCCAAAGGTTATGCAAGGAACTAAGGCAGCAATCTCCCTATTGAAACTCGAGGTGTTGGTGAAGAACATGGCTAAAATTATTCCTACTGCCACGCGATGTGCTTTCTTCTTTAGAATTAACAAAAACTAACTTGGGACTTTCCACCCCCACCCAGAGGGCCCAATATTCCAGTAGCTGCCTGCAGTGGTTTTCATGACATCTCCTCGACGTCAGGCTCCTCTCAGCACTTCAAGGTGCTTGATTTATTCCAGCGTATTTTCAGTGGTCCTCTCAGTGTATATTCGTTGCTACTATTTATTACCATTATGTTATGCCTCTTGCACGTGTTACAAAATATGATCATTCACATTTTACAGCCTTGCAGTTTTTATCATGTACATTTATATAGGCAGACTCCCATTATCTAGATAGAGAGATAAATATATATGCATTTGCAAAACTTTTGATTTGCTTCACTGTTTTTGTACTCTCTTGTGCAATTTTTAAAAGAAATATTTTTTAAAGGTTGCCAGTCACTCATGTATGTTCTTTTTCCTATTGCATCTCTGTTGTATTGGTAAAAAATTGTGTTTTGCACAATATGCAAGAAACATCTCTTGTTAAACACCAAGTATTAGCCACACTCTTTAGAAGTCACTCAAGCGCACACACGCAACACAGATTTTTTGCTTTAAACCTTTACAACTCATGGAAAATACATTCAAATTATGGTTCTGTTATAAGTAATCTCAAGAGAAGTGTAACCGTTTAACACCAGGATTCCTATGCTTTATTTGGAACAAAATGATATTCAATGACATTTTAAAGATAATTGTAATATTTGCAGTGGATGATGGGACACGATTACAGTATGAATAAAATTCTTCTACATTATATGCGGCCATTGTGGGTTTATTAATAATGGAAGTCTGTATGAATAGAAGTCATGTTCTAGTTAAGATCTGCGTATCATAAGAAGTTTGAACTCTACTGAAAATAATCAGATGCAAAGGGACAAAAAAATAGAGCAAGAATCCCAGTGCTATATATAGTAATGGAAACCAAACTGGTTTTCTAGATGATTAGCATGAAGAAAAAAAAATATTCTGTACAAATGTAACCATATATGTCTTTATGAAGGAGTAGGGGCTCAAGGTGTCCCTTGGACCTTCATGTTGTTGTTTAGATGCCACTTCAGCCGGGCGTTTAAGCACATGTGGAATGTGAAGCCCATGAGCTGTCTCGCTGGTCATAGGGACCTCGTGTGGAGCTTCAAACCCCCAGGATTGCTGGTGAGTCTGCCGTTCTTTCCCAAATATGAATATTGCTTATTTCCCCCGCTATCATAGACAAAGCCCATGGCCCTGACCACACTGGGGATCTATCCCAGTCGTTCCTCTCACCTTCTGGCCATGCATGCATTTTCAGAAGTGCAGCTGCCCGGGGACTGGAGCACAAAGCCGTTTTTGGCACCAGAGCTGTGCTGCTGCCATGGATTGTGTTTGTGCAACGGGCTGGCCAAGAAGTACACTGAGGACAAAGCGCTTGGAGAAGGCAGAGCCTCCAAAGGAACCGCCTGGATCTCATGCATCAGGGTGAGTGCATGGGCTGAAGGACAGGACAGGACGGCTGCTGGGGGAGGAAGAGCTGTTCAGCAGATCATGGATGTCATAGGATGTCCTGAGATGGAAGGGACCCACAAGGATCACGGAGTCCAACTCCTGTCCCTGCACAGGACAACCCCACAGTTCACACCGTGTGTCTGAGGGCCTTGTCCAGTCTCTTCTTGAACACTGCCAGGCTTGGGGCCGTGACACCTCCCTGGGGAGCCTGTTCCAGTGTCCAGCACCCTCTGGGTGAAGAACCTTTTCCTAATATCCAACCTGAACCTCCCCTGGCACATCTTCCTGCCATTCCCTTGGGTTCTGTCGGTCACTAAAGAGAAGAGTTCGGTGCCCAGACCTGCACACAGCTGTTGGTGCCACACTGCCCGTGGTGTCCGCCAGAGCTCTGGGGGAGTGGGTATGTTGTGGTCCGAGCGTGGCTGCGGTGCTGGAGCTGCCACCCCAGAGCAGCGAGCAGGGCCGGTGCACTCACTCCATGCAGCTTCTCCGTGGTGGCCCCTGCGCAGGAATCTTGGGCGGCTCCCGACATCCAAGGGCCGTCCAGCTTTCCACTTTTGGAGCGTGTTATTTTTCCCCCCTTCGCTATGATTCAGGCGGGAAGGACTCGTCTTTCCAGAGAATTACTCACGTTATGTAGTAATCAGAAGTGACCACTCTCTCTGAGGTTCTTCCAGAAGGACATTACCAGCCCACGCTCCCCAGAAAAGAGCATCTCGCCACTCCCCATTGTCGTTCTTTTTTCGCTTGGTTTTAATGGTGTCGCAGCCATTTCAGGACTCCCAAGACAAAAGAAAATACTTTTTTTTTTTTTTAATAGAATCTAATTGTACCTCCAGGTTTTTTACAAGGCTCAGGTGGCTGACCAAGATTTTACTGTGAATATCTGATTACTCCCAGCTCTCCTCAGCATTCCCACCACTTTGTGGCAACGGTTGCCTAAAGCTGTGGAGACACATGAACCCCGTGAATCCTTGACCCTCAAGCAAGCACGGTCTGACACCGGTTACTGCTTCACATGTTGGTGGAAAACAAAGAGCTGTTGCAGAGAACCAAGTAATCCCAGTGCACACCAGTTTGGCGGTTGGCTGCTGGTTGGTTTTGCTTGCTCTAAGTGGTCGTCGGAAGCTGCGTCAGCACACAAAGGGTGACATTTCTTCTGTTGTGAAGGTTGCGCGAGGTGTGCGCATCGTGTTCAGTTTTAAGTCTTAAACGGTGCATAAATGCCTTCACTGACCTATTTATGGAAGAGCTCCTGGTTGTCCTTTGTGCACATTTGTGTGTAGCAGCTGAAAGAGGGAATATTATCTTGTGCAGAGGCAAAACCGTGATGATCTCCTCATATCCTCCTGCCTGCTGTTTGTTGCGGTGCCACACGGATGTGCAATCACAGTGACGGCCGTGGTGTCCCCACAGGGCCGGGCAGGTGGATGGGAGTCAGCAGAGTAGGTGTCATTACACCCTTGACCCAACGAGCACTAACCAGTTCAAAAGCTCACGCTTGATATTTCAAAGACCAGCTCACCATTTAGAGACCGAATTATCTACTCTTACATTCCCAGGCATGTTTTTTTAATTTGTTTCTAATGATTTGGCAACTCTGACTGGAGCTCATTTTCGCCTTCAAATGCGCACGACTGCTCAGAAACTCGTGTTTCCACAGCCAGAGTCGCTTCGGTAGGTCCCACGTCCCTCTGGGGAAGGAGAACATATTTGGATATAAGCGTACGCGTAGCCTTGAAAATCCGATGTTACGGGAATGCATTGGCTTCGGTTCTCCTCCTCCTCCCAGGGTTTCTCTGCGGGCTTTGCTGCTCAGCGGAGTTTGGTCCGGGACGCAGCACTCGCACAACAAGCTGGTCAGAGAGCGGCCTGGCCAAAGGAACGGGCATCTGCAGCCATCTGGTATTTTTGCGAAGGCCGAGGATGTTTTTTTGTGCTTGATCAGGCTTCAATACCAGAGTGATTCTTCTGATGTCTAAAAATCTGGATTCAGCTTTTAGCAAGGAGGCTGCACTTTGCCTGGGAGAGAAAAACAAAGCATGAGCATCTCCTTGGGCATCCTCGGACTCTTATCTCTGAAGTGCAACTTTTGCCTCCAAGTGCTCCATCCCCTCCCCAGCCGTGTTTTAATCCTTGTTTTCAAGTAACTCTCTGCAAAAGCACTGCAGAAAATCTCTGCTGCCCAGACAAGCCGCAGCACACGTTCCATCCTCCGGTGCTCAGGCGATTCTAAGTGTGCACAGTTCTCTTTAAAAAAAAAAAAACAGTCGTGAGCTCTCATGGAGGAAAAAAATAATCATTTTACCCAAGAAGACTGCTCCTATTCCAGTATAAACTGTCTCCAAACATGGAACAGCGGCGTGCCATGTTGCTGCATGGGCCAGCAGCGCTAAATGAATTGGCAGATGCTGCGCTGCTGCCTGATCTCTGGTAGCTGGGCTGCGAGAACGCTGCTCCTCGCTGCTCGTAGCTTCGGTTCGAAGCCGAAACAGTTGATTTGCCAAAAAAAGCGCCCCTCACCCAAGCCCTGATGGGACAAATCGAGCCTTGCGCTGCCAGGACCTGCCGGGTGCGTTCACCTTGCCCATGGCGGGTGCTGACAGCCGACGGTCTTTGCAAGAAGTGGCAGCTGGCGAGGGGACGTACAGACTGACGGTGAGGCAGGGATTTTCTCACCACTGCCTGCTGTTACTGGCGCTCTGGATGTTCATACTGCTGGCTCTGGGGAAATCAAGCCTTTCTGGGAAGTGGCTACTCCCTATCCTCTTTATACAGAAAATGTATTGTTATTATTTGAAAGCACTTTTGTATTGCCTTTAGACTACAAGCATGGCGATTGTTCCATTAGAAGACATCATGGTGCATAGCAGTGAAATACGATGTACAGTACCATGCAGTATGTATTTTCCAGATAAATTGGGAAAATAGTGAAATGGATCTGCAAAGTGGGGGTACAATAGCTGCTTTGCGTTCCTCCGTGTGCGGAATTTATGTGCGCTACAGAGTGACTCTGTTTCGTTCCCATGTGTTTACGATGATCGGATGATTAGTCGTATTTCTAGCCGGTTTCATTTTCTCAGTTGTATTTGTGGGCCAAGCACAAAGTCGCAGCGACTTCAGATCGAACGCGGCGATGAATTAGTGCTGGCTAAACCCTCCCACCATTTATTTCCACTACGGCAGTGAGAGAGAACAGACTTAGCAGCTGAATAACACAAGAGATTATTTCTCCTCATCATCCAGGGGCAGCTCAAGCAATTTGCCAGATAGAAGGAGTTGGCTGCGTTTGCAGGCTCTGGGTTATTTGATTGAGACTTTCCATCCCGGAGGTGAATCTCCTCCGCACCCCACGCTGCCCGCGGAGCCGCGGGAGCACCGGCCGGGCAGATGTGTCACTGCTCACAGTTTAACTTGCGTAACGATGGCTGCGGGAATCGCTGCCAGAGACGAACCCGCATCTCTTAGCACCGGCTCCTGCAGAGATGGAAAACCCCCGGTCTTGGTCCCGCAGTCCCGAGGATGGAGCCATGCCCCTGTGCACGGTTCGTACGGCTCTTGGCGAGGCCGAAGGTGTCTGGGAAAGCAATAGGGCTGCTCCCCAGGCTGGCAGGGCTGTGTGTCACGGCCACCGGCAGCACCGTGAGCTCCGCTCCCAATGCTGCAGACGCTCAGATGCGTCCAGCATGTGGTAGCATGGGCCAGATTCCCATGAGATGGTAGGATGGTTCGTAACCTTGACACGCATCCAGGAAAGCATCACACCCTCTCCTATTGCCTTGCATTTCTGGCTCTTAGCCTGGGATTTGGCTTTTAGAGAAATATAGGAGTAGTCAAGGAGGGCTTTTTAAAACTTGGATTTGCAGGGGGCGGGAGAAGGTACCACGATGTCTGGAGGTTCCTGAGGAACACAAGAACCAGCCCGACAAAGGCGACCTTGTGCAAGCGGGGAGATGCAGCAGAACCTGTGTCCGGATGAAAGCTGCCCTATCAAAATAGCCATAAACAAACCCGTCTCCTCTGCTACAGAAAAGCTGTTGTGCCAGGAGCATATTAAATTGTATATGCTTTTTCTCAAGGCAAAAGAATTGCAGCAGTGACGGCAGCTGTGCGTGCTGGAGCTGAGCCACTGTATTCAACTAATGAAGGCCTTGCTGAGGACAGGGTGGGGGAAGGACTGCAGATGAATGTATTATTCAGAGGGACCCACACTGAAATAATCTACCGGCACTGGGGAGATGTGGTAGGGGAAAAAGAAGTGATTGCCCAGACACCGAAAGCAGATGCATTTGCCAACGGGCAGCACAGGTGATGGGCCGGATCCCCTCCCGGGCTGGGCTCTGCGGTCCTGCAGGCGTTGCTGTTTACGAGATGAGGCAAGATGTGTTTTTCCCTCCCTGGGTTTCCCTGGGGAGGTTCTCAGTCCCAACCCCCAGGAGCAGAGCTGGGCTGCAGCTACAGCTCTGCCCCAGGCGGAGGAGCCAGTTTCAGGCAGGGGGTGCCCAGCCTGCCTGGTGTGGGGTGTACGAGGGATTTAAAACCAGAGAGGAGCGGGGAGATGTGGGGAACCCCATCCTCCAGGTCAGTGGGTTCTGCTGATGGCCACCTGGTTGGTCCCAGGTGTGGTGGATAAGTGGGAAATGAAGTGGCCTCATAGCCACAGGGAAGGTGATTTCAGCCTGTTTCTCGCCCGGCAGAGCTGCTCTTTGCCTGGCTTGTGCTGGTGTCCTGGAGATGTGGGGTGCAGAGGGCTCAGGACTCACCCAGCAGTGAGGCCACCTCTGCCTGAGTGTCCCCACACCGGGGACAGGGCTTGGAGGGATCCCTCTGCAACCTCCGGATGTTGTTGCATTGTAAACAGCCACGAAAAGGGATTTCATCACCATTCGCGCTATCTCGACCCAGTGTGAAATGAGCTTTGCGACCCAGATTGTTGCTTGGTTGGAGGAGGATCTCCAAGTCTGCTGCCCACACTTTGCTCTTAACTCCTTGGGCTATTGAGGTCCAAGCCTGAACATTGCAGAGGTGACAAACAGGTCTCACGGGAGCCCGGATCAGCCAGAGAACTTCTGTGGACTATGGTGAGTATCTAAAATCTTTTTCCACCTTGAGCCGCAATTCCCTTGTGAGCAAAGCTGCATTGTGAGTGAAGGGCATGGGATAATTTCCTAGTCCTCCCAAAATTTAGAAACATCAAGAAAACTAGCAAGATGCTTTCCTTATTAACTCAGGAGCATGCTAGCGTAGAGGCACCTTATGTAAATCCTCCTTAGGAGGGAGTGAAATAAAACAGAATAAATTCAGAAAGGATGACTTGTGTGCAGACACCTTGCAGGTGCCTCATCAAAGATCAGTTTATCCCCAGGCGATGTAGTTCAAACGCTGCAGTGAGGAAATGGGATGGAAGAGCCTGACACCCACCTCAGCTTAAACTCAGTCCCTGCAGCTGTCCCCTTCTTTAAGGCAGAAGAGGAAATTTATGGCCCTTCTGCAATGCGAGCAATGCTCCGGGCGCCCACAAGGTAAATGCCCTTTTGTGCTTGAATCTGCTCCCTATCTGAAGTCACTGCGCACATAGGGCTAATGTGATTCAGTGAAAGAAAACCCATTTTGGTTGCTTTTTAAGCAGATTACAGCAGATTAGCTGACTAATCTATATGGAATCCTCCCTCCAACAATTTCAAACTGTAAACAAATCCAGCCACTTTTGTATTGTCTATAAATATTTACTGTGGATTATATGAAGATTAACTTCAAATTATACTTGCAACAATGGTTTTATTTTGTGATTTACCACCTTTAGTAAAGTAAAACCTTTTGAAAGAAATATACCTTCCACAAAGAATGAATTTAAGGCCTATCAGCTGTACAATGTCATGTACCAGAGCATGTACACAAACAGAGACTGAATACATTAGCACCCGCAGATGAAGGAAACTAAGAATAAAAGCTACTGGTGCAGAATAAAAATGCCTGGGATCATCGTAACATGGAAGTAGAATCTTCCCGAAGATCTGACTTGGTGTCAGTAGCTGACACCTCCACTGCTGCTCACAGTTGGTTTTGGCAGAAAAAAACTGTGCATGGTTTGCAAGCCAAGGGCGTTTGATGGATGTTGTTTAGTATCTTGAGATGTCACTGTCCTCGGGTGGTCAGTGTGAGTGACACTTTGCTGCCCAGGTGGCTGGTAAGAAATGAGGCACCTTTATAACAAAGCAGTTCATCTTCCTGAAGTTCCAGGGGTTTCATCGTATCTCCAGCCATATGGAGAAACCTAAGAGCCACCAGGTCAACTTTGGGGGCTGCTGCTGACCCCGGTGAGATCCCAGCAGGCCCAGTGACTCATGGTGTGAAAGCTCCTAGGTTTGATTCCTGAGTTTAAAACGTCACAGGGGGGGGCTGGGGGTTGCTGTTGGTGTCACACAGCTCCGTAGAGGAGGGAACGGAGAGGCTGAAGACATCTCTGCCGCAGCGCCTGGAGCTGAATCTTGGTGGGAGGCACCAGCAAGCAGAGAGAGAAAACGGAGTGCCTGGAGCAAAGCGCATCCTTCCAGAAAACAACAGGGCAGAGGCCACTGCTGAGGGACCGTACACAAAAGCCAGTGCAGGACCGTGTTTGGCAGCACACCCAGATGCGGTGTTTTGGGGCAGGCAGCACCAGCCCACCTGCACCCCCGATCGGGTGCCGCTGCCCCACGGAAAGCAAAGCCGACCTTGCAGGGCGTTTGGTTGGGACATGGGGAATGTTGTGTCTACCAGGCTAGCGAAGGAATGCTCAGTTTACAAGACAATGGCTTTTTAGGAAGCCAGAAAAAGTTAAACAGCCTTCCCAGATGGCAGATTGTCCCATTCCACCCTTTGTGTAATTAGGGCAGCCTCATACTCCTATAAAGAGACAATCTGTTTAATATAAGAGATTTCCAAAGTCTTAGCAAATGAGTATCTGAGAACTGGCTTCTGATGTGGTTTATGTTCTTTTTGATAGATTTAGGTTATGGGAATGTTGGTTACAGAGGCAGTGAGTGATTCATGCTGAAACCATCCCGTGCCATCTGATACACGCTGTCCACCCAAAGGTAGAGGGGAGGCTGCTGCCTGGCTCCTATTAGTGCCTGCAGCTTAAGCTGTTCAGTGCTCAGTTATAATTGCGAGAAAAAAAAGCAGAGAAAAAGAAAGGGCTGCATTTTTGCAGAAGAGAGGTAATCCCAGATCACCATTTCCATAGCAAACTGGGGTCTTGCGGTGATGCCTGGAGACCTCAAACTGAAGTGCCCCGTGTAAGGAGCGGGACCGGCACATTAGAAAAAGCCGGTCCCCCAGGAGAGCCTCTGGTCACTGCTTTATGAGCCCGAAGCAACGCAGACAGGAGCTGATTGCTGTGTCTTACTGCCCACCTTGGAGCTGCCTTGGGAAACATCTTTCCCCTGCTGACTGCAGTTTTGTCTCAGTAGTTCTTGCAGATGGGGGAAAGAAGTGGGGGGAGAAATAACATTCCCCTCTACATTTTTTTTTCCCTATAGTCAAGCATTTTGAAATCCTGTTTCCATCTCCAGAACATCAAAACAAGCAGAAGGTGGGGGGGGTCTCTGAAAAATCTCCAAGGGGAGCTGCTCTTCAGAGGAGGGTTGTGGTTCTCCGGATTTGATGGGCTCTCTGGAGCCCCTGTGTCACCAGGGGACGCTTTTTTTGGCTGGCTGGGGCTGGGCCAGGCTGCCAGCTGAAAAAAATCACTCAGAGCCAAACCTCAGCACTGGAACAGGAGCGCGGACACTGGGCACAGAAAATCGGGTGAACAAAGCCCTGGGGTGCAATGTTGGGCAGCAATCAAGCGGCCGCTATCATCCAGCTGCCTTGCAGCACTTCTCTGCTGGCTCCTGTCACGAGGGCAGGGGAGTCCTCATCAAAGCTCACAGATTCCCTTTGGACTTTCATAACTCCTCCAGGATTTGTGTGAGAGCAGGGAGAGGCCATGAGCCAAGAGCTTTGCAGCATCACATACCTTTGTTGCCACGTAATAAGCAGAAGACTCAAGGATACTATTTTTGTTTGCAGGTTTTCCCCCCTCTATTGCTTGTGTTTCAACGATGCGTAAGTCTGGAAGAAAAGTTTGTGTCTTCTTTTATATATAGCAAATTTGTAGCTGAATTATGGGGGGTGATTTGAGCACTTACTCGGAGTTCATTAATGTTAAAATAAATCCAGAGTCACTAGGGATTCCTGGCTTGTGCAGGCATCAAGAAAACCCCTTTATCAGTGTAGGAGGCTGCTGGTACCAGAGCAGGAGCATCCAGCCCACCGAGCCCTTCGGGTGACACTGGAGCTCCAGGGCTGTGCTGGGTGGCTTTGGAGCAGCTCCATAAGGGACCGTGTGCCCTTCCCCAGTGAAGCCACCCCTCTCCACCTCCTGTTTTGCTGACTGTGTGCCCACGGGGTTAGTTCATCAACCCCACTTCACCTGCAGCTGTTTCCCCATGCAGAGCATCTCTGATGAGCAGAGAAAGCAGCTGCGGCAGGAGGGACACTGATCTTTTCCCACTCAGCATCCCTGTTCCATCGCAAGCTGGTGGCCTTGGCCGAAGCCCCACGCTCCCGATAACCGGGACCGAATGAAGCGTCCCCGGGCTGGTGAAACGTTGGCCAAGAATAGTGCCAGCAGCTCCTGCCCGAGATAACGCAGCGTGCTTTCAAGGTTTGTTGCCTTTATCCCCATTTACTGCAAGCCTGAATGTTTCTATTATCTTTTTTTTTCTTTTTTTTTCCCCCCTTGTTTTGGCATTTCCCTAACAAGCAGTGTTATTTTGTTGCCTCTATTTCAGCAGGGACAGACAGGGCCTTGTTTTCCAAACATGACACACATACATTGAAAAGCAAGGGGATGATGGCAAAGTTCTTTTTTTTTGCCTTGGCGATTTGAAAGGTTATTATCTGACCTCTCTCCCATCACCTTCGCACCATAAATCTAGTGAAGGGGCCATTCTTAGTTCTGTTTCCTCTGCAATGGACTCATGATTTCATTGCTGACCTTACCAATTAATTCCCATAATTCAGTCATTATGAGTTCCTTAGAAGTTTATCTGCTCCCCAGTTTGACTCTCTTGAGGCATATTCAGCCTTGGGGCAGCTTCACCCACAGCTGGGAGTCACATCAGCACTGACTTTAGCCCATGGTTCCTGCTTTTTGGTTCTAGCAGCATCTCAAATTGCTTATTGGCATCAGATGGTTGTTTTCGAGATCTTGCACAGCTTCAAGTCTTCCTCTCTGATGCCACATACACTGAGAACAAGCCATGTGAGCTAATCCCCCATCAGGATTCATAATGTCAGAAGAAAAACCTGGTAGAAAAAATGTTCATCACAGTTTGTTCTGCAGTACAAAAGGTCGTTCTGGCTGAATAGTTTGTCAGAAAATTTCCATTTGGTGTGAAAGTTTTCAGGGAAAATTGTGAGTTTCTCCTATGCGACAATCAAAACATTTCATTTTTCCAACAGCTACCAACTGTCCCCTGCACCAAAGTGCAAAACGAAATGTGAAAGGTAATTCTCTTCAAAAGAGCTCATGAATAGCTCTGCACATGTCTCCAGCAGCCCTTTGTGCGACCCTAAACTACTCGTTACCCTCTGAAACCCCTCAGATAGTCCCCGGACCAGCACGGTACCCATGGTACCCATCTCTCCAGGTCCCCCGGCAGCACACGGATCTCCATAGGGCACGACCAAGGTGGCGATAACTGAGGGAGGATTATCCGTATCTGGATTCCACACAGTGACGTACAAAATTAGATTGTTAAAGGGAAGAAAAGCAGAAACACAAACCCATGAGAACTCTCCTCGTGTTGCTGCCAAGTATGATCCTCTCGCATCAGCAGATTAACCTAAAAAATCCTGGCCTCTGGTTTTTAATCCGTTTGATGTCCCACCCATCGCGACAGGCGAAGCTGTGGGCAGACCCGGACGAGTGTCTGAAGTGATAGGGCCAGTGTGTGTATTACAGGGGACGTGTTTGTCACACGACCTTCCAAAAAACCAGCATCGCCTTCCCACCGAGCAGGGTGTGATGGAGACAGGGTGCTGGGATGGGAAGGGGTGAATCTGAGCTCCGATCTTGGCCCAAGCAGCAGGTGGGGAAAGAGAAATGGTCCACACAAGGCAGAGGGCTGCTGCTGTGCTGCTGTCACTGGCATCCTGGGGAACAAGGGTTATTCGATGTGCTTCAGCCCGAGCGAAGCCACACGCTGCCCATTGACCAGTATGTGCGAGAGCATCTCGGCGGAGCCCCAGGCGAGACCTGTCTGTCCACCATCCAACACACGCTCCTGAAAACAGCCTTGCAACGACCTCTGGGAGACCAAATTCTTCGTATTACCAACAGAAAAACAATTACACGCGAAACCTTAGTTCCCAGGAGGGCACGATTAAAGGAATGTGCTTTGGCCAAAGGGCGGAAATGGATCAAATCTGCGCGTTTGCATCCAGCGGCACGGTCTGTCGGGTCCTGTGCAGGTGAGGGAAGGGCTGCCTGCAGAACAGGGTTCGCCTGGAGCTGCTGCTAAACTCATTTTTAATGCAGCATTTTCGATTATTTCCTATTCACTTGATACACCACCAAAATAGATCCAGTTCTCCCCTGTTTTAGCCTCTGCTAAAACCCTCAGACCACATCTTCTCCTATAACAAAAAGTATGTGGAATTGGCTAAAAAAGAAACATTCCTGTTCTCACAACACTTAAAAAAAAAAAAAAATCCACTCCTTTCCTAAAGAAAAAATAGCACTTATAAGATTTTATGAAACTGCTTCTGTCCAGAAGGCTCCTGCGTCAGATCAGCTTTGTCCCTTTAACCACTGCTGTGCCAAACCTCACTGTAAATTATTAATCATCCCAAAATAGCTGCTGAAAATAGAGGCGAAAGGGAAGGCTTGATAACAGCAAGGCATATGACATAACTTATTTTGATCTTACTGAGACTCTTTAAGAAAATCTTTAAGAACTTGGGGCAGGACAAGGGAATGATAAAGCTATAGGGACACAAGCAGACACCCGAGCATGAGACCATATGGTCTGCTGGGGGGGGGGACGAACGCGGGACCCCTTCGTCAGACTTGGTGATTAACTGCAAAAGGCAGAACGAGAGAGAGGGAAATCAAGCAGCGAGCTGAACTTGCAAATGTTTTTGGCATGAAATCATGAGGGCAAATGCAAAGCTATCCGCCCACCAGCACACGTGTCGAGCTGCCACTCTATGGGGACAATCCTATATATATATATATATATATGTATATAAGGGAGCGATTGAGCTGGCAAGGGCTTTCACGGGCTCCTCACCTCGGAGAAGACCCGTGGGCCGCCGACCCCGCTCGTGAGCGCAGCACAAGGCTCAGCGCTGCGGGCCGGCAGATGCTGGAAGGGCGATGCGGGTCTTGGGGTGCAAGCTGGATAAAAGCACATTTTTTGCAGCAGCGCAGTGACTCCGGGCAGGCAGCCGGCCCCTCGCGAGCCGGGGCGAGCCCTGCGGATGGGGACAGCTCGCTTCGTGCCCGGCCGTGGGGCGACCCTGTCGCTTGCAGTGCCAAACAGACTCTGCGTCTGCGTTGCGGGGGAGTGTTGGGAAAACCGCACCCAAGCAGAGCTGCTGGGAGAAAGAAAGACATTTTGTTGTGAAGGGGTTTTTCTTCTTCTTAATTTTATTTTTTTTTTTTCTTTTTTCAAGCTGCATTTCTTTGGGAGGCTTTGTGGACAGTGTGGGCAGAGCCAAGTGGAAGGAATTTAAAGGGAGAAGGCAGTTCAGGGTCACAACCCGATATGCGAATATAAACCAAACAGTTGCTGGTGGTACAAAGCAGATCCCCAGAGCTGATGTGGGGCTGCAGATGTGTGGTGTGGGACCGGCGATGGGGACAAGGGAGCAGCATCGGACAGCCAGGAGCGCTGCGGGATGCAGGGGGTGCAAGCAGCCAAAACAAGGATGGAGGCACGAGATGGACCTGCACGGGGAGGAGAGATGGGGCAGAGACCTAAGTAACAAGCCTGACTTGGCTGGTTTGGTTTTGGCCCTGAAGTTGGGAAGGGAGTTTCTGGGCAGCTTTCCAGCGGGGGCAATGGGAGGCCCAGCAAGAGGAGCTGAGTGAGCATGGGCTGAGGAGAGGAACACCCAAACCAAGAAGCCTTGCAAGGAAAACAGTCATTTGCTTTGTTGCCTTCACATACAGTTTGGAGACTTTACCAGTAATGGGTCTGATGCCCTATCAGATTATTATGGCTTTTTAGCAAACGAAACCTGGAAGGCTGGATTGCTTTTCTCCTGCTCTGTGTGTAATGACCTTAGTGCCATCTCACAGTCACCTCTTCCCTGGCACCTGCTTCTTTCTGATTCATGCACAGCTAGGTTAGAAAATAACCATCATCGGGAAGGAAGAGTGCGCCGCAAGAAATTGCAGCTTAGTTCAGTATGGCTTTTGGCTCCTATGTGCATGGCTGGATTTTGTTCTCACACTGGTTTTAGCCTAGGGACACTCCAGACACAAATTCCTCACTTGCTTCTTGCTCTTTCTACTGCTACTTTGCCGGAGTGTCCCTCACCTCCGAGGAGTCTGTCGTTAGGTACATGGGGGACCAAAGTCAGGGCTCTGGGACTGCAGAGTTACAGTCTCCACGAGGCTTAGCAACAAGGCTATTTTTAAAATGGCTCAAAAGGTAATTTGGGAGAGAGGGAAATGTCTCTCCTGCAGAAGCTGGCCGGGTGGGCAGTGCTGCAATCGGCATTTCCCTTGCCACAGACCATGCGCGAGTGCTGCTAGAGCCACTGTGACCATGTCACCCTTGTGCAGCAGGTGACATTTCACTCTGGTTTGAGGTGACCACCACACACCTCTTCAGGTCTCCCAGCCCAAGCAGGTGCTGTTTTATGGGGGAAGTTTTTCTGACACGACCAAACGTGCACTAGAAATTGGACTGAATCTACACAGTTCACTGCGGATCGGAGCTGCATTTTGAAGCAGTGATGCAAAAGTTAAAGACTCCATCGCTGATTCCCAGTCTCTTGAGCCATCTGGCTCCCTATCACTATTTTATCTTTCTCAAGCGCTGCAAATGCTGAGGCCCTGTTCTGGTGTAATGGTGTTTCAAATTAAATCGACAGCCAGTTTGGATTATGCAACCATGAAGCAAAGAAACACAAGATGCAACGCAGAAAGTCCCTCCCAGCAAAAGTTTCTGATGACATTTATGGGAGTAGGTGGTGCAGGGGAAATTCCAGATGGATGGGGAAGTAGCAGTGATACAGCAAACCCCTACAGAGGGTGGGATCGGGGGCACATGGCGAACCACCAGAGAAGACGTGGTTATGAGATCAGACAGAAGGCCTGGGGAAAGTCAGCGCAGATGTGTGGAAACCCAGTGGGCAGCTAGCAATGTGATGCTGAGACGAGCATGAGATGGGAAGGGCGTGGTGAGGCAGACTCCAAAAGACTGAGTGCTTGCTTAACGCCAGGAAAAGAAGCAGGTTCATCCTAATGACGTCAAGAGAACACTCCACTCTCTGGGTTAGTCATACTTTGAAATGCTGGGCTGAATCTGGGCTGTGTTTGACCCTGCCTCTCCATCCCTCAGAAAGCCAGAGTTGAGTAAGACCACACATCACACTGCACACCTCCGGAGGGAAGTGATTAAGCTATGAATAAGAGATCCACCAGCTGTTGTGCTTTGTGTATGTGCATGTGCCATGGAAGCACTGCAAAAGACTGAACCGTAGGCCACGAGAGCCTGGGACCAAAGGTGAGACCTCCATGAAGGACCATGACAGCTACTACAAGACTAAAAGCATGAGCAATGGAAACAAACACCACACTAGTGTGGATGTTTGAATTTGGTATCTTAATTTTAAAAAAAGGAGGATGGAAGAGTATTTTTCAAATCCTTCTCATTAAGTAATGCCCCCACCTCCCATTTTAGTGGGAGCGGAACATACACACCTCTTTAACACCCTTGGGAATTTCTACCTGACTTCGGTATGAACCCTACAATACAGGTGGGGTTTTTTTTTGGTAGAATGGTAGCTTGCTTCAGATTCAGCCCTTCCTTGTTTCTGAACGTGTTTCATGCCTGGCCACAGAAAATATTTAAAGTCATTGATAATTATGAAAGAAGACTAATCCCCAAAGACTTCTACCACAGATTTCTGCAAAATCAGGATTTCACACTGGGTGTTGCTAAGGGCACATATTTTCCCCAGAGGCTTTAGACTTGCACACAGATCCAGCAGTTACGCTGTTGTCTGCTTTCGAAATAGAAGCAGAGCAGGCAAACAGCATCAGCCCCTGATCTCGCCTTTTTCACTGCCACAGCAGCCACTGAGAGCATCCAGAGTTGAGATGGCGGCATCCCCACCTAGCAGCCCTTGTAGTGCTTCCCTGGGCTCCGGATACACGGGCTGGAGGAGCATCCCATGGCCCCGGGGATGCTGGGCACACTGGAGCAGCTGGGGATGCCCGACTACAGCTCCCATCTTCCCCACCATCCACAGAAACTGAAACGGGGCAGGAAAGCCATGGCGAAAGATGGAGAAAACAAAGACATGGAAGCGATCTGGAAAGCACAGGCTGGGGAAAGGATGAGCAGGAACAAGGGAAAAATGCAGCGAGAGGAGGAAAGAAAGGAAAAGTCACAGGGAGAGATACAAACAGAAGCAGCGCGAGCAGTTTAACGTTTGTACGCATCGCGGCTGGGCTGTTGCCCATGGTATTTAACTTCACAAATGAACCCAGCCATTATGCACCGAACGATTGTTAATGCAGCAGATGCAGCCAGACATACGTAGGAGTGTGTTAATATAAGGCCTGATGTAAAAAACACCTGCTGGTTTGGCAGGGTGTCTCAGGAAAGATACATGTGGCTCATGTGATTGTGCAGTATTTACAAAGGTATCTGTTGCTTTCTCATCACTCCATGTGTAATTCCCATTTGCCTTAACGGGAGCTTCACACAATGACGGTATAACAGAGACACTGGGCTGAAGTGAAATGGAGCTGGTCCCATTTACACTGGCAGAGAAGCTGACGTCTTAAATGTTCTTTTTCTTTTCTTTTTTTTTTTTTTTTTTCCATCTGAAATATCTAGGACATGGAGAGGAATTCTCTCTCTACAATACCTCGGCTCCAAGGCTGCCTTGTTTACAATGGCTTAAGCTTTTATAAGCCTGAAGGAATTGCACTGGTGCCATGAAGTTATACAGGGAAGAAGCACTTTTGGAAGATTATAACAACACGGCCTGCCTTGTCCTAATCCCCAGTGCCACACCATGGACTGTCCCAGCAAAACGAATTAGATCTCATCTGCTAGGACCCTCAGCAAATGGGTTTCTTCTCTGCTTCTCTGTTGTTCCATGGGATTTGGAGGTTGTAGCATGGAGGGCGTTGGTCTCTTCTCACAAGTAGCAAGTGATAGGATGAGAGGAAATGGCCTCAAGTTGTGCCAGGGGAGGTTTAGATTGGATATTAGGAAAAAATTCTTCCCGGAAAGGTTTGGCAGGCATTGGAACGGGCTGCCCAGGGCAGTGGTGGAGTCACCATCCCTGGAGGGATTTAAAAGGCGTTTAGATTAGGTTCTTAGGGACATGTTTAGTGCTAGAGTTAGGTTATGGTTGGCCTCCACGATCCTGAGGGTCTCTTCCAACTGAAACTATTCTATTCTACGATTTCTTCCTGGGGTTTGCCCACTTTTGCCCCTCTCCTTGCTCAGCTGTCCTTGCTGGAGCTCTGGCATCTCCCCCTTCCCACCTTTCCACAAGGTGCATGCACAGGAGAAAGGCTCCAGCACAGGCAGCCGGCGATGGGCAGCCAGGGCAGCAGCCAGCCCTAGCAGCCAGCTGAGACACAAAGCAGGGATGCACAGAAAGCTGTTCTTCTATGCCCTGTCTCTTGACTTTCTTTTTGGCATTTTAAACGTTTTCTGCTCACCTTTCTCTTTTCAGATTTTCTTCCAGCCCAAAATAACTGCAGCGACACAACCCACTGCCTTGCGTTTCGTTCTCAGTCTCGCAGTTGCCACTTTATTTTGCCTTTTCCCAGTTTCATGAAAGAACGCAGTCGCATGAATAACAGGATTATTTATCATCCTCTCCCTCCCCTTCCAGGATGACTTGCTGTTTATGGAAAGCACTGGAGTGCAGGAGAGATTGTGCTACAGTTAAACAGACAATGCTTAAAGGGCCATTGCCTGTGCTATGGTTTAACATTGTATTTCTCACTGATTTCCAAGAAACAAGGAGTTCTGTATCCAGACTGATGGGTACAGCATCAGAAGTCACTGCTGAAAGGTAAACAAATACTAGACTCAATAGGATGGGGACGGTGGCTCTGCACTTCACTTTTTGCAAGAACCAAGAAATTCACTTCTGCTGTAAATGCAGGTACATGCCCCCTTTCCAGCCCAGCAGCCGATCACGGGCAAGAACGTGCTCCTGGTGAACACACCATAGTGGCTGGCAGGTGACACACCAAGCTAAGATGTCTACATGTGACACAGTCAAATGATGCGACCACGGCATGCTTCTGGGAGGTCTGTTGGACCTGGAACGTAGCGGGATGATGCTAAAACTGGTCCTGAGGCAGCGGGTGGCTGAGAGAAAAGGGCTTTGGAAACAGTTCCTGCCAGTTCCTCATCTGCAGCTTGGCCACAGTCACATGGCAGGTTCACTGTGTAGCTGCACTACATCCTCTCCGCATTTCTGATTGCTGATGTGCCTTGTGTTTATGGAGGATCTTTATCAGCTTTTAGTAAGAAATTGCATAAGCACGAAGTAATGAGAACAAACAGCTGGAAAGCACTGAATTCCCTGGGAATTTCTACCGAGGAACAGATGCCACAGTGTGGGTCGCCTGTTCCAGTCTGGCCACCAGCATTAGTGGGTCTGGGTGCAATGGTGCGCCCCAAAAAGATGGAGGCACCCAGAGAGGATTAGCTTGGGGGAACTTGGTTAGTATGGGCTCCATGAAGCCCTCTGGAGAGATGCTGCACTGGACTGGGGACTTCATGCGTGGTCCTTTGAACTATGCACAACCACTGAGCCCATTTGAGCACCAGTCTCATGTATTTCTAGATGTGAAAAGATGAAAGAAGAATGTACAGAACTCTACACTGGAAAAAAAAAAAAAAGGAGGAAAAAAACCCTGAAACCAATCCGTCTATTTGCTCTTGTCCTTCCCTTGTATTAACTGGGTTTCTGTGACAAAAAGGGTCAAAAATTCAATTAGAAAACTTCACAGCCATTACAAACATCTGCAGTTCAAAATAAATTAGCAATTCCGCTACAGCGGCCTTTGTATCTCCTGTGTCCTCTGGGTACTGCTGGATCCTGCAGTCTCTGGTGTGTGCAGAGCTGAAAATGTGTGTATCATTCTCGTGAGTTTTTATTGTAAGGGAGGGAATCTCACAGGACAAATGTGTAATGTTGTAAAAGCAACAAGGTTGCATGGATACACGAACACAAACGGGGCGGCTTGCACTTTGAGGATATGAATTCTTTGGAAGAACAACTATCTCACTGTGTTTGGATGGAGCTTAATAAAATGGACCGCTCCAAGCTAGGCCTCTACAGCCTTCCAAGCTACAAACAATGAAGAATAATATCACAATTTTATGGTACTTCGCGTGGCTGAGTTACATCCTGGATGGTCTCCACAGGATCACTGCAACGTGCTTTGATTTGAGTCAGAGGAGAAGAGCTTTACATCCACATGAGCACACCCCGCGTGGGACCCCGGGGGCCGAGCCCTGAGCCTGTTGCTTCCCTTTACAATGTGTATCAGTACACCTTGAGGCGGGCTGGTACTTTCACACTTATTCATCTGGGTGAACTAAGTATTACTGACAAAACACAGCCCGTTTTTAATAGGTTTTACCCACCGGGCAGAGGCTATTCCGTGCTCGCAGTAGCTCCCTTGTCCCACAGGGGTGGAGAGCAGGGAGCAACTTCCTACACCCACTAAAATAGCGGCCTGTGCTGGTATGCAAGTGCCCTCGGTTAATGCCTAAACATGGTATCTTGCTACCCAGGCTGGCAGGGCTGCCAGTTCGTTCTCCAGTCCTGAAGGTGAACTGTGTGTCACTCGGCGGTGGCTCCTGCAGCAGGGAAGGTCAAACAGGCCGCAGCTTTTGTTTGAACCTCCTGGGTAAGAGGCAGCAAGGCAGGGGCGAGAGGAGAGCAGCACGTTAACAAGGGCGTTACTAACCATCCGTCTTTGCTCTTTAACCCAACCATCTCTCCAGGGAGAGTTGGGTCTAACCCCCACCGATGTCAGAGGGGCAGTTTTGGGGGGCGGATCAGCTCTACTGGGACCCCGCGCCATTCACAGGAGGGCAAAGCATCTCTGGAAATGTCGTGGCTCTATGTGCCAGCCCACGCAAGTGGCAGTGGGCCATGGCCGCCCGCTGTGTTCAGGGGCAAGGACACCATAAAACTTTTCTGAGCCCTTTCTGTCACTCCACTTAGCTGAAACCTCATAGCAGATTTGCATCTTACGACTATTTAAGAAAATTATCAACCGTGAAAGCATCTGGAAAGCTGCACCAACAAAAGTTTCAAAGAAAACAAAGCTCATCCAGAAGGACGGAGCCAGTGCAAGGATCCAAAAGGAAGAGCTGGAAAAGGAGGAAATAATGTTTGTAGGTGTATCAGCTGGAATAATAACTGTCTTGCTTGTTCTTGCAGCTTTCCTTGTTGCTCTTTATGGGCCAAGTTTCAGGGAAGGGAACAGTTTGCCTGCCATCAGTGCTTTCTGCACTTGTCATCTGTTGCCTGTACTTCACCTGCACCTGCGACAGCTTTGTGCCTGCTGCTGGAGGCAGGCAGCAGTCAGACAGAAGAGGGGGAACATGACCTTTCCCCACCATGAACATGTGTCCTTCTGAAGCTCTTGGGCAAAGAAATGTTCAAAATCAGAGAGAAACCACCCAAAGTGGGTGAGCTCCTTGTCTACCTTTGTGGATTTAATGTTTCAAACTTTTATCCTTTGTGGCACCAATACTGAGTGGTGCGGGTCCAAATCACTGAGAGGTCCCTTTCTGGAGACAGGACACTCTTGGTTCTTGGTCCTTTTCCAGCTGCAGTGTCAGGATGTATCCCGTAGAACACACCAAAGCACTTTGGCCAGCCCCAAACAGCCAGTACAGCAAAAGCAGGCCACCCGTCCAAAACCAAACCCCTTTACCCAAACTCATTCCGTTTTGTTAATTTTAACATGATTAACAATGAGGCAAAATCCACGCTAGAAATCAAGTCTGAAAAAGACTCAGACAGGTTTCCCAGGACTCCTTCAGCAGGAATGGGATTGCAATGAAACAACTCCTCTTGCAACTTTAAGGCTTGTCAGGAGGGCCAAGCAAGCGCTGACGTTTCAACCCGACCATTGAGATAGTTGCCAGGGTTGCAGGTACCACGTTGAAGCCAACCCAGCGCCCCACGTGGCTTCAGCCGTGTCACGAGCATCACAGCACCCGCCTCGCTGCCCACCCCTGGACCACAGCCAGGGTGCTCTCCTGCATCACGGCCCCTGCATGTTTCTCTGAAACACGAGTTGGTCCTGCTACATGGCTCGACCTGTGTTTATAACTGAGCCAGCAGTGATTTAAATGAGCTCTGTACCGGTGCCGGCAGCCTGATTTGGGGCACCCCGGCTTCACGCGTCACCGCCTCCAGAAAGCATTGGTGCCACTGAAGTAGTTTTGTTTTGTGTCATGGAGGTTCTGCATCCCTTCCCCCATGCCAAGTGCTGTGCAAACCCTGGAAATCCTCCCTTTCAACACTCTGTCATAGTATAATTCTATTATAATTCCTGGCATTTGAGGGGCTTCTAACAGTACGTACTTCCAATTAGGCAAGCAATATCTTGCTTGCTGCTCTCATATAAATAAAAAAGTGCAAACCCTAATTTTCTGGTGTTCTGTTCTTTGTACTGCTTTTCTGTTAAACCTATAAATACCATCCTGTCACTCTTTCCACATGTGTGGCTTGCGGGTATTACATAAAAGATGATGTTTCGTATTTGCTGCACACATGTTTAATAGACTTGCAAACTGGCGGAAGGTGCCATGCTGAAGCAAAGATGCACTTGTATGGTGTTTTCAATGCAAATCTATCTTTGCATGCTTGTAAGGACTTAAACGGCACAAACGCATTTTTAGATCAAACAACAGACAAAGACAAAATGTGTTTTGTAAGCAGACAGACAACCCAAGCATAAAGTTGTTTGCAGAATCGGTGTGAATTTTATTTACGTTCTCTGGTCTTTGGTCTTTTCTGAGATCTTACATATTTTGCATTATTATCAAATATTTGCAATGATCCATATAAGCAGTCTAATGTTAAAAGCTACTCCAAGTGTAACTGAACCCAGAGGAAAGATGCTAATCTGAGCTCCACAGTGACAGATTTAAAAAAGATGCTGATGCAGTATGTTTCTCATAAAATGAGGGAAATGTAAGAAAAATCAAAACTGCATAGATTTTTTTTTTTTAATCAAGAGATAAAGTAGGTGTTATCTCTAAGTTGGCTTTTGTAGTGGAATACCACTTGAAAGAGCTACAAATACCCAGCACTTCTGACCCCAGACACACTGACCAACGAAGGAAGGAAGGAGAGGAGTAAATGCTCTGCAAGCCGGTAATGTCAGAATCTATTTCACTGTTTGGTAATTATTTTTTTTTTATTACTATGACAACACAGACCATAAGAATTGTTTCTTTAAGCCCAGCAAATGATAAGTGCAGATGAGACTTTTTTTTTAAACTGAAGTCATCACTTTTTACTTCTGCGATGTCAACCTCTGTGTAAGAAAGCGATGGCAACTACCAGACCGACCTGCCCTGCTCAATCTCCTGCTCGCCTCGTCGCTCGCCAGCACAGCCTGTGTGGATGGGTCTGCTGCACTGTGGCCCTCGGATCATTTTTTTTGCACCAGGAGGCATTTGAGAATGGCTCCACACTGGCTCAGCATTTTTTTTTTCTTTTTTTTTTTTTAAAAAGCACCATTCTCCTTTTTAAAGTGCTTCCAAATCTCTTACATCTCTTTCCCTTTTCTTTCTTTTCAACCCCCACCTTCCCCCCCCCCTTGTGGTCCTGGAGACCACCCTGTAAGTCTACATGACATCATGAGAGAGAATTAAACGTACTTGAAAGGCCACTTCTGTTTTGGTGGGAACTTCTATGCAATTGCAAAGTGCCCATTAAAGCACAGGTTGTTTCCTAGAAGCATGTCCAAGCCAGTAGCGTGCAAAGCCCTTCAGGGCTTCTAGAAAGCATTCGCTTTTGAAATGCTGAAGGAAATTCAGAGATGAAAGGATAAGTCTCCCTGGCTGTGCATTTACAGTCTATTGTCTTCCATGAAGGATAGTATCACTCCTCAGTTGTGTTATTGCAGTTAATCCACTTAAATGCTATTGGATTTTCAGATGAGCTGAATTCTTTGCATCTGCTATTAAGATGCTTTGTTTAGATGAGAAAGGGCTGTTATTTAAATCACAATGAGTTCAGGGAGATGTCAGGGTGCAGCAGGCACCTTGTGCCAATCTGTGCCGAGGAAAAGGGGGCATTTTTCTCTCCGGGGCGATGGGGAGGGCGGATGCGAAAGCAGAGGGAGCTGCAGCCGCCCGGCTCCGGCACCGGCGCTCCGCGGGCCGGCTGCGGGGGCGGGGGGGACCGGGACCGGCTGCGGCGGAGCCCCGGGNCGCCTCCGCGGCCGCGGCGGGGAGCCCCGCACCCGCGCATGCCGCAGCCGGTGCCGCAGGGCGGAGGGCGCGCACCCCGGCCGCTATTTATTTATTGGGGGGGGTGTTCTCCTTTGCAATGAAGGCAGCGCTGCAACAGCAGCGAAGAAGCTACGTTAACAAAAAATAAAACCACAAACCAAACACAACCTATCGCCAGCCTGCCCCCGCTTCTGCAAGAGGCAACCCCCCAACCCGGCCAAGAAAAAAAAAAAAACCACCCACAAAAAACCATCTCCTCCGTGGTCATGGCGATCTCTTCCGCCTTATATAAACGGCAGGGGCACAAGGTGGATCCCGTAAGGTTACACGGCGGCTGTTGCGCAGCAGCTCCAGCCCTTCCCCGCTCCTCGGCGCGGCGGCTCCCCCGCCCCAGTGCCGCAGAGGGCCGGGGTGGCGGCCGGGCTGCCCCGCTCCCCCCGCCCCGGCCCTCCTCCGGCTCCCTTTTTTTTTTTTTTCTGCCCTTCCATGTGGGCAGAGCCCCTCCAGCCCTGCGAGCAGGGGCTGCAGCTGGCGGCGGCCCCCACGACTTGTTGTTTGTGGGTTTGGTGCCGGGAGTACCGGGAGGAGGGACGGGGGAGGCGCATGGCAGGGAGGGGAGCGGTAAATGCTGCTCCTCGCCGGAGCCACGCTCCAGACAGGCCACCGCTTCGGAGCGAGCCCCGGAGTCCTCCCTCCGCCAGGAGTTGCAGTTCGTCTCCGATCCCCTTGGGATTTAAACCTTCTTGCATATATATATATATATAATTTTTTTTTCTTTTTTCCCCTTCTTCCTCCTCCTCGCTTTTTCTCCCGTGCAAAGTGGAGAAGGAACTGCACCAAGGCAGCCCGCGAGATCTTGCAATATTGCTCCGATTTATCACTGCTATTATTCGTAATTAGTAATTATTTTTAACCTCACCCCAGCCGGGGAGGGAAGCGGGACCATTCTCAGCAAGAGAAACCTTTCAATCCGTATCAATAAAGATTTTTTTTTTTCCCCTTTTTGAGAAAGGGGCAGAGGGTGGAGGGCAAGCACAGCGGGGTGGGGGAGCAGCCGGCAAACAGAGAAATCCCTCAGTCCCGGCGCGGAGCGAGAGGCCGCGGCGGCGGGGGGAGGCGGGACCCAGCGCCGCCCGCCGTGAGGGGGGCAGCCGCCCCAGACAGGTGATGGGCGTTTCGGCTGCGCTCCGGATCGACTCCTTGGGTTTCACTTTGGTCTGATCTAAGCAAATATGCAGAAGTACCGGCTGGTCTAGTCCTAAGAGCCAAGAGGAGCGAGCGAGAGCGGCAGAAAGGAGAGCAGCCACGCTCCCGTAGCGAGGGGAACATACAAACAGCGGCAGCGCCGTAATTAAACCACCACCGCCCCGAGGCAGCCCCGACCCACCCTGGATGCGGAGGACCCCCGAGCCACCCCGCTGCCTTTCCCCTGAGGGATGGTACTGAATTCCTGCGCGGCAGGAGCCGGCCTGCAGCTCCTCTCCATCAGCGTTGCCTTCCATCCGTGTCTAAAGTGCACTAGACCGAGATGAGGACCTGGGCTTGCGTTTTGCTGATAGGTTTTGGCTACCTGTCCTTTACCTTCTGCGAGGTAGGTGAGAGCGGCTTCCTGCGTTCTCGGTCTCCGGGGCACGCCGCAGCCGGGGGTCGGGGCGAGCCGGCGGCGGAGGGCACGGGGGAGCGGGCTGCCCACCTGGGCTCCGCGGGCATCTCCGCGCCCCGGCCTCGCCGAGAGCGCTCGCCGTGCCCCAGTCCCTGCGCGCCACGGGCAGAAAGCAAGTTGCCATTTCATGCATGCCAGAGATGAAGGGGAATGACCGTGCATTCCGCTCCGGGGCTGCTGGCCGCCCTTAAAACATTATACATATAATATATAATGTATGTATATTACATATTCACGCCCCGCGGGTGCAGAAGGGCTGCGGCTATTTGCAAACAGAGCGGTGCGCGGAGCCGCCTGGCAGCGGCCGCCCCCGCGGCGCACGGCGCTGCACGCAACCGGCCGCGGGCACCGTTAGTGCCGCGGGCAGAAGTTGGTTGGATCCCCCCGCCCCAAAACGCCCCTCCCCGGGATTCGAAGATCACCCGGCTGAGAGCGGGCGAGGGTCGGGAGCCAGCCAGCCTGCCCAGGGCTGTTCGGGGGCGAAGGGGTGCGCGGAGCCCCGGCTTGGGGTTGCTACAGGTGGCCCCGGTCGAGGAGAGCGCGGTGCTCGGCGCTGCACGGCGACTCTTTAACTTTTCCCGGGACCGGGTGTGCTTGGCACTGGGAGCCCCGGCGTGGGCGCTGGTAGGATGGCGGTGGCCCCGTGGGACACGGTCCCTCTCCTCCTCCCCGGGTCGGGGGAGTCCGCGCCCGCGGTGGGCTTGGGCAGAGTTCAGCAGCCGGCTGCCCGGGCTGGATTTCCAGCCGTCGAGCTGGGCTCGGGGAGAGGTGGCGCAGCTCTGCCGGGCACAGGCCGAACCCCGCGGAGCTGCCCGCCGGGGCGAGCCGTGGCGCAGTTCCGCAGGCGGCGCGCAGCCCCCGCGGCCGCGCAGGCGGGGGCGGCGGGGAGCGCTCCAGCCCCCGGCGGAGCGGGGGGTGTGCGTGTGTATTTTTCCCCTGCTTTAATCCAAACATATCCAACAAACACCCCGCACCCTCCAAAAAACCCCCAACCCCGCAGGCGCCCAGCCCCGAAGCGCTAAATTCCCGGGGCTGCGCGGTGACCCGCGGTGTGTGTGTCTTTGAAGGAGGCCGAGATCCCGCAGGAGCTCATCGAGCGGCTGGCGCACAGCGAGATCCACAGCATCCGCGACTTGCAGCGCCTCCTGGAGATTGACTCCGTAGGTAAATTAGTCCCGTCCTCCTTCCTTCCGCGCCGTCGGCCGCCGCCGCCCCGGGGGGGAGGCACCGCGGGCGGCCGCGGCGCAGCGCCCCGAACGCCTCTCGCCGCTCCGGTGGCGCGGCCCGGGCTGCCTGGCCTCGGGGACGAGAGCCGTGCAGGGTGCAGCCTCAAAGAGCCAGGCTGCCCTGGGCAGGGGAGCTTTATTTCAAAGGGAGGCGGCGGCCAGGGGGCCGAGTGGGAATTAAAACTTCGCGGGGGGTTCAGGGTGGAGAGGGACCTGGTGACCCTCTGTGTTTTCAGATCGCTCCGTCTCTCAGCGGAGAAGAATTTCTGTGAGGTTTGTTGTTGGTCTTGCATTGCTCTGTTATCTTTAAACTACTGTCCTAGAGGTATTTAAAATATTTGAAACAATATTTATGAATGAAGTAATGTCTCTTCAAGCTCTGGGCTTTATTAAAAGGAAAATAAACCGTCCACGCCGACTTTAAACAGGAACCTGCATATGAAGCTTACCCTTAAAAATACACTTTTTTTCCCAAAAGAAAATATTGCAGGGTTATTTTCTGCATCATTAGGCATGCAAATGGGTGTAGTGAGAACGTGCAGTTCAAACAGATCATTGCAGCAGTAAATCAGATCTAGAAGCGCTGTATTACTGTATTTCTTATCATTTGGTTTCACTTGATGCACTTTGTTCCTGGTGATTTCTTCCCTTAGTTGAGAGAGAATAAAGGCGGCACCTTTGATGTGCCCAAGGGAAACCTGCATCTTTCTGAAGAGCAAACGTGGAGAAAAATGAATGAGTTCTTGCTTGCGTTGGTACTGGGCCATCTCCTTTTAAACCATATGCTGTGTATTTTTGTAAAGTCTGTGCCAGGTTCAATCACCTTCATTCAGTGTTGCAGGATCTTTCTAGAGTTTAACTCACTGTTTTTTGTGTAGTGCTGTATTAATGAGCAGGAATGGACTAGGAACATGTTTTACAGACATAGCTTTCAATTTTCATGTTGATTAGGGACCGAATGGTTTCCCATTACACTGAAGATGGGAATATTTCTCTCTTGCACAATACTTCACCAGAGAGGCTAATTACTAATTACCAGATTTGTTGGCATCGGTTTAATATTTTTGGAGAGCAGTGCTGCATCGTTATTGCTTATCACTGCAATTAAAGAGCTTTCACAACAGGGAAGGGGTGTGCAATACATATTTCCCCACTGAAGGCTCTTTTGGACAGAGAAGTGCACTACTGCTAAAATCTTTTTCCCAGTGAACTCAGTGGAAGGCTTAGTTGCTGTTCCAGAAGGGCCGGATCTGAGCGCTAGCATTTTAAAATACTGCATGTTTCTGCTGCGTTTGAGTCAGTATTCTTTAGCTACCAGAATACATTATTTTTTCAAATACCCCAGCGTAAGAAGCACATGCTTCATTTTTAAATACCACTTAGAAGGAGAGCAAAAGTTCACATGGCTCCATTGCAAGAGAAGCAAGCAGACAAGTGAAGCAACGGCAGGAGCTGAATAAATTTGTAGATGTAGCAGAGGAGAGAAATCTGTTTCACAAAATAATGATTTACCTCATGGCAAATATTAACCAGAGGATGCACGACCAAAAATTGAAGAGGTCGGCCATAAGTTTACCGTTTGATTTTCTATTTTCTTGCAATTTGTCAGTTTAGAGACCATTAGAGAAACAAGACACATAAATATTTTACTATTTCAACATGAAACAGTAATGCTTTAAGACATGAACTCGGTATTAAAAACTAAAATGTTCAGCCTTTCACCCTGTTCTTGCTTGTGTGCTCCTTTTCTGAGCACGGGCAGGACTGGATCTTCATAGAGAGTAACTGGTCCTTACTACCCACATTTACATTTTCTGGGCACAGTCCTGAAGTCTTCACTGTCATGAGTAATTCTTACTAAGGGTTTATCAGAGTGGCTAATGGAACATTGAAATTAACATGGTTTCTTCATTAAACAGGATCGGGCCTGTTTACTATATTTAGTATTAGCTTGGATTAGCAAATCAAATGTATTCTAGTTGTCACTGGTAAGATGATATTTCTGAAATGAGTTTCCTTAGGGCTGTAAGTGCATTTAGCGAAGGGCGAGTTCAGTGGGGGTTTGCACAGTAGATACATTTCTGTTTTTTAGCGTATACTGACTTAAACTGAGGATCAGAATAAAAACACTCCAGTGATTATTTTCTCCCTCATTTTACTGCATGGTGTTGCCAGTCCTTCTGCGTGTGAGTAGCCCTGTTTAAACTCAGTGGGTGGACTTGAGAATTAAGAATGATCTTGTAGGGGAAGAGTTTGCGGGATCAGGCACGCATGCAGAAAATGTCTGATATTCCTGAGTAACAAGGCAGAATCTGTGGAAAATGAAGAACAGTCATTTCTCTCTCCTGTAATGCAAAGCTTATATTTTTAATTGGAAAAGTAAGTTTTGTCTAAGTCAGAGTGGGCAGGTTTTTCTTCTATTCTGACAGATTTGGTCTCTATATTGTAGCGCAGAGATGACTGATAACCCCCTTCATAAAATTAGAAACCACACCCCCAGACCATCTGGCATATTACTTAAAGAAAAAACACAACCCAACATGGAACTGATCATTGTATTCAAAAAAGAAAATCCAGGCCAATTTGTCGAAGCCCAGTGCTGCTTGTCCGATTCGAAGAGAAGTCCCTGTACAGGCAACATAAAAATTCTGCTTATATCAGAAAACAGGTTAATTTGCTGCAACTGGGATCCATAGTCAGTGACAGAGTTTCATTGGTGTGACAGAGAGCAGTGTCTGACCCTATTTAAAACAGAAAGCGTGCATGATCCCGGGAAGCCGGCAGCTGTAGTGTGCAGAGTACAGTTTACTACTAACAGACTCAATCACCGAAACGGGGGCATTTCCTAAATTCCGCCTGTGAAGTTCTCCTTGGCTTAGCAGTGTGGTTTTTCTCCTCGCGCTTCACCTCTCCCATCTGTCCCGTGGGAGGTAGAGTTCATTTCATCACCTATTATGTTTTCCTCCCGCTGGGAACAGATTTTCCCCAGTCATCTCCCTACGTGGGGAAGTTCAGGGCTGAGCGTGCTTCTCTGCATGGTTTAAGGGCATCAACCACAGGGTCACCTTAGGCCATGTGAATTTAACGGCCTGTGATTAAGAACTAGCAGAGCAGCTTTTGTGAAGTGGAGAAATGTCCTAAATTCATGGTGATACTTTCCCGGAAAAGCGTGAGATTGCTGCAGAGCTCAACCTATTGGAAAATCTGCTGTTGACTTTGTGGCGTTTGGTGTGGCGCTCAGATTAAGGATGCGACAATGCAGTGCGTTGCCTTTCCTTGCACGTCTTAAACATTACAAGAGATGGACATCTGCCATGTGTGTCCTGTGTTTCCCTCAGACAGACACAGGGAATACTCCTCCTCCTTTACAGTTGGTTGATCACATCTAGGTAAAGGGAAAAAAACCTAAACAAAACAGGATCTTGCAGGCTGCTACTTATATTTCCTTTAATAGATCAAAGTTGAAAACTTAATGGCATCTAGCTCTGCGTTTGGATGTCAGAAGGGCATATTTTGCATCAGCCAGAAAGAAGATCAAACAAACAGATTGATGTTGCCTTGGGCTTTCTGGCTCTAGGACCGATTTGTAAGAGAGACCATTTCAGTTTATTGTACCTTACATTGAATTCCTGAAAAAAAAAAGAGATAATGAAAATTTCTTAAGCTGCTGCTGTTAGAACTAGAAGTCTTGGACTTATACTTCTTGGATCCACATCAAAGTGACATCTGTAAGGGTTTGTGTTAAGACTGCATATATGGGAGATTGTACCTCACACAAATTGTTTGGGAAGGAGATGGCAACGCGAAAGTATAAATTAATAAATATAAACTAACAGTAGTCTTAGGATACTTTCCACATGGTTATTTAGGGAGAAGTGTAATCACATATTGGCAGAATGTCACAGGAACTCTGTGATTTATACTCCACGACCCAGTGGAAAAATGCCAGTTTGACAAAAAAGAACAATTTCAGCTACACTAATGGATTGACCAAGGCTAATGGCAAGAGTTTTTCTACCCATCATTGATGTGTTGTCAGTACATAGAAGATTACAGTGAAATTTCTTGATCGTCTGCCATGAAAACATTTTTTTGTTATTAAAATGTTAAAAAAGAGAGCTACATTAAGCTGGCTCTGTGTAGCATCCTCCATCTTTGCTTAGTGACAAGCAGTGTTCAATTTCTAAACTAAGAACCAGCCGTCTCTAAGTTTTCTGCTCGAAGCCTCATTTTGTGAGGCACTAAGCATCAATAAACACCTTATCCTGCAATTTCATGCTTGTAAATCACTACAAGTGATGCAAATTAGTTATCAGGCTTCTTTAAGGTCAAACTAGAGAGTGCTCTTTGTAATTACTGTACCATCGTTGTTTTAATGAAATAAATGAAAGTCTTCTGGCCACACATCCAGAGTCAATTGTGGGTTTCAAAGATGACTTTCTGATTTTTCAGTCCTGCTTGGGCAAGACTCCTGTTGACTTAAAGATTGCTTGAAATGCAGTGATTTTCCCATTGACTTCACGGGGATATGGAATTCCTTCCAAATGCCCGTGAGGTCAGGGGGATACCAAGTGCCTTTAGCATTGTAGTGTCTTCTGGCACCAGCCATGTGCTTCGTAATTCTGTTTATTTAAAAAAAGAAAAAAAATCGATGCTGTGTTGATAGAAATCATACAATTTGTGTTGCATAATGCATTGGGGTTTGACTGGAAGTTGCTTTGCAGTCTGCTGTGCTAGCTGCGTAGATCTCTTTTTTTAACCCTCACAACGAGACGTGAACTTACGAAATGATATACATGCCTAAGATATGTAGCGAGACAGTGAGATACAGTATGAGCCAGAGGCCTTCTTCACCTTAGAAATCATCTTATAAGCAACACATGCTCCTCGACATGTCATTTTGCTTTATAAACATGATGATAGAATATGGCTAATTGCAGCCGAGTTGAGCAGTTATATATAAGCACATGGCTTAACATATTGGTTAGCTGATCATACTATTCCTTTTAGTCTTACCAGTTTCTTTAAACAAGACAGCAAGAAATCAGTCATGTTAGGAGGGAGCGGTGCCAGCGCGTTGGATGTGGGATTAGGACCGGTGGCTCAGGCCTGCCGTAGCGCTGGCATCAGCGATGGTTTCTCTTTTCAGCAAGATGTCTGTGCCCACCAAGCAGTTCGGATTAGAGGCATTAGTTTTGTGTTTAATCTTTTTTAAACGCTGTTTGCACGCGGACAGAGATACTTCTTGCTCTGAGCTTGGCTTGGGTCTTACGCTGAGCAGAGTTCACGCTGCTTTCTTTTGAGTATCACTTCAAATCGCCTCGAGTTGAGGGAGAGGTTGTGACAACTCGAAGCTGCCAAATAGGAGCTCGGTATTAAGGTGTTGGGTGGCTGAGCGTTAGGAAGCGGAAGAGGGCTGGAGGAGGATCAGAGCGGATCCTCATTTTGCACAGCACCGGTTGGGGTCAGGTGGATGGCCTGGTGCCACTGGAACGGGATGCGGGAGACCTGGCTCCGCTCCCCAGCTCAGCTGCGAACTTTCTGTGGGGTCTCAGGCAAGCCATTTTATTTACCCCACTGATGAGTTTTATGGAATATGGGGTACAATAAAAGCAGAAATAAAATCTATTAGTTATCACTGTTATATTACAGGACTGGGCCTGCTGTCAGCTAACCAGGTTCCAGAATTTCCCATTGAAATCAGTGGGAAGCAAGCACCCTACACAGGAAGTAGGAGCCAACTTATTTGGGTAAATTGAGAGTCTGGATTTCACACTGACTTGTTTCAGACAAGGATCTGTACAGCTGATTAGGAAAACAGACAGGACCAGCGGGTGATCCTGGCACTACCTCTTGGACCTCTCATTTCATCTTCTCTTAGCTACCTATGATATATTTTCCAAGGAGTGAAGAGAGACCTCAAGGCACAGAGCTCCTCCTAAGGTGCTGAAGGTAGCACTCTCTTCATGTCCTACCAGGCTCTGCTGGTGATTTCACCACCTTCATGCTCTTTAGGGCAGGATTTCTTGCGGGGAGGAGGAGCTGGTTTGTTTGTAGAGCAGACCCTTGTGATGTGCATTGCTAATACAGCTGAGAATAAAACAAGTCCCAGAGTCACAATCAGCTGTGGATGCAAAATGGACTGGCATCAGGGAGTGTCAGTGCAGAAGACAGAGGAGTGTGGGATGTTGTAGCACGTAGAGAAGGTAATTGAGTACTGTGTAATAACCGTTTGCATTTTTAGTGTACATCATGGTTTTCTTTGAAGCCAGCAGTGAAACCTTGAAACTGTCCAGTGGTGTTATAGAGGGCACTCCAAGCAGCAGCGTGCTAAAAATCTTAGTTTTGGTGTACTGGAATCTGCTTGCAGTCCTCGGGTTTGCTTACATTGTCCCGATCCCCTGTTTGCAGACTGCGCTCGTTGTTTTCGGAACCCCACGGCACAGGACACGACCTGGACTGCTTCACTTAACAAAACTAAATAGTTGGAGCAGTTGTTTTGTTGTTTTTTATGATAAATGAAATGCCAAGTTTTCCATCTTTGCTTTTTCTCATGGCCCTTTAACCCATGTGGTAGGCTTATTTAGGGAACAAGACAAGCCTGGATGCAGTCCCAGAGTTTGCAGTAGCTTCAGATGCCCCTCCAAAGGTTAGGATACTTCACAGGGGATTTGTTCTGCAACAGAGAGGCTGAAAGGAAACCCATGCTAGTTACTTTTTGCTTTTGATTCTGCCCTAGTACTGCCCTGAAAACCAAGCAAATTTACAGAGGCAGCATTGTTGCCGTTGGGTGTGTAATACCATATTTTCTACCATAGCCTCATGCCAGAACTTCAAAAAACTTCTCGTAAGAAACATTTCGAGCGCAATATTATTGTTGTTACTTCTGCACCTTTCCAGGAAGAAAAGCTTTATTATGGCTTTCACATAAAAATGCAACTGTTCTACTTTAGATACGGTTTTGTGTCACAGAGTGTGCACTGTTTCTAGGGGCTTGCACTGACATGGATATTAGAAGTAAATTGTGCATGCTTATACATGACATTTAATGTTTGTCTTCCTTGCCTTATGCCCTTGCAATTGCATTGACAGGAGTTACCTTACACTAATTGCAGCAGGATTTGGTCTTGTGCCTATGAACAGCACAGATTTATATGTATGGAACAGCACTGTAGTGACCTTCATGTGAATAACATGCCTGAGGTTTAATATTTTGTTTCCTGTTCTAGGATATGATGACGTTTCAGAAACAAACTTGAGATCTTATAGTGTTCATTCTGCTAAACATGTGCAAGAGAATCGTCCTGTGCCCATTCGCAGAAAAAGAAGCATTGGTAAGAAAACAGCTATTTGTACTTGGGGAGTAAAAACAGGGGGTGCTTTTGGCCAGCCAAGCAGGACGTTTCACTGGAAAAATGTGACTTGCACAAAGGAAAAAAGGCCATTTCTAGTTTCTGCCTTCCTTTTTGCACAAAACAAGCCGTTGCCTGAGCAGCTGTCTTCTGGAGGATGTCCATAGGAGACAGACAAGCACAAATTCTTTACATTCACTTTCTTGTTGCAGCATGTTAGAAAGCTAGACCTTGGTTAGAAAATGCTGTGATATTCAATGTATAATTCATAGTGTGGGGAACAACTACAGCAGTGTGCTTTAAAAAACATCAACAGTTGGTGGAGTTTTCAGTACAGAAGCTCCACAAAAGGAAACAGCTTGACTCTTTATTCAAAAGAAAAAAACAGTTTATCCAAAAAATTAAAAGCCATTGATTGAAACGCTGGGGCATTGATTTCTTTCATTGCATAGAGCACCAGGCATGTTTACAGGGGGATATTTTTCTTATTAAGCAATAATGATGGTGATACAACAAAGCCCAAATATAAATTTAGAGAGATGTTAATGAATTTTAGGATAGGATTTCTATGCAATGCTAGTTGATCTGATTAGATCTGAGTGTTTTATCACTCCGTTTGTGGAAAACCTCCACGATCTCACCTATTATAGGTAACTCGGAGTCAATATATTTGCACTTGAAGCTGCGGTGGTGCACAGTAGATAGCGCAGCGTGCTGTCAGTGTGGATTTGCAGTGTGAATTGGCAAGCGCGCCCGTCACATTGGATGCCTCTAGAGAACAGCGGTTCCGAAACAGTCTGCTACACTTGGCACCTTGCTCTGCAAGGTGGTGAATGCCTCCCCATAAAAGTCAGTGAGAACTGGATATGCTCAGTAACTTGCAGGAGTTGCCAGCTATCTTGCAGTATTTGATCCATTAGTTTTCTTGAGTTTGTGGCATTGAGGATTGAAAAGAAGAACTTTCACTCTTACTTAGCCGACTGAAATGCATCTCTTTCAAAACTCAGCCTAGATTTTCGTGTTACAGGCACAGGCCAGGCCTGAACTTCTTGTACTTCAGAAGTAACTGAAGAAGTGCAGGCAATGTTCCAGTTCCCTGACACATCTAACCCAAAGCTATCCCTGCTTCCACTGTGAGGCAAAAAGTCCAAGCTGCCTTCAGAGAACTTAAAATCAAGCAAGTTGTGCCTGCAGTTATTTTCTGGACTCTTTTGAATTATCAGCTTGACTTCTTAGGCAGTCCCTGAGTTGAGGAGGATACATGGTTTAGATTTTTCATGGCAGCATCATGCAGCAGTACAGTTACTCTACGATCCTCATGTGGCTGAAACCGTTCTTTACAGGCTCACCTGTCCTGAGCCCAGAAGGATGTTGTTTTAGCTGCAGGTTTTTTTTACTACTCTTGTGGTTTTGCCTCATTCAAGAAATAACAAATTAAATAAAACGCACCATGTACAAAGCTTTGATAACCGCATTCAGAAAAAGTTACATTTGCCCTTTGGGATGGCAGATGGACGGACTCCCTGAGGTGGGGATGTTAAGGTACTGGGAGTGGAAACCTAAGACTTGGAAGTTTCAAGCTGGTGCAGGTTATTTACCTGCTGAGCCAATTTGGGTGTGATACAAATATCCTCAATGCACCTTCTGTGGTGGCGTTTGCCAGGTGTCGCATGTTTGTCTGATAATACGTGTGCAGTGATGACCCCAATATTGTAAAACAACAGCTGCAGTTACGCAGTCACTACGGGGCTGTATTGGAGGATCATCTAATCCGGAGAAGTCCCTGTTTTGCTGTCAGTTCTAAAGAGCCAGGATTGTCCTATCTAATGGTCTTTGCTCGCAGCTGTGTCAGGAGCCAGAACCCTTACTTTAGGGCTGGGCTTTTGAGAGTGTTTCTCTAAGGTAGCACACACGGTTTAGCGGTAGGCAGACAGTACTCGACACCGACTTGTCAGCGAGCAGTGGGGACTGAGAACATCATCTCAAGCTGCCATAAATCGAGTTGGTAGAGTCTCTGGGTGCTCTGAGGTGAGAGCGGCTGCTCACCTGGAAGTGTGACTTTTCTTGTGTTCGCAGAGGAAGCCATCCCGGCTGTCTGCAAAACACGGACGGTTATATATGAGATACCTCGGAGTCAGATCGATCCCACCTCTGCCAACTTCTTGATATGGCCACCCTGCGTGGAGGTGAAACGTTGCACTGGCTGTTGCAACACCAGCAGTGTGAAGTGCCAGCCATCGCGGATACATCACAGAAGTGTCAAGGTGAGCAAATCGTGGCTGCAGAGCCCAAGAAGGGTCCTCTTAAGTCTGAAAACTCCAGGTATTCTTGTGGCTGTTCTGTGGGCGCTGGATTTTTATTACCCATCCTCACAGCCACAGGGTCAGATACAATGCTCCCCTCCAGTCTGAGTGAGCAGATGGGCTTTTCAAGTTACATNCTTAAGAAGATAAAATGACTCAAGGGGCATTGACTTGAAAAAATAAATAAATTACAGCGTGGAATGCTGTTTTCTTAATTAAATATTATGCGGCCTAAATTGGGCTTTTATATTTGACAACATAACACTTTTGATCTGAAAAAATGTGTTTCAAATTATCTTACCCCAGGGATAGAAGACTCAACGGCTTCATGCTGTATTTACTCATTAGACAAAATCCCTGTTGCAATTTTCCAGTAAATATTACATGAAATATTTCTTATGTTCATTCGCCTTCACTGTGTTCTAATTTTTATCAGTATTTAAACAAGTAATGTTGATTTACATCTGTGTGTAGGAGATTAGACTTACACTTAGCATTTATATTGTTAAGACTATGAGTTCTTGTTGCCCAAAGTATTTTAAGAGCAGAATTAAAAAAAAAGTCCAACACATTCTTGGCTATAAAACTGCCCAGTTCAACACCCAGGTCACTGTACCTGCAATGGATTTCTTATTGAGAAAGGTGCTGTTAATGTAGCCCTGGGTGTCCTAAATACAAAATAAGGCATCTAAGCCATTTCATTGTTTTCCATAGACAGAGGCATGCATCTGAGCAGATTCATTTTTTTAAATTTTCTGAACATCTGAAAAATAACACCCAAATAAGCTGGAGAACATCTGAACATATTCCCTCAGTCTTTCCAAAAATAATTATACTCTACACTTGCTTGCTGCCTTTCCTTTGTGGGATACACTTTGCAGAAACAAGTTAAAATGAGGAAAAAAATTGGGATCAATAATTTGAGGGCTGAGAACAAACTGGGCAAGTTGAAGCACTACAGCTGTAAGCCATCCAGAGTAGGAGCTAAACAGCAAGTGCCTCAGGGTTATAATATTTAGTGCTGTTGCCTTTGGGTTTGATACACCTTCCAGTTAATTTTGTGCGGCAGTTTGTACTTACAAAGCAGCTCGAGATGCCCAGCAAAGAGTTGAGCTGTGTATTGTGAGCTTGCTGTTGGTACTTGTGTACGACATTGCAACCCTGTGCCTGTTCCCTACCCCTGCAGTGATGGGGAAAATGATGGACAGAGAGCTCTGGCTGTCACAGTCCCCAGCTGCTGGGGACACTGAGGGTTCCCTAGAAGCTACAAACCCTACAACATGGCCCCAGCACACTGCCATGTTAAAGAAATCTGAGTTTCTCATTCAGTCTGCTCATAATGGTTTTAGTCCTTTTAGATTTGCATTCATTTTAGTAGGGTGCAAGCTAAAAGTAGGCTCAGCTGAGCGGCTGCTTTTTGTGGCTGTGTAAATATATTGCCACCAGCAATACCAATATACGTCAGCCAGCTTTGGAGGACTATTTTTTTTCCAAAGCTCCAAGACTGCCCCAAACAGTCATTAAGTAGAAAGGGGAAAAAAGGACAAGAGGTCAAGCAGGAACAGGATGTTCATTGTAAAGGTTGTAGGCTGACCCCACTGTCACACCAGAAATTTCTGAACGGAATCCATATTTATGCCCTCTAGAGTCAGATCCTCTTGTAGCTTTGGTATAATTGATGGTTTTATGAGGCTTTTGCCAATCCTGCGATCAGAGCTGAATGTCTGCTCATGCCATTAAGTAGCTGGCCCAGAGTGAGGGTCGCTGGAAAGGTAGGGGGAGCGCATTTGGAGAGCCTTCTCAGCTGTTCCTGCAAGGCGGCTGGAAAGCCGTCTTGTGTTTTCCCCTGATGTCAGACTGCATAAAAGCCCTCTTTTGATTAAACATTGAAAAGGCTTTCCCCACTTCCTCCTCATTGACAAGGTAGTGAGATCATAGCTGGCCCATTCACACTAGAAAAATGTTCACCCAGAAAGGTCAGCAAGTGGGTTTGCATCATCCGATGAGTGAAAGCAAAGGATGTTTTCTTTGTCTTACTGAGGGCCACTGTAGTCAAGGTTAAGAGACGGTTGTGCCCATGTGGGAGGAGCAGACGAGGTGTTTGTGTTGGGGCATTCCTTTCTTGGGAACGTGGTTCAAAGCTGTAGGGTTCGGGGGTGTTCTCACTTCGCCTTCACTGAGCTTGGGAAATGAAGGTGTAGGGAGGATCTGAGCTGGGGTTGCTGGTGGAACAGCTTCCCCGAAATGGATCCTCCAAGGTTTCCCCTTCATGGGGTAGGTGGATAAAGGGTGGGTTTCCTCTGCACCATAATAGGGTGAGACTGTGAGAGCACAGCCTCCTGGTCCCAAAGAAATCTCTGTTTGGCAAGCTGCACCTGTACAGCACTGCAAAAATCAAACAGAAATAGCATGGCTGGTTGGGAGTTGCTCTTTGATCGGAAGGAGAGGATTGCATTTCTGTCCGGATGGAGAAATGGTGATGAGGATTGGTGAGTTAGAGGTGTTGGTGTCTGTTACAAATATATTTCCTTTCCTGTCTGCAAAAGCATTTCAGTAACATCTGCAGATTCTGTTGCTTCTGCGCAGCGAGAGCAAGTATTTACCAAGTAGCAGATCATTATTTATTTGGGGGGTTTCTGAACTGAGTCTTACCAAGGATTTTCTCATCATGTTGAGCATTATGTTCTTCATGTATTTGGTCATGGCAGTGAAAAACAGTTATAGAGCAAATCCTGCCTATACTGCTAATTTTGAACAGCCAGGCTGAGTGTTATGGTTGTTTGCAGCAATGCTCATTTCCAAACTAAGAAGAGCTAAAACCACTGCATCTACCTCAGCTTTGCCTTCTGCTTGGCCTTGAGCCATAGCCATATCAGCTTTAGCCGTTTCTGAATATTCAATGTTGAGCTGATTTGGGGAAATTTAACCTAGTATATTCTTACAGTGAATTAATATGAGGCAAAGACCCACAGAAAAGGAGCTGGAAAGGGAGGAATGCAGGAGCATCTCCTCAGCTTTTATCTGAGGTTGTCCAAAGGCGTTTTGAAGAGAGATGGGAAAAAATGCAAGAATTCAGAGTGAGTTGTTCAGCAGCTACCAGCCCCCGAGGAGGTTAAAAAGGCCTTGCAGAACCAATTGGGTGTGTAGGAAAAATGGCCGTATATGTAATGTTTGCAGGTTTAAGAACATTTTTCTTCCATGACTGTTTCTGTCATTAGGATAAACAGCACTTTGATTTTAGCTGTGGCTTAACTGGAGATTACTGCCAGCACTTGGTTGGGACCTGCAGGCAGGACCAGCTGACAGGTATCAAAGGTCAATTTAAGAATGGGGGGACAAGACAGAAAACCAGAAAGAGGCGCCAGCAGAGCCTGAGAGGAACCCAGCCATTGCTGGTCACCTAGCAGAGGGCAACGTCTGGCTGCTCTCTGGGAGAAAGGGGACACAGAGCCCCCCGTAGAGCCGTCTCTCCCCGGAGCAGGGTAACGGGTTAGCTGCAGCGCTCTCCGGTTCGTGGCCCCGCCAAACCGCCCTCTGAGGCGGCTCCGGCCGCGGGCTCTCCCCATCGCGCCCCCGGAGCCTTCCCAGCGTGCCCCGCGGCCACCTCGGCCTCCCGCGCCGCGGGGACTGCGCTTCCCAGCGTGCCCCGCGGCCCTGAGGGGGCGGCCGGCGCCTCCCCCGCCCGGGCTGGGAGCGGGTGTCCCGCCGCCTCCGCGGGGCCTGGCAGGGCCGCAGCTTCCCCGCGGGGCTGTGACAGAGCTGACAGCCCCGGGCACTGGTAGAGCCGCCCCCTGTCCCCGCGCTGTGACAGGGCCGTCCCTCTGTGTGTGCTGACAGGACGGTGCACCCCTAGGCCTCGCTTCCCGGCAGGGAAATCTCTCCCTGCCCCACCCTAAATGACTGTGCACCAGGCTTTTCTGAGGTAGGGGTTATGCCAGAGGAGCGCCCTGTGAATGTTTTTAACGGGTGTTCTGAGGCTGCCGGGTTCTGAGGCGACTGGCTTGCCTGCCACTCGCCGTGCCGCCTGTGCTGGGGAGGCAGCACAGCTGGCACGGCCTGCACAGCTGGCACGGCCTGCACAGCTGGCACGGCCTGCACTGCATGCACAGCTGGCACGGTGTGTCCTGGCAGGCACGGTGCCAGTCGTGCCCTCCTGCCCCTGAAGCCCTGACTTGCCAGGCCCTGGTGACCTGCTCAGGCCGTCTGGTGCCTTTATGCGCTGTCGACTTACGTCTTCCTCGCAGACTTGAGGGCTCTAAAGGTCGTGGTTGCAAGGCGAAGGTATGTTTTTCCTCCACTGTATCAGTATGCATTTATTTCAGTGTGGAAGAAGAGCATTCAGTTGTTCTTTGGTTTTATTTCCCATCCTGTATTTAGCTCTCCATCACATGAGTTTTTGCTGTTGTGAGGAATTTTCTGTGCTCAGAATTCTTTTGCAAGTTCCTGCCCATGATAAATATTGGCTTTGTGCTAGGGGCATTTTGGACATTTCTGCTTACAGTCTTGTTCTTTTCCTGCTATTACTACCTGAATTCATCTCTCCTGGGGAATCTCTAGAAAAGGTGTTCCTATTACGTTTCCATTAGGCCACATGTTTTTATCAGATTTTATTTTCATTTTTGCTTAGCCACCACACCTCAAGATAGTACATAGAGTCCACAGTGATGCAAGTATGGTGCCACTGATTATACATAATTTAACTAAGCTGGTCAGTTATTTCGCTGTCTGTCTTTTAGAGAGTTTTAATGTAGTGATACGTTGTGGTTTTAGAGGATTTGAGGATTTTTAGTTTTGTTGCATTAGAGACAAGTGAAAGAAGCTGACGTTGGTTTGTTGAGGACTGACCATCTCCAAGCATGTGGTAATACACTTGAGAGTAACTGTGCAAGATAAACACTGGGGAGAAAAATACAAAGAAGAAAGAAAGATGCTAACACAAGGCCAAATCCTGTGTTGTTCACATAGCTGTCCCTGTTTATACCCACTGAAAATCTGACCTGCAACCGTCATTGTTTTAGATTAGCATCCTGTGTGGCAGCAGGTGTTAACAGATGACACAAGCACAGCAATTTATCTGGCTTGTGCTGCTCCAGTTTGAGTGTTGGCAACATCTTACAAAACGACATTCCTTTAACTTGTGTAGCATGAAGTAGGGCAGTGGAACGTATGCTGGATTGTATTTTAACTACAATAAAAACCAGCTTTGAAATGCTGTATAAATTCATTATGTTCTTCAAAGTATTATACTTTTTTTTTCTTTTTCTTTTATTTTTTTCCCCTTTTGTTTAATACCAAATAACCACAGGAACTGCATATATCTTTATGTTTGGAAAACCGAGCAAAACAAGGACAGACTTTAAAAAGCTTGATTACAGTTTATTTTTGTTGCACGTAATTTTCAATAAGACTGTTTTATTCTAGCAGCTGTAATAAGCATGGCAGATCTGAAAGCTATTTCGTGATTGCTGGGTCTCGTTCTTTGTCTCTGATGATGGAGGTGTCTTAATTACTGTTTGTTTTTGTAAATTTTAAGAGTTAGTCATCCTTTGATGCCAGATGACTCAGTTGTACCATACATTTTCAAATCTTTGTGTTCAAAGGCTCGATGGAGTTGGGTTCCGATAGGAGATTTTTGAAACGTATGCTTTGACCATGGTTAGTATTTCAGCAGAAGCATTCTTGTTTGTCACGGCCAGCTCTTAATTTGTTTATATGGAGATCTGATAGTTTTGGAAGATACCTTTTAGTGTGGACACTTCAGTTATTGCATCTGTCTCTCTGCAACTTTTGTTTGCTGGGTAAATGAAAATCGTCTCCAGATCCTGTTGACAGAAGAGGTGGTGACTAAAATGTGGATCTGAACTGGCTCCATGGAAGCAATGGCAGATCTCCCATTGACTGTAGTAACACCAGGATTTTGCTCTAGCTTCTGTTACTCTCATTCCACGGCCCTTGGTAGTTTGTGTCCACAGAGCTAGAAGAGTGATTCTGGGAACGTGTTTTGTTTTGTTTTTCCCCAGCTATGACTCTCATTTTGTGGCACTGTTCCACTTTTGGGAGGGCGAGGGAATGATTTTCATAGTATGAAGACTGATTGGGAGCATTAAATCCTTACCAAACACACAAATAAACCATTATCGTAAAAGTCTAGTGTAATTGTGGATGCTGAATTTGGTGGTAACTGCAGCTTTTAGTTGGGTCAGACTTTACAGCTCTGTCATGTTGCTTTTGTAGAGACAACCAGCCTCTCCTGTCCTTCTACTCCCTCATCTAATTTATAATGCATACCTGTACTGTGTATGTGTAGTCTTCTAGTTTGCGAGGACAGCCACATGGCAGCCCCCTTTTGTCAAGTGATAGATAAATCATTAATAAGACTGAGAGGCCATGATTTAATTTCAGCAATTTCCGTTTCAGACAAATGATTATCACCTATTCATGCGGCGTTTAACACAATTGTAATCTAAACACCCGACCCCTTGCACACTGTCTAGCACTCTCTTTGCCCACATTGTGCTGTATTCCTTTGCACGGCCATGATTATCATGCCCGTAACACTTAGCACAAGTCTACGTCCAGCATCCCACAACCCATGTCAGCATCCCAGCTTGGCAGTGTTCTTGGCCCCTGCGCCATTCCTCCTCTCCTGGCCGCCAGCACCGAGTTGGTCAGGATGTCCTCTTGTTCGGTATCCCCACGTCCCAGCGTCCTTCTTTTCCGCATTGTTTTCTTTCGGATGAGAGACCCACATGTAGCCAGAGCTTCTTCAGCGTGCTTCTTCCTCCAAGCTCACCTTGCCCTCCAGACTTGTTTTTTTTTAAGGGTGCCAGTGCTTTGAGCCAAAGTGGAGCAGTGCAGTTAGAAGCAGTTGGATAGACTGGAGAGAAATAGTGTATTTGCCAGCTATCCACGATAAAGTCAAATGCTGTATCCGGTTTGCGAGTGGTAGTTCCCTTGGACCTAAAAACAGTGCACGGGAACTCCTGTAAATGAGTCCCAGGTCATTGCAAGAAGTGAGTAGGATTGAGTTGCTGCTTTCTAAGCTGATATTCAGATCCTGGTTCTGTAAAGAGTCGGGTACTTAACTTTCAGAGGGCTCTGGAGACACCAGTTTGTAAATTATAAAACCTATTACCAACCAACCTAATGCCTTCACTGTTAGCCTTCAGCTTAAGAACAGTGGTTAGATCAACACGTACAGATGATCATGCTGGAAGTGGCAGTCTTCAAGAACAACCACTGATTTGAATCTGTATAAAAGTTTATTGTGATATATGTGAAAACTGAGTTGCTTAAAACTTCAAACCAAAATGAACGGGAAATTCTTTTATCTCTTGGGGGAAAAGAAAATTGTTTCAAACTGCTGAACTTGAATAAACAGTCTGTGCAGTAAATGGTTACACGATGCACAATTAAGATAAAAGATGATTAGTATGCTAACATTTTATATTGGTTTGGCTACATTAAAAATAGAGAGATATAGTTATCTGTCTTCAGTTCTGAACTATGACTATGTTAATGTGTCTCAGTACATACCTCATCGTATTTTATAGGTGGCAAAAGTGGAATATGTTAGAAAAAAGCCAAAATTAAAAGAAGTTCTGGTGAGATTAGAAGAGCATATGGAATGCACCTGTACATCATCAAATACTAATTCAGATTATAGAGAAGAAGAAACTGGTATGTTTTCCTTTTATTTTTGCATTAATGCTGATGTCATATGGACTTTATTTTTATATTAGTAAAGAATGTAAAGCAAACTTTGCTTCCAGTGAACTCAGCAGAGAAGTTCCCAGCTACTTTTCTGTGTGTTGAAGGTACAAAATTAGGGACAGTTTGTGCTGGATAGAGTTGGGATTTGAAGTTTAAAGTGTCTAAATTCTCATTAGATTAGCCTTTAAATAAATGTAAATGTCCAATAGGATTCAGGTCTTGCTTAACTAAGTTAAAGTTTGTCATGTTGCAGCTTATTGGTGAACTCTGTTGCCTAATTTCTTTAGACTGTGTGGAGACAAGGCTAAGCCTGAGATTTACTTGACCTTGGGGAAAATATTAATGAAATGCATATAAAGCACTTAGGAATAAATTCAATATTCAAGAGTAAGGAGTTTTGAAACAACATTGCCCATTCCCATTGTTTTCTTACAAGAATTTATTGTCAGTTGTCACGTTAAACCTAAGTTTGCCTTATCAAGTTTGTCTTATTTACGTTACCATGGGGAAGGATTTATGTGGAAAAATATTTATTTTCAATCTGACTTTCGTAAAACCACCTAAAATCTTTAGCTCAGATCCTCTTACTAGGGTGCAATCAATCCAGAACTTGACACATATTCGAGAAACCCATTACAGTAAAAAGGACACCTCCTTTTCTCCTGAGTCTGGTGGAAAGCAGCCTCAAAAGTTTGTTCTGCACTTCTGCTGAGAATTTAGGGGTGCAGTAGACCCAGCCCAGACTTAAGAGTCAGTGAGGAGCAGGTAAATAAAGGAGGAAAGCTGCCCAAAGGTGATGGAGTTTGTAGATGGCTGGATAAGGAAGAGTCTTCAGATTTATGTCTCCACCCAGCATGGAGACATAAATCTGGTCTAAGTGAATGTAAACTTCAGTTGCTATGTACAGAGCAGAAGAATTAGGATTTGTATAAAAGCAAAGTTAAGCCTCTGTGATGTTATTTGACATCAATTTATAGTCTGAGCTGAGCGTTTTAGCTGAAACTAGGTTATTAGTAGATAAAATCACATTTAAAATTATTATTTTTATGTGTGTATGGTTTGATATTTTTCCTATGTCTTCTATTTGGAAAAAAGTTTTTACTAGATCAATTCTAGTTTTTCAAAATGTCTTTAATCACCAAAGACTAAGCAGTTAAGATTTTAAGGTGAAAACTTCTTTGTGATGTGTGTGAAAAATGGAGTAGAATTGTGATGGAAGAATTATAGATTTCTAGGATTTAATTACTGATAGGAACATAACTTGCACCAGCAAGTGGATGGTGAGCTGAAAATAACTACAGAGCTGAAAGCAAATGTTGAATACTGCATGGTAACAGTAATTATAGATGGATCTTGGAAATGACGTATGCAATGCCAACTTCGTTTATTATTTCTTTACTTTTGTATAATTACTTTGTAAAGTGAATGTCAAATCAGATGTTATAGAGTTATTGCTTTAACGCAAAGGATAATAAGATTTCTTTTAAATGTAAACGGTTTGAGTGTTTATGACTTCAGTGTTCAACGAAATGCGTTACCTTAGGGCTTTTTACCAGCCCTGCCCTTATATTAACAGGAAGGCCTAGGGAATCAGGTAAAAAACGGAAACGAAAAAAGTTAAAACCAACATAAAACCTACTGGAACTATTTGATATTCAGGTAGGACCTATATGCTGAACACCCTAATAGCACAAGTACTGGAAAACTTAATCAAATGTCATCACTTCAACTTAATCACTGTTCGAAATCTTGACACTTGCTACCTCAAGGCTGCAAAGAGATTAGATTTGATTGGCTTTGATAATTCTACTTGCTGGTATTTTTCCTTTAAGCTCCACACCACCATCAGCATCTTACATTCTTGAGCTACTTCCTTTTCTTGCTTTTTTTTTTTCTTTTTTTTTTTTTTTTTTTTTTTTTTTTTTTTTTTTTTTTTTTTTTTTTTTTTTTTTCTTTTTTTTTTTTTCGGAGGGTGCTAATACTTCAGCTTCTGAAATCTCAAGTTCCATTGCCTCTGCTTTTGTTTCATTATTATCGATTTCTGAGGTCAAAGCATCACATAATAATGCATGAATGAATTTCCAGGTTACAAATTGTTGCATTCCCAGTCATTGGCTGTAAAACATTGAGTGTACATAGAGAAAATACTATTGTATGCATGACCATCAAACCCATATTTTGGCATGAACTGGGATTGATTGTACATGCATCTGAGATGGTCTGATGATCTGCCTACCTGACAAGGAACATGCTTAGAAATACCATTTTTTGTGCTGCAGGGTCCTGTGGTTTTTTTGATCTGTTCAGCCTCAGTAGGATGATGACTGTCATCAAAATCCATGAGGTTTTCAGTGTAGTGAAAAACTAACATGCTTTCAGTAAAAAATTGACTGAAATCCTTTGGCCAACATATTAGCAATGTATGATGATGGCGATACATCTTCCAAATTAAATATGGAATTTCCATTTCTTGATGGCTTGAAATTATGTGAATTGCAGCTCTTGCAATTGATTCTGATATTTGGAGCGGGAATGATTTGGAGTTTGCAGTGTATGTGCCTAACGCCTGGATGATGGTGAATTTAATTTCAAGCACCTATTTTTGCACATAAACTCCCAATGGCAGTTTTCATTTATACTGATGTATCATTTCTAAAGAATGCTAAACTTGATATCCTGTTTCAGATTAACAGGTATTTATTGGGAGTAGTATGATAGAAGCAAAGATTTTCTAAAATTCAACTTTAAAAGTGAGCATGTAAACTCAATCAAAACAGCATTTAGAACTTCTTGTCCCAGGTTAGTGACTCTTCATGCAGAACAGTTTTTTTTAGTCATCTACTTAGAGGATAGGACATTTGATTCTAATCATAGAGTTATTGTATCTTTTTTCTCTCCTGCAGATGTAAGGTGAAAATAAGCTAGAAAAAAAACTTCTCTCTGGGACATGGATGTACATGGTTTGTTACATTCCTGAACCTACTATGTATGGTGCTTATTGACTGTATACTTTATTTGTTCTCCTATGTGAAAAAAACTGGCTCAAAAGAACACTTAATGAGAACAAAGAGACAATGTACATTTGTTTAATGTGACATCAAAGCAAGTATTGTAGCACTCTGTGAAACAATAGGAAGCTTCCCTGTCCAAAAAAAGAAAAAAATGAAAGAAAAACAGAAAAGAAAAAAAGACAGTTGAATGAATGGAGGATACCAAAAGTACTCAAAAACATGACAAAAATCTAAGTGAATAGTGGATTTCTGTCAGAGCAGTCAACGGTGCTTTACGTCAAGAAATGTGCCTGCGTTCTTGATGAAGATGGATGGATACTGGTGGACTTCAGGCACAAAAAAAGCAGGAATGTATGAAATGATCAAATGCCACGCAAACACTATAGAACAATACATCCTTGCTCGGTGGTGTTTTAAAAGTCTATACAAAAAAAAACCTTCTGGGGAGCCTTAAGTGGATTTTTTTTTTTTTTTTTTTTTTTACACCATAAAGTGATTATTAAGTTTTCTTTTTACTCTTTGCCTAGCTTTTTATTATCTCTTGGACTACATTTGCCAATAACACATATAAAAGACTGGTATAACAATAAGCAGAACACAAAACATTATGGTATTTCTCCTAGTGGGATGCAAACTAATGAGATGTATTAAAATAAAGATGGTATACCTATGCATAATTTTCTAGACGTTTCTTGGTTTATGTTCCCCAACCTCCCCCATAATTTAAAGCATTACATAAAAAGAAAAAAAAAAGAGAAAAAAAAGAGAGATGTGCGTAAACAAATCATAGGATATCCATGCAAAAATCCTTTTTTTTTTTTTTTCTTTAAGACTTATGCCAGTTGCCTACTAGTGATATTGTGTTAGCAATTGTCATTCTTATCAGTATACAGATACTTTTATTTCACATGTTGGAGCTGTGTGAAATGTACAAATTCTTGTATCTGCATTGTACAATGTCATGGTGGCATGGGAACTACCTTGCTGCAAATATTTGAACAAAACCTAAAATTCTTTATTTTTGGTAAAATGTTATGCTTTATGTGTATTCAACAGAAATATGTGTTTTTGTAAAGGTGAAGTTTGTATTTTTATCTAAAAATTAACAGTTTTATATACCTGAGAAAGCCTGCTATGTTTTCTTGAACCAAAAAAAAAGAAAAAAGAAAAAAAAAGCATTTTGTGGTCATATTTTTGTAGTAGAATAGCCCAAATAACATCAAAATCTATTTTAACTATAGCAGGGCAGATAAAATACTCTGGCATCAGCTCCTGTGTTTTCAAAGTGCCAAAGGATTAAATGTTCAGTTCCCCACAGATTGTAGTGGGAGCCACACAGCTGAATCCTTCTGTACTGCTTTGGAAATGTAGGGCTGTGCCAGGTATGACATGGCTACTCCCTTGGCCAAAATCACTGCCCCACCCCCGTAGTTTGGATTATGTACCCTTTGCTTTATTCTGATTATCACATTGGATATGTAAAATGAACTACTGGATTCTTTTGTTCCTGAAATGCCTACAAAGAGATGAAAGAGTTTTCTTGGTTTGGAACAACAAAAAAGTTTGTCTTGAAGACAGTGTTTCCACTCAAATAAAAAGTATCTTAAAATGTGAATGAGCTGTAGAACCTTAAAACAAGGAAAGCGAGAGAGATTTTTATCCTTTCCATTTCTTTAAATATAGTTCAAACATTCCCCTTCTGTTCCTGTGGCTATGTCTAATTTCAACCCCTCAAAGCAATGGTAGCTAACAGGCGTTATTGGCTTCAGATGCTAATGCAGAGATAGACTTAGTCACCGTTCTATTTTGTGATCATTTTCCCAGTGTATTTGTTGAGCACCAAAACTGGAAATACATTTAACTAAGATTGTCCGTGCTTGTTTTCCACTAAGTGTACTGTTCACAATGTTATGCACATGAATGTATGTGTCTGCGTTTAAAAAAGTGTATAAAATGTAATTTATATATTTATGTTTCAGTGGGATGCCAATAATGTTGCTCCGTTCCTTTTTTGTCTAAAAAGTTATCTAATGAAAAAACCCACCATATATCCATTAAAATCATGTAGGTGAAAAGCATTATGTGACCCACTCAGACACTGTGCAGAAATGAAAGGATGTCAAAGTCACTTAAGTGGAATAATTTGCAAAGCAACTTTTTGAGAGTCCTGTGGTTGCGCTGGCATAAGAAAGTTACGCTCAGATCTGTGGGCCAGATTCCCTGGAGTAACTCCCTTGTGTATAATGGAGCTCTGCTGATTTACATCACGAGTAAGTCTGGCCCTATAGTAAAGTCTTGGGAAAAAAAAAAAAGCAGCCAACTGAGAGGCATGCATTTTATTGGTGCCAGCAAATAAACGTGTTATGCCAAATTCAGAAAACCAGGAGAGAATGAAGACTGAATGGAGTCTTCTCCAGTAGCTGTTTGTTTGAGACTTGTAGTCTCGAGTTGATTTTATCACCAGGAATGAAACGCACAGGAGTCTTTGTTCTCAAGCACAGTGTTTATATGGCATGCAGCAGAAAACACAAAAATCTCAGGGCTATATTCTCAGCTAGTATAAATTGGCAAATGTTTTTGACTTGGCTGCCCCTAAGCTAATTTACATCAGATGAGGATCCAGTCCATGGTTTTTAAAATCTCAGGAGCAGTGTCGCGACGTGAGCGTCATTTACTGTAGTCCAGCTGAGATATTGCCTGCCAGCCTTTTGAACATCACAGGCTATAGTAGTAGTCCTTCTTCTTCAAACTGGCAGATACAACCAGAAGGAACGGTAACGTTAAAGGTTGTGACACAGGAGACATTAATTCAAAGTTAAGTTGGACATTTCAAGGGCCATATCCTCAGCTGGTGTAAATCACCATCACTCCATTGCCTGCAATGGAGCTGTACCAGCTTACACCACTTGAGGGGCTGGTCCCTCATTCTTGCTCATCCCGTTCACTACTCGGTCCTGCAGGGATCTCAGATTTTCGTGTACTGTTGGTGTAATCCTGTGTTCTCTAATACTTAAGCACAATAAGTGAATATAAGAATGAGTGTCAGACTTAACTTTGAATGTCCAAGCTCTGAATTGGTTTGTTTCACCATTGTGGCTGTAAATTAAACGGTTCTCTGTGCATTTGTGAATGCCGTGTCATATCTTCTTCCGCTGTCTCCTGGAGATGGACTCCATATGGGTTTTTAAAGTGCTGCCTTTGGAGTGTTAGAGGGAAGGGTGTGAACAATTGGAGCCGCAAGATATCTGACTGACGGCTCTGTTATTTGTGGGGTGGGGGGCCTAATGAAGAAATTGAAGATGATAGTTTTTGTAAGTCATGTTTCCATGCAATCCTTTAACACCTTGTAGTTTTTGTCCTTGCACGCACTGGGTAGAGATTTGGGGATAAAACGTTTTTCTGGTTTGCGTTCTGCAGTCGCTTTCTCTGTCCAGAGATTCAGAAGTTGTTGGTCTGACTTTCTTGAGGTCTTTTCTGGTCAGAAAGTGTATGTGTAGGGGACTGCCCCAAAACAATCTCAGTGTTATAATATGGTACACGATCACTGATTCTCTCGTCAATTCATTACATTTAATTCTGTGCTTCATCTTTCCAGAGCTGCCCTTCAGTTGCTTTTATTGAGTGAAATCAAGGATTATGTGCTAGTTTGCTTTCCTTTTCTCCTGTCCTCCGCCCTGCTTGGCATCTGCTTTATTAGAGAGCCCTGAAGGTTCCTAGGCAGCACTTCTGTGTCTTTGAGCTTGGGCTTTTTACTCTGCTTGGAACAGCATCTCATGGGTCTCCTCCCTCCAACGGGCTTCAGCGTTCCAGCTATGAGGTTCTCTTGAGCGACCTGCTCGGGTCTGTGTTGTCTTTTTTTGGTCTGCTTTCCAGCTATTTTCCGCCTTTTCCATCGCTGTGTTTCTTTCTCTCCAACCTTCCTAGTATCTGTCTCATCATGTGTCTCTTCTCTCTCCTGCCTGACAGAACAGCAGATAAACATCAGTTTATCTCCAAATCAATTGTTTATCTAGGTATGTTCCCGGAGATCCTGTCTTCCAGGCCTACAACTGACCCCCACATGAAAGACGAATGCTGTTATGTAGACACACGGTTGTGGAGAGAAAAAGATTCATCTTTGCATTTGGAAAAATACTCATTACTGAAGGCGCCCTGCTAAAGCTCTGTCCAATTCCAGCAGCAGTGTAACTCTGGAGCAGTGGCACTGAGGCTATTCCAGACATCTGACAGTTCAATTAAGATCAGCGGCCCCATTTATAATTTAATTTGAAAGCGTACCCAAAAGCAAAGATGAAGTTTCAAAGCTACCTCAGATTTGCATGCTCATATTTTACTGTAAATTGAAGCAAATCACGTTCGTAGGCCCCTTCCATGGCTTTGAAAATCTTACTCTGATTATTTATCTGACCTTCTCTTGGGCTGGAAATTGTGGTTGCTTTAAAACAGAAAAAATGTGGAGGTTTTCAATTAAGTAATTTTCTTGGTGTTTTTAATATGCAGCTTCTGGTACTAGCAGATCTCAGAAACAGGTGAAAATTGTTTAAACCTGTAAGAATCCCACTTACGTTTGCTTTAATTTCCAGTAACAGAGAAAAGCTTATCAGTGTTGCATTCCTCAAAAATCAATCTATGTTTTCTATTTATTATTCCTTTTAATTACTGTGTGTTTTCCCACATTTTAATAGCAAGGTATTATTTCATGTCAGAGCTTTCCTGTGCCACTCTTTGCTGTAGCATCTCTGCGGCACAGCCTTGAACTGCTTTGTATTCGTATCTCCTCTGAAATAAAGAACTATTGTTATCCCATTTTAGGCGAGACCGAGGCATGGAGAAGTGACTGTGCAAGGTCACACAGCAAGGCTATGGCAGAACCAGGGAGAGGACTCAGATCTGAGTGCTCATCCAGTGCCCTAAATCACACGACCATCTTCCCTTTCCAAGAATGAATCCTTGCACCCTTAGAGCTAAATACTGAAAAGATTGAGGGTAAGTCATTTTGCCTAATTATTGTGCATTGGGTACATGATCAAAAACCACTGCCATATCGTCAGAGAATGTAGTGACTGATGAAAACCCAGCTTTCTGCCCATGCAATTACGCGGCTTTTTATGCTATCATGAGCTAGTCATTTCCTGCATCTCTAAGGAGTCAACCTTTTGTGACTTACAGTGAAAATTATGCACATAGAACAAACCAAGACTCAGATTTTATGGGAATTTACAAAAATTCAGTAGACAATTTTCACTGTACTTTGGTGTCATTCATTCCTTTTATGGTGTGGGTAACAGTTCCTAAGGGAACTGTTTTTATCATGGGCCCGATCTTGATTCTTTTTCTTCCCAGGCCCTGATATGGAAAAGCACTTTAAGAGGTGCCTGTGTTTCAAACTAGTGCCTAAGCACACTCGTAGCTTTGGACAAACATGCCATGGACCTCAGGCAAATGGAGCAGCCTTGGTGCTTTATTACTCTTTTTCAGTCGGGTGTGCCATCCTGACACAGCATCCCAGGTGTGGGATGGGGGTCGTTGTGTTCTTAGGGTGTTGAAGTGTGTTGTAAGCAACCCCAAAGATGATGTAACAACTGGAATATACAACTAGACAAACGGCTGGGAGACTTCCACTCTCTTATACTCCCGTGGGGGTTGCCATTTTGGAATTAATATTTGTTCTTTTTTGGGAAAGTATTTTCTTGGCATGGCTGGATTTAGGACTGCGATTACTAGTGCCAGTGAGCCCATTTAAGATTATCTGTTAGGGTACCTCAGAGAATAGAATTTGAAAACTCACGGTCATCCCCATAACAGACAAATTTGAGATGGGAATAAATAATGAGAGTAAATTTCATGTGAAATTTGGCAACTTTTAGTTCAGGGGAAAAAAAAAAGTAATTAGAAAATAAAATGAACAAGATCAAAGCGTGATCTTTTATTTCTCAGTTGTGGAATGTTACCTATCCCTTTAGTCATTCGAAGTATTTGCTGCATCAGGCTAAATTATGTGCTGAAGTAGCTCAGAATCAGTACAACGCATAAAAAGTTACGACTGGTTCTTGTTGAACTTCTGCCTATTATCACAGCATATGACTGTCAGGTGCGGCCTGCAATCACCGTCGTAAATCAGAGAACAAGTCATAGGTTAGGTACTGTTTTCCTTAGATATTGTCTCTAAGTTTGTTTTCCGTATGCTAGTCTCTTGAGTGACGTTTGGTGAGCTTTTCAGTTAGGTGTAAAGTCAAGAATACATAGTTCCTAACCTGAAACTAAGGAAAGACCAACTCTTAGTCTTGTTCATAATCAACAGATGAAATTCTGGCAATGTCCCGGTGATAGAATTTCTGTCACTGAAGGCTTCAGTGTCACATTCTTCCAGTGTCACTTCTTCCCCTAGAGGGGAATCCAATCATCATTATATTTGACTTGTTAGCAGGCCATCAAATCTGACTTGCTTTGAGTTATTAGCATCTAAAAATTCCTGTTTGGACTGATACTTGTTTCTGCCAAATGTCTTCCAGGAGCTTAGATAAAAATACACAAAGAAAGATTGACTTGTGTGCTTCAACAGAAAACAAATCCACATACGAAGGCTGGAGTAGTCCCTCACACAGGGAAATACGGAGTCAAGTTTGTAACAGGTGTTGCACACTCATCTTTCCAAGATCAAACGTAGTGTTTTGTCCTCTGTGTACCATCTTTGATCTTGCGTGATGAAGACAACTGGTTTTACTGTCCATCTTGGAAACTGAGATGAACTATTAAGATCAGGTGTGCAAAGACCAGAAGCACCCGGGCATGCAGTTGAGCCCATAGCGCTTGAAATCCCCTGGGGATTTTGAAGACATCTTGATTCTTGAAAGCAATCACAAATAAGTAGAAGAAAAGCATTTTAAACACTTTTGAAAATCCCACCCTGGTTTGTTTGGCAGATGAAAAAAGAATCCAGGAAATATTCTGTTATACATACAGTGATAATTCAGTGAGAAAGTAGGTGTTCATAGAAAATGCTCATGCTTAAATATTTCAGCAGTTAATGATCATCTTTACAGACCATAATACTTGAATACTTCACTTATCGATACATCAGGGCTTGGATGGACTTTGAGACGTATGAAAATAGGACACTCCTTAGGCCAATGGTAGCTCCATGTTCTAGTAACTGATCAACCAATTACATAATTGGCCAGATCAGTTACTTGCATAAATAGATACAACTCCATTGACTTCACTGGAGGTGACAGTTACCTGAGAATTGACCCGAAACTCTTGCCACGAAGCAGATAATGGTTTCATGTTTTGCTGTTTAGTGTTGTAAAAATAGACTCATTTCCTGGAGCAGTTAAAACAAGAAAGTCTGGAAAAGCAATTTCCCACAGAGACTCATCCACACTGGAATTTGCTGGGGTCCCCGGATGTGAACATGTGCTGTTAGAAAACATAAAACAGCAACTTTGTTTAGGGAAGCCTCTGACCTGTCAAAAATGCAAAGCATTTGTTACCAGACTTTTCCTTGGCAATTAGCGGGTAGAATTACTCATAGAAATTGTTTTGTTTGCTCACAAGGGGAGAAGCAAGACATAAATTCAAGATATCCCCTGTTTGACCACAAGAAAGAAGACTCTGTTCACAGGGGGCCTGTGAGTGAAGTGCTGAGCGGCCTCAGCTCCCTTTGGGGATGAACACCAACTTGAAGACCTCTGTGAAGTATCAAGAGCCCTCCAGAATTGCTGGGCATCCTTGGCTGTGACTTTTTTTCAGCAGCCCAAGGGATTTCGGCATCCATTTTTAATTCGTTTTTACAAGACTTCCAAGAAACCTCAGGTGACTTCAAAACCCGTCTGTCTGTGTTCTGCAGCGAGGCTAATTTTGAGCCAGGGATGTCACCATGAGTGTTTCCTTCCTTCTCTCGGTAGTGGCACTCAACCTTAGGTTTGCTTTCTGCTGTTGGGTGTAGTTGCTTCCCAGCAGTGACTTCCCAAGTGCCTGTTGCGTGCCCCGTTCGCTGCTGGGCCAGCCTGACATTTCAGATGGGAAGTCCTCCTCACTCCAGCCATGCTTCACCTTTGCCTTAGCACTTTGGCTTTACACATCTTTTCTAGACAAAGGTGGTGCTGATTTAAGCTGGAGACCAGGGAAGTTTCAAGAGGCCGGATTTTCTGCTGTGGGCCCTGTTCTGCTGGAGTCTGTTGCCCAGCTGTGCCAGCTGTGTGCGGCTGGAGAAGGAGGGAGAGATGCTGCAGCACTTGGAGCAAGCCAGGATGTGCCTCGTGGTGCTCAAACAGTCCTGCCTGAAGACACATCCTCCCTGGCTGCCACCAAGCCCTGCGGTGTCCCCCTTTCCCCCCTGCCTCGAGAGCTGATGTTTCCCTGATGCCGGCATGTCCCTCATGCAAAGGAAGGTCTCATGCTGCGTTGTGTGGTTGAGGTGACGTGGTACCTGCTCAACAGCAAGATTCCCATGCAGACTGAGGGCTCTGTGCTCATGCATTTGGGAGTGAAGACATTTCTTGGTCCCAGCTCGGTGAAGTATGCTGCTCACAGGTCTCCTCGGAGCCAGGAAGCTACTCAAAAACATGCAGGATCTGCATTCCCCCTGACTGCAATAGGTTTCCACAGCAAAAATGACAGAAGCAATTTATCCCAGATAGAGTGGTTTCTACAACAGGCCACGTATGAGTCCCGCAGGTTAATGCTCAGCTTGCATACTTCACTGATTGCCACAAGTACTGCTTTTAAATCAAATTGTCACTATTTATTCAGGGATGTGTTTCTCTTACATGTGCTTCAGAAGAGCTTGCCTAACAGCTTGTATCTATTTGTTGTGAACGGCCTGCTGGCCGATGCAAAGTGGTTAGACTATGTCTGCATATCTAATGGGGGTTTGGGGACTTTGCAGCTGGGGTTAGCGAGTGCAAATGTTTCCCATTAGCTCCCTGCATTCCCCTAAGTTGTGATTCAGCAAGAGCGTCAGTGGAAAGTTGAACTTGAGGCATGTGAGATGTTTCTTTGAAGTTACTCCTGCTTAAAGTTAGGCATGATCCGAGTTGGCTTGCTAAAGCTGGGGCCCTGAAGAGCCTACTGTGCTATCATAGTCTAAGCTTAGTCTTTTATGTGTTGCCTGGAGTGATGCTAGTTTCAGAAGCGATCTGCAGCCTTTTCAGTAAACTGTTCCATCGTGTTGAGGGAAAGCTTTAACTATTCAGTTAACTATTTAACTGTTCTGACCTTTAACTATCAGTGGCTTTAACCATCAGCAAGCTCAGCTCCGCTAGCAAGCCCATAGCAATGCCTGCCCTCTCTGGGCCTCTAAGGTCTCTTCCTTCCTTATTTTCTTCAGCACGTTTCCTTTCTAAGCCAAGTGAAAAAAAATTAATCTTAAAATAGTACCTTAAAAAGGTGGGAAATTAAGCAGTTCATCTAATCTTGATTCCCTTATCTCGCTTAATTAAGGAGAAGTTTGCCAATAGTGATCTGGTATTTCCTAAAACAAGTATACATGAAGAACACTTTGAGCAACTTCAAAAGAGTTTTTGGGCTAGATCAGGAAAAGATAACACCAGAAGTGGAAACTTCTAATACACTTTATAGCTCATTACTTACAGGAAGTACATTGTTGCATAGGATACTAATGAATTCTGCAGGGTGAGGTTTCCAAAACAAAAAAAAGTATGGCACCTTCTGTATCTTAGAGGAAGTGTCTCAAGGTTTTTGCAGTTATGATAGATATGCAGTGGATGTCTTTGGTCGTATCACCCAGAGAGATTCTGCCTCTGGGAAAGGGCTTTTTAAAGTGTGTATGCTATTGAATTTCTGTAGCAACTTCCTGGTGTAGGTGCAAGAAGTGATCAAGGGAATGGTAGAATAGTATCTTGTTTCCATTTGCCCTGTTCTGCACCCTGGAAGGCAGAAGTGCTGCCCTGGATGCAGGGAGGACAATGGGAGCACATTGGAATGAGTAAGGATGAACGTGGTAAAGTTGGTGCTAATGTTCTCAATCAGGTAGTGAGGCCAGCGAAGTGAGAATATCAAAATGTATACTCAGATTTACCAGTGACACTTACCTGGAAGTTTAATATTTGACAGACTCTTAATTAAGTCAACTGAAGAAATAATCCTGAAGTCCTGGTTTTGGACAAGGGCCTGAATCCCACGCTCTTGGATTTACTGTTAGTGAGTTGATGCCGTCAGAAGTGTTGTGAAACAGGACTATTTCATATTTGTAAAGCACCCGGAGATCCTGCGGATGACAAAGAGCAGTTTTCTACTGTTCAAAGAGCTCCCTGGTGTGAGCAGGTCCCTGGATGGTGGTGCTCAGCTCGTGGTTTCCAGTCCAGACGTGCTGTCCCCAAGTTCGCACCAGCTCCCCCATTGCACACGTGTTGGGTACCTTGCTGTCCTCCACCCGGGGAATGTGTACGCACGCCAGCTCTTGTGTCTCACTCAGGTTCAAAGGGTAGCTTTGCTGTGTGTTTGAACATATTTTAGGCAGCAAGGCATTTCCATCAGGGCTGAAGCACACGGGTGGTGAAGCCTGAGCATTTTTTTTTCTTCAGGCAAGACATTTAAATATCGGGTTAGCTGTTCTTTCTATCTTTAGGCACCCGGATACTTCTAAACTTGTGGTCGCTGGAAGGCTGGCTGATTGAAAATCAAGAGGCGTTTGCCCTTGTGAAAGTTCCTACTCGTGCTTGAAAGTGAGATTTGGACTCCTAAGTCACAAAGATGCTTTTGCAAATGTTCTATCTGTGTTTCTGCTTCTCTATAAATCAACCTGCTTGGCCTGAACTGAATGTTTAAATAATAAACAGCTGAAGGACAGTCTGAATGCTTTTTTCTGAGTGTTTCCCTTATGGAGCGCTTGGGGTCACATGGCATCTGCTCTGACCTTAAGGACCTGCTTTCTAGAGGCTTTTTTGCGATGCTAACAAACCCCACATTTTAACTAGCCCTTCAATAAGCCAGTCACTGGTAACTATTCAGGACAGGGATTAGGAGAGTATTCTTACTGGGATACAAGATGGCTCTGTCCATGTGCTGGCCAGGGATGAAGGGCTGGAAAACTGTGTGGTGGAAGAGACTATTAATGTGATTTTCCACAACTTTCCTTGCAGCTGCATTTTTGAGGAGAGAGAGAGAGAGATGGCTAGGCTTGCAGTAACACGTTGTGCCGTCATAAATGCTACAGCCACCATCTGTTTCCAGCCCACGACTTGAAAGAAAACTGAGCAGTAATCTCATAATTCACATGAGCATTTTACACTTGTGAACCCTTCCCAACCTTTGTCTAATAATGAGGGGAGTGCATGGTGCTAAGGTTTGTATTTTTCCTGTACCTATTAGTGTTAATTTGTATGTCTCTTTCTGTTGTGTTGTTTTGTTTGCCTTTTTTTTTTTTTTTCCCCCCACGGGCCCATTGAAATAATTTCTCTGGGAGGAAAATCAGACCAGTTCCACCATCAAAAGAAACATAGTAAAGGTGAAATCCCGATTCCATTGGCCGTGCTGTCAGAATTCTCCAAGAGGAGGTGCATTTAACATTCCTCACTGTCTGTTGTTGTCACTTGTCGATTAAAAGAAAGACAGACATTAGAAAGTGAAGAGGCAGGTTGCTGAACTGCCCTTTCCCTGCAGAAACAGAGCTGCTAGAATAGCTGGACATGCGCATTTTGAACCCGCATCAGATAGGATGGTAATGATAGGTTGGATTTTAATGAAAACAAATTCTTCTGCTAATCTTCGCTTCGGGCTGGCCATCCGTGGGATTAAGGATACCACCTGCTGTGCCAAAGACACGCTCAGGTTGGGGCTGCTGGTGGGTGGGAAGAACACAAACATCTGAGAGTGACTCTGGTGAGCCATCGCGGTCTGTCCCGTTGCAGTGCCCTCAGGGAAGCCAAAGAGTTGAGATCATTTAGTTGATGGAAATACTGCTCCCCTCCAGCCTGCAAAGCGTGGCTAACGTCGTTACGGATTTCGACTGTTCTGCAAAACCAAGGGCTGCTGCTTCTCTGGGCCTCCTCTCGTCTTTGGACCCGATTTGCATGCCTCCTCCTAGCACAGCCGGACCGGCTGAATGAACTCCTGCTCTCCTCTGGCCTTACGAACAATGACTTTCATCATCTCGACCAGACTGCAGAGCAGTTTTAAGGATGAAAGGGCTTCTTATTTCATATATCCCACTGCTGCTAGAACTATAAATCCTTTATGGACTGAGTTTATAGCAAACTGCTACTGCAAGCAAGTGAAATTTATTTCGTGTTGTCATATGTATGGTCAAACTGTCTAGGAAGTTGCCAAAGAATTGAGCTGCTGATGGACAACCAATTCATTCTCTTCTCATTTTATTTAAAAATAATAAATAACTGTCAATCACGTGAAGTTACTTTGACATGTGCTACCTGTTGGGTGATCCTCAGTATTTCCTGTATGTAAGTGGAAGAAAGCTGCCAGCTCTTGCCAGGTTCAGCAGAGATGACATGAATTTCCACCAAGCAAAGGTTTGTGGGCTCACTAGGGTTGGGGACAGGTTAAGGACCATCTCCTTTAGCACTACTGGCTGTTCTGGTTGTGTTTGTCCAAGAAGTGAGGGAGTACCCAGTACGACTGCTCAGCCTTTTGAGTCCTTCGTCCCCACAGAGGCCACCTCCAGCCACACTGACCTCTGCTTCCATCAATGGTAAAGCTTTATCCACCCGTACACGGCCGTGGTCCTTCTGTCTTGCAGTTCGATCCAAGATGGGTTGCTGGTGGATCTCTGGAGTCTAGAAAGCCAGCCCGTTTCTATTTTGGTGCCTTGTGATGGTAGATGAGCTAAAAAGGAGATAGTAGAAACTCTTTGAGCTGACGGGGTGCGAATCACATACATTTCTGTCTCATTTTCTTAGAGAGCAAACAAGCCTGAAAAGTTACTTTATTTTTTACCCAGGCTAATTAATTATAGCTGGGGGTGTTGGGAACTCTCATATCAAACGGCCTTTCCCTCTTGCTCCCGTTGTCCAGCAGTTGCAATCCCTGCAGCCTCCTGCCCCCTCATCTGTACTTCACGGCCACATCTGGAGTGTCTGCCCCACACACGCAGGAGCCTTCCCACTGCCCCGGCGCACACGTCGTGGCTTTGGTGTCCGTGGAGTTACAAGCATCTTGTTTTGGCATGAGAGGGAGAGAGAGAGGGGGCACGGGAAGGGCAATGGCAGGGAAGGCCTCCGTCATGAAATTCCCAGGAACGGGATTTGCACATTTTATGACCGTTCAGATGGAAATGCAACCGAGCTGAATTATTGCTCCTTAATCCTGCTTTCCCACTTTCCTCCCAGCAGCCTCCTCCCCTCCAGCTTAGGTGATACAGAAACTTATAAACAAATCCCACCGCATGAAAAATAGCCAAGGAGGGGGGAAGAAAAAAAAAAAAAGGACCTGGTTTAGGGCTGTGATGGATAGACAGGTGGAAGGCAGGCACCAGAAGGGAGGATGAATGGTAAAAGCCTTTGATGGAAACACTAAAGAGCTATTGAAAATCCAAGGGGTGGGGGGAGGGAGGAGGAAGAATAGCAGGAGGAGAGAAAGCGAGGCAGCCGTGCCCCCCTTCCCCCCGCCCTCTTTCTCAGGATGTTGAAAGTATTTGTCCTTCGTTACAAAATGATTGAACTGCCGCCAGGCCAGGCCACCCTTCCAGCCATTGCACTGGGAAACTGGCACTTCTGAAAGCCTCGTCGCCTCTCAAATTTTATAGCTTTCCCGTTTTGTGGGAGTTCTTGTGTTGTGCTGTTTGCAGGATTGTTTGCAGATTTGCCGCGTATCAAAGAAACTATATTTTGTTGCTCTGACAAACACAGAATCCAGGTAATGAAAGGAAGAATTAAAAAATAAAGGCCCATTTTTATCAGAATACCCAGCTGTCTGCCTTTTATTGAGTAAGAATTTCATGCGTTTGGTATTCACGATGTTGCATTGATATTCCTTTGGTTTATCTCTAGTGCTTTTTGAAGGAGGAATTTCATCCTATAAATAAAGCTTCTACTTTATTGATGTCTCTGTGTGCACAAAAGCAGTGCCTGTTCTTCACAGTCAGAGTAGTGGAGATGATCCTGTTATATCATAATTAAAATGGTTTTTGCATCAGACGAATGCAGACAGCAGTGGAAAAAGATAATCTTTCCCTTTTTCAGAATGGTCCCTGAAGTTCTGCGGTGTCTTTGTCCTGCAAGATCTGCAGACGGGAAGAACTCTTGAAGATCTGCGTGTGAGATTGTTATTGCTGCCAGAGGCTGTATTTATACCGTGTATTTATGTGTATGTATTTATATAAGCCTGGTGTTCAGAAGGACTGAAGCCGTGCATATTCTCGAGATTTATATCTGGGTGTCTGTAGATGCCTCTTCCACCCAGGCTGTTGTTAACCAGGGGCCGTGGTGTCTGCCCGGTGCCACCGTGTGCCATCGTTGTCAGAGAGGCCGGTGGGCTTGAGGTGGCCTGTGGGGGGTGAGCGGGGTCCTGTGTGTCCCCTGGGCAGGTACTGCTAAGCGGGGCTCTGCGTGCGGGCGGGTGCGTCTGCCCCTCAGCCCCGCGGGCGCTCCTCCGAATAAACCGTGCAGACAGTCAGCTGTCCTTTGCCTCCAGGATTAGATCGCGGGATTAGGTCTCTAGACGAGCTGGCCATGCTGTATAATTAAAATAGGCCTAGGAGAGCAGAGGGGCAATATGTGACCCGTACACAGCTGAGTTATCAGGGGGGCTGTGCTTGCTCACAGACCCACTGCAGCTGAAAGCAGATCTCTCCACTAATAGAACTTTGCAATAGCACTTTCCCTCTGGACATCTCCAGTGCCTGGTTATAGTCGTTAATGTTTGCAATGCCCCACGGGAGGTAACGCCACCTTTATCCCCACCTCTGAAAGAAGAGAAAGGGTAAGCGATTTGCTCAAGGTTAGATGGGGAGTCGCTGGAGATGGAGCTCCCGTCTCCTGCCTTCAAAGGAATTTGCTGCAGTGACCAAAGCAAACGGCCCCCGCTGTTCCAGCGCCGGACTGTGGCGTGTCATTCGCACTTCGTATGAGATGCTGCGTCTGGGAAGGTATCGCTGCCCTTGCGAACTAACTTTTAGTTCTTGAGCGTGGGTGAACACTTGTCGTCGTGCCAGGATGACACAAAGTCTAGAAATTATGATGGCAATTCAGGCCATGGTATAATGGGGGAAAAGTGCTGCCTCAGAAGTGTCCCCGTCTAGTGTCACTGCTAGTGATTATTTAAGCCGCAGGACATGGCTGTGGCAAAGATCAGGTTGTAGCTGATATGAATCATGCCTTGAAATAGCACTTTCCTTCTTACATTGTGAAAATTGCAGAGGTATGGGAAGTGAAGGAAAATGGGATTTCCCTGGAGGTTAAAGATTTTCCTTTAATCAGCTTTCATAATGTTAATTAAATGTTTGGAACAATGGCTCAGTCCCGGGATCCGCCCGCTCTTGCATAACCATCTCACAATACCGTTTTCACTTTCATGTTTATTTGCCAGCATGATTCAAAGCGAGAGCTGAGCAAGAGTCCCGTACCAAGGAGCTGCTTGGGTTTTGGGAAAACTCAGCTCCCTCTCTTACCTCTCCTAGAGAGACAAGACCCAAACTCTCCCCTTGGAGGAAGAGCAGCCTAGAGGGATCACAGCACCTTGTCTGTCATCGTCACCCCATCTGCAGATGGGGCCAATAAAAACTTGCTGGTATTTTGAGACTGGTACATATAAATATATACCCACCCATATGGAGAAATGGATGTGTTTATAGAGATCAGCACATGGGTAGATATATTCTGGGTGGGTAAGATATATTACAGTGCCACTCGTTCCCTGAAGTTTTCCATCTTTGTGTAGTGTAGTTGGTGTGTGCTCATGGGAGCCATCGTTTCTGGTCCTTTGAGCAGTGGGCTTAATAAAACCAAGCCTTGTGTCACGCAAACGTGGAGTGCTCGGGGGATGAGAAAATTTGGGGAACTGTTCCCAGGCAGGGGATGACAGGGATTTCCCCAGGGACCTCCCCTCGTGGGAGGGAGAACTGTGCCAGGCGTAACTGCACAGCCCGGGAGGGTCCTCTTGGTGCAGGGCTGGGATGTCTGTCCTGGCGGCCTGAGATGTGTCTGTGTGTCCCAGAGCTGATCGATGATGTGCTGGGAGCCACGGCCTGGCCACCTTTGCTCAAGTTAGAAAAGCCTCTTTTCAAAAATAAGGTTTCAAAACTTAAGAATGTCAGACACTACCAGAAAAAAAAAAAAAGAGAACCTATTATATTTTAGGTCAAAGTGTTATCTAGCCCAAGATTTTTAAATATGTGCAAAATGCAGTTTCTGCAGAAGAACCATTAATCAGCCGCGGGAAGAACTGCGTTTTTCAGACTGCAAAGATGAAAACAAAAAGCCGTGAGGGCCGGGGCGGCTCCATTTTCCCATTGTGTGGATGGTGGGTCTCGGTGCAGGAGGGCACCTACATCTCGCTTCCCTAGCAACACGTTAACATTTTTGCGAAAGCTGTTTAAATACGCCGAGCCGCTTGCCACGCAAGCTCTACATGGCGGTTTCCCTGTTGACACACGCTTTTGTCTGCTTAGAGGAGGTGCTCTGTAAACATCGATGTTAGACGGTTTTTATGTTACTTATTTCTGATTCATTGGTTCTAAATTAGTAGCTCAGAGGCACATACCTGTTGTACAGGTGGGGAAGGGATTGCCTCTCTTCTCCCCACCTTTGGAAACTTTGACCTGCTAAGATCACAAACCGTAGGAAATCTCTGAGGCGAAGTCCCGGGTATCGCCAGCAGTAAAAGCCTGGAGTAAACAGATTAGATGTGTTTGACAGACCTTTTAAGGGAACTTCAGTGATCTGGCTTGGTTTGCGTGTACCACAGGCAAGATTAATTTCAGGACTGATTTTGATAGTGTGGAGACTTCTTCCTTAAAATAGGAATTGGATGTGTAATTAATATAGATATATGTGTGTGTATGTATGTATATATATATATATATATTTTTTTTTTTTTTTTTCTGTTTGGCAATGTGGGACACGAGAGATCGAAACTTCCTTTCCACACCCCTTTGATTAGCACAGGAGTGGCAGGAGGAATTTTTTCACTCTTGGTCATTCCGGGCAACCTTTGAGCCCGTTTATTCCACTCTGTCCCCATTAAGGAGCCGCAGAGGCCACGCGAGCGAGTCCCCAGGCAGCTGGGAGCCGTCAGCTGCCTTCAAAGCCTCAGCCAGCCCTTCTGAGATAAATCCATGGCGAGGTGTGTAATGCGCGTGGTATCAGCCCTGTATCCCGCACAGTTCCTGTGCCAGCAGGGATGAAGTTTTAGAAAAAATCGGATTACAAAAGGGAAAACCCGTTTCATTAACTTCTAAGCTACTTTACAGAGCGGTCAAGGGTATTGGGCTTGGGTCTTGCTCATCTTTAACCAAGGGCTGCTGGCTGTGGGTTTTATCACCCGTTCACAGGACTGGGGTGGCAAAGCCCTGAGCTGCTCCCTCCTGAATCCTCCCTTGCCAATGGCAAAGGACACCTTTAATTTACACACGAAAGAAATGCAGAATCCTGTCTGCACGTTTTGGGCTGAGACAAATACAAATTTTGTTGTCAGTCTGGCTTGGCATTACTTTTCTAATTCTCTTTTGTTTTCTCTCTCCATGAATCGTCTCCCCGTTTCACTTCTTTTTTGTTTGTTCCTTTATTCTGGCTTAACCTGGAGGCATGAGGCTTCCCTGTGGAAACATCACCGCGCTGTCAATCAGCGGTGGAGAGGTGGTACAGCTGGTACAGCCCTTCCTCCCGCTCAGGAGTGAGTGAATCATCTCCTGAATATGCAATATCATCCAGGACAGGAGCCAGGATCCTCAACAGGCACATGAATTCCAGCATCTCTGGAAACATTATTTCCACATTTTGGGCAGACTAAGAGACAGTAAGTAAATAAGCAAGCTGTGGCATTTGCAATCTTTGTAGTTTTATTTAAAGTGACTGTGCTCTAAATGCTCGTGTGGGTATTAAAAATACGAAGAGAAAAGCATGTATCCCTGCTCTGATACTGCCCAAGGCAGCTTCACGGTATGGCCCATTTAATGCCATTGAGCAGTCCATTGAACAATTAAGAACCCACCAGAAACAGTAGCTGCTTGCTTTCCTCCTGAAAACGCACATGAACTGATGCATTCCAAACCCAACCAATGCATCCCAAACCCAACCAACACATCCCAAACCCAACCGACACATCCCAAACCCAACCGAGGCATCCCAAACCCAACCAATGCATCCCAAGGGAATCAGGGAAGGTTCACTGCACGATCAGGTAGCGATCAGCATTTTATACTGATGCAGCATTTTATAATATCAGCTTGTTTCCCTAAGCTCTCGTGTTCTGTGCTCATGAATTCAATAAAACTGCCCCGGAATGAATATACAATTAGATTTCACTATTAAGTGTTTGAGAAATACAATGGGAGAGGAACGCTGATCCGATCAAGCAGAGAAATACTAGTCAGGAAGGCTATGATATTGTTTTCTCTACTCTGTTATTAAGACCAATAGCTAAGACTTTTTCTGCTTTGTTTTCATGCCAAAGTTACAGCTACATGTTAACCTTCATCAGTCCTTCTGACGATAACACTGAAAGTGAAATACCATTAAAATTATCTTCCTATACATTTAAACAACTCTGGCACTTTTCCAGGCAGTATTTGTGCCCCTGCTTATGCTGCAGACCCCGATGACCCTAGAATACTTTTATTTACAACAGCATAAGCATCATTTCCATGGCAACATGCTTTTCAAGCTGCAGATTGAGGATTGCAATTTCCTAAGCAATAGAAGAAGCAATGGTGGATTTTTTTCCTAACCAGCTAGTAGCAACTTTCATGTGCAAAATGATCAGCCACAACAAATCATTTAAAAGCTACATTATAATCAAGGCAATTTTAAAGCTCAGCATGGTTAGCCTAAAAATAAAAGAGAGTGAAGTCCAGTTATTTAATGGAAATGAAGATCATGTAATGATATCCTCACTGCTGCTCTAGTAAATTGGCTTCAGCTTGCTCTGCGATGCAGCCTAATGAGGACCAGAGCAGTTTACTTCACTGCAATGACACATTATTTACAGGAAGACTACTACATAATTATAATCCTATATGGTTTCGGACAATGCTTTCCCATATTGCAGGAGAAGACTGTTTGAAAACGGTCCAAGCTATCAACAAAGGAATGTTATGAGCAGATAAGTTGGTTAGCAGCTCATGTGAAATTGCACTTAGTGCTTTCTGCCTTCAGAGAGCACCGGGGTGGAGCTGATCCCCGAGATGGAAAATCCGCTCGTGCACGCACATATGCCAGCCAAGCACTGCCTATTCATGCAGACAGAAATCCAGAACTGAGTCTGTGGGGAAACATCGCTCAGCAGTGCCACAGCGCTGCTTCCCTCCCCAAAATCCATGTTCAAAAACGTTAAGTGTTGTCACTCCACAAACGGGGAAGCTGAAGTACCGAAAGATGCAAAGCTGTGACTGAGGTTGCCCCGGTTGATGGTCAGAGGTGCTCTCTGGAGTCCCAGGACACCGCCTGGTCTGCCAGGGCTGTGACCCATTGACCAGAGTCAGGTTTTGGAAGGCTGGAGCCATCCCCATTGCGGGACCACCGCAATGCGCTGGAGGACAGTGCTTCTCACAGCGGCTCTTCTCGCCATCTCTCGCTGGCAGAAAATGTGCACTAAAAATGCAGCTTTAAGGAACTCAGAAAAAAGTGAGGATCTTTTTCCTGTTGGATTGTCCTCGAGAGGAGTGAAATTTCACTTCATATCCAGGCATGATTTGCTGCTCACCTGGCTGAGCCCAGGAAGCTGGTGCGGACCCAAATGGGTGGCCTTAGCAGAACTGACATAAACCTCTCTCTGTTAACAGTTACTCGTGCCTCTGATATCCAAGTTAGACCTTAATGGTCAGGGTGTCACTAGAGAATTATCAAAAAGAAATTATCTAGGTCATGCTAGAAATTATTTTAAAAAATTAGCAGTTGCTGTTGTTTTTTTCCCCAGAATTACTTGGGTCGACAGGTAAAGAAATATTAAACTACATTCTGTAATGGTAGAGGTACATTCCTCCTTAATAAAAAACATGTTCATACTGATTTGCTTTGGGCCTCCAATATTTTTTGGGGTAAAACTTCCACTGATTTTGAAAGCTTTAGGACAGCAGAGGGGTCCTTCAGGTTTAGGGGACCCCCACAGTTTGTGAGGTATGGCTGGTCGTGAAGTCTCTCAGGGGGAAACTGAGTAAATGCTAGTTTTAAACACTAGATTTTCCATACCAGGCACAAGTTACATTAACATTCTGAGGTGTTAGATATTGACAAGCATGCTGCAGATCTCAATGTCAAAAGCTTTCAGGACATCAAGCCCTGGACTAGAAGACCTTTAAAGGTCCCTTCCAACCCAAACCGGTCTATGATTCTTTGGTTCCATGACTAAAGGCACTGCATACTGGTGTGTAAGGCCAGCCTAAGCACCCCAGCATCCTCCTCCCTTTGAAGTCGGTTGTCAGACTTGATTTGGAGTCTGAACACCTGGGTGAGGAAATGAGAGAACCACGAACTCTGTTCTGCCCTGGGGAACACGTTCATCCTCACGTGGGCTGGCGATGGGAGAGCAGGAGGGTTTTTCAGCCTGCCCTTATGGTTTCAGACTTGAACTTGGAACTGTTTGTTTTTGCTACGCCACCCCTTCCGCCCTAGTTAATAGTCAACTTTGAAACCCAGCTTTATGTCCCATGTGTTTAATTTACATTTCAAATGCTGGGCCAGCGGGGCAGGCTGTCTAAATCACTTGTCAGCACAAGGGAAGGAGGTGACACAGTGGGAGGAAAAAGTGAGATGCGGCTACAGCCCAGTATAAACGCTCTGGCAGCTGGGCAATGCTCTTATGGGGAGAGTCCCCAGCAAGTGACAACTGCTCACCTTGCTCAAAGGCTGAGGTCTAACCCAGGCAACACACAGGGACCAACTTGTCTCCTTTGATTTACACTCGATTTCTCCAACTGTACAACCCTGCATCCTGTTTTCCTTGTCCGCTGCAGCTATACGTGGAGGTGAAGGCTTGAAAAGACCTAGAGAGCGGAGTTTCTTTTGAAACCAAAAATAGCCTGTCATGGTTTTATTATTATTATTTTTTTTTTGGTCAGCATGTTGCAATCTTAAATTTATCACCAGTCTGTAGCTGAATTGACATACAGGAAACCTATCTAATTCTGAGTTGGAGGGCACAGGGCAGAGTGAGTTCACCGGCCACTCTTGAAAACTGGCTGGCTGGAAATATCATTTTCAGCTGCTCTTTGAAGAGGTAACATCAAGGAGCAAAGCGGCTGCACACACCACACGGGCCAATGCCAAACGGTTTGCAAGGCCAGTCAATGCGGCATTGAGGAAAGGGGAAACATTTGCAAAATCAGTCAAAAATGAATTAGATGTGTTTTAAAGCAGTTACTTTCCAGACTGTTTACTCAGAGTGACACAAGTATGTTCAGCCCATCCTGAGAGACCTTCGTGGGTTTGACCTGATGGATGTGGTGATGCCTGATCCTGCCCTCCCTGATGCTGCACCGAGTCAGTACAATTAAATTAAATACAATTAAATTAAACAGTATTCCCTGAAGATAAAACAAACTAATACTGCCCAGAGTTTTGACAGCTCACGAGCAGAGTCTTGCTGGCTGCCATGCGCTGCACTGATGCATTTGTACAACACAATGATCTCTTCCCTTTCAGCTTTTTAAATTAAAGACAAGGTCCTTGGGCTGCAGAGGGAACAACCCCTCGTGGAGAAGGCAGGTGGAGAAGCCACAAGCCCAGCACCATCAGAGGCCGGTGTGGATACCATGCCCCTCCAGCGATCCCACACCTGCCACAGCTTTCCAAGGTTTTACTGGAAATAGCTATGCCTGCTTCTTGCAAGCACGTTAAAAACTACCTGTCAGGTCCAGCTGACGTAAATCCCCATAAATTCGTTCACCAGCCTTATTCCTGGAGAACTGCTGCTCAGTGCTCTTTCTTCATAGGTGCAATTTCTCTCTGTTTAGTTTAATGATGGTGCCTCGCTCTCGGTTTTGCCACACACATCCTCTATATTGCTAAAAGGGCACTGATGAACGTGAGTTGTATTACCAGAAATCATATTCCCGTTCCTTGGCTCCTTTCTCCCTCATTTCCCATTACCTTCCTATTTTAAGACTGCATGCACGACATACCTGTCAGCTAGATCCACTGAAACATTTATCCAGTAATTTAATCAGTGAATTTCATGGTAGGTTGCTAACTACATTGATGATTTTCTCCTCATTCACACAACTTGGGTTGCAGTGTGTTGGGGAGCTGGAAGGTTGCAAGTTCACGGGGATGTATTAACTCAATGAAGTTCATAAACTGTAAAGAATTTATCCTTCTATCTTGCAGGCCTGAGGCCTGTGAGGTGCCTCAGGTGTGTGTTGCATTGAAGGAGAAAGCACAGCTGATTGCCAACAGTTGGGCATCAACGTGACCCCACATCAGCCCCAGCTGTGGGCCAACCTAGGGCACGCACCCAGGGAAAAGCAAACAGAAAAGGGGTAGAGTCCACTGAAACGGTGTGAGGGATTTCAGCTTTAAATTTTGGAGACCACCCCTTCCCTACCCTGCCTCCTAATCCCCAAACTGTCTAAAGCCAGTCATTCAGGAGAGGTTAAACTACAGTCTTTCATAGGGAGCTAGTCCCCCCCAAAGTAAGCTCTTTCTTAAACTAGTCCCAGCTTTCAAGCTAGAGCAACTTTAGGAGATACACCAAACCTCTAGACCATGCTCTTGAAGCCCACCATGATCCCAGACCGGAGCACCCTCAGCCAGAATGAGCTTCCCCAGAGCCAGGCACCAAGACTGAGCCCCCAAACCCATCCTGCTGTGTGCCCCAGGGTCGAGAAGCCCTCTGGTCTGGTGCTTTGGCCAGTCAGCCCTGTCCTCACCTCAACATGGGGCCTTAAAGAAAGAGAGGAGTGAGAAGTGGCACCTTTTTATAGTGCAAGTAACAGCTCAGCAATATGCTCCCCTGGGGCAAGGTATGCTGCACACGTGGGGATTTCGAAAGAAGTTAAAAAAAAGAAGGAGGAATGAGGAACTAACTCAACACACCCTGTAGGTAAGTTCTGGCTTCCCTGGGGAGAATGGTAGTGTAAACTTCCAAATAGTATCTGTTTAATGTGTTATAAACAGCTTTTCATCTTTCTTATTCCCCCTCCTCAACCGTGAAACCACTGCTTCTTTACCCAATAGTGCTTTGCCTTGACAGGATGGGAGAGATGTTGTATGTGCATAGATACAGATACTCTATCATCTATTTCCATTAATAGGTATTAAGAATGGGGATAGAAATCATAATCTCACTCTGTTGCATCCTGTGCCCAGTCTCCAGGAATCCTGTTACTTAATGTTTGAAGCATCCTTCGGAGGTAGATGAATATAATCGCCCCCCACTCATTCCTGGCTCTGGCAGCGTGCTCAGACACTCGCTTACCGCCAGCATGGGCTTGGGATACGGCAATTCTGTGCTTAACGCACACGTGCTCAAGGGCTTTGCTGGACTGGCTGGGCTGGTGTGCTTGTTATCTTGCAGGATAGGGTAGGAAGGCAGAGAGAGATTAAGGATTTTATCGTGTTCCCAGGAAAGTTCAGTACAGAGTTTCATTGATTTTTGCGGAAGGGAGGCTGTCCCTAAATAGTTTGCACAGCTGGGAAAGAAGCCCAGGCGATCCCAGTGTCCTGTGCTTTCCTCTAACCATCAGGCTACACTTTCTACACTTTTTTTAAAAAAGTTTTTTTCTGCTACTTTCCTCCAAGAAAAATGGGACATATGGAAATTTACACTCCTACAACCATCCAGGTTGCTCCAAAAAGAAGCAATATTCTTATTGAATAACCAATATAAATCCAGAATAATTGCATAATAATATAATCCTGCAGCAAACCCTGCAGAGAGGCTGCATTAAGTGTAAGTCTGGAGGCCGTGCCTTTCAGAATACCTTGGCAGTCTTAACAGAGCAGCAGATAAGTGGATATTGATACAACCTTGTCAGAAGAGTGGCTTTTTTTTTCTCCTGTAGTAAGTGTACCTAGCTGAAATTCCAGAAGTGATTGCATTTTACTTGGGTATATCTCCTGCAGAAGTGGCGTGAGCTGTGTTAGGAAATAACTTGGAACTTACTGAAATTCAAAACATTTTTAGTATATCAGTAACCTCAAATAGTTCTTGTTAATTGCTGAAGTGATACTGCCTTCGCTTTTCAAACACCATTAGCTGATTTTAACCAAGCTAGAAATATGAAAAGAAATTTATAGGCTGGAATACCTCTTCTTAAGACTTTTGTAGATGCAGTCAGACTAGGTAGCCTGGCGTGCCCTGGTATTCTCAAAGCCATCTGAAAAAATTACAATAATAATTGCAGTGTATTAGTTAGTCCTCAGGGGTAGCTCTGTTTTCCATGCATGTAACCTTTACTGCTTTGGGATGCAAGCTATTTGTTTTGGCAGCCTGAGATAGCCCCATAACTTTACCACGATAAACATTTTTAGTTTGGCCTGTAGATATTTTTTTTTTTTCCCCTTTTCAAATCCATCTGTCCTGAGAAGTCAAATTCCTGATTTTATCTTTCGCCACCCACCCTCTTCACTTAGAAAAGGGAACCTCAGAACAATCTCTCATCCTCTTGCCTTGCTCTCTGGTTTTCTCTTCCCTTGTTCTCAGAGATTTCATGTTTCTCTTTCACCATGTCGGTGTTAAATATTTCTGCCTCTGAAATTTCTGGACTCTGAGGTAGGGAGGTTCCGTATTTATTACTTTGCAATAACATCTGAAATACTTTTGTTGAATTTACAAGTTATAAGAACAAGAAAAACAACCCAGAAATAAATTTCCTTCCTGCCAGCTCTGAGTATTACATGTAGGATTTGGATTGTTAATTATTGCATCATTACTGGGAAGAGAATTCCGTTCTTTGGACTTAACAAAGCTGTTGATGGTGGGTGCGTGCATGAGAAAAGAAACAGGCTCTTTTCCCCATCCTTTTCTATCACTTTCAGGGGAAAAAACAGCAAAAACATCCCTGCAAGGAAAATCATTCAGTCTAGCTGGCAGTGGTTTGCCGTTCACCAGGTTCATTCAGGCTATTTTCATGGGTGATTCTTTTTTTTCAGATGTCCAGCATACAAATATAGCAATGTGGGTGTTTTCTGGCTTTGAAAAGGGAAAAGTAGCCATTTTGATGAGGACAGCGGGACTGATGCAGAGTATATGCAAAGTGCAGAGTGAGACCTGAGTACCTGGTGAGAGCCCTCAGCTAATTTTGATCTTCACATCATCCTGGAGGCAGCTGTGGGGAGGCTGTAATTAAATTATAGGAGCACATGGGGCCATTCCGTGTATGTAGAAGAGACATAGGGTCTGTCTTTGCCTGGTTCCTTTGCATTGTGTCCTCCATGAGCTACGCAGCCTTCGCACTGTGTGCTCCCAGCAGCTGCCCAAGTGCAATTAGACCTGAACAAACCCAGTGATGAGGGGAAGAATTCCGTTGAAGAATTGTCTTAGGAGTGCTGAGGCAAGTGGCAGAGATTTGAGAGACGCTGGAAAAAGTGCCTCTGGTAAAACATGTCTTTCTTCACCAGTATTTTAGGTGTAGGAACAAAATGATGTTGAGTGTTTCTTGCTTCCCATGGAGTGAAAAGCTGTTCATCCAGGTTCATCTCAAATCATCTGTGTGACTAATTCGTCTTGGAGTTAACGGAGAGACACGTTGGCCTGTTACACAGAGGGTTAGCAGGGATTATTTGGTTTATCACAGTCGGCTTTCCTACACTCCAGAGCCGCTTGTACTCCCAGCCAGATGTTCAGAGGTGAGCCTGGCATCTGTGTAGTGCTTCACCAGACCCTCGGAGTCCCCACTGACAAATACCTGCAAAAATACTTTTAATCCACTTGGCTTGTCACAGGAACCATACAAAACTACTTCACAGGCTGGATTCAGCTACTTGGGCTCCCCCTTGGCCATACGTGGTGGGTAGTCAGGGTCTTTTCTGGGTTCTGAACTTTCTGCCTTGTTGAGGGACTTATGCTGACAATCAAGGTTGCTCAACGAACTGTGCTGCTTTTTGGGACCTGGGTATAGATATTCTTTGTAACATTAGTGGATTTAGTCCCGTGATTAGGAACAGATGAACTTTAAAATAATAATAATTATTAATATATTAGTATTACTATATCTCATAATATTTCCAAACACATATATTAAGGAACTAGTGATAATTTCTAGCTAATTAGCATCAGGTTTCTTTGCTTATGGGCTTTGCTCATATGAAGTCTACTGCTTGTGGGAGTTTGAAATAGACTTGCAGGATCGAATCTTTTCCTTTTTTTGTTTTATAATTGCCATTATTTCCAGCACCCTAATCTGAGGAAGTGCTGGACCAATCTCTCCTAGCTATAGCTGGAAGGTGTCCTGTGTAATTCGAGGGAGGGTTACTGGGTGAGTGCAAACAGCCACATCACAGGCTGCTCTGCATGTCAGGGGAGTGCTTTCCACCACATGCACAGTGTCAGGGTGGCAATTAGCGCAAGAAGAGAGAGTGAAAACACCCGATCCTCGTCCTGGCCACAGGGACATGCAGCGTCAGAGGCGACCGGCAGCGGGTTTCTGCACAGAGGAACAGCTGGCTTTGGGGCTGCCCTCCCATTTCATCCCTTTCCTACCACCTGCTTTAGTGCCTGCCCCTCCAACCCTCCCTTGATGGTTTCTTTGCTCTTAGGGAAAAGCACATTTTGCCCCTAATATTTAGAAATTACCCCGTTTTTACTTAAATCTGTCATCTCCTATTGCCATGGCTACTCCTAATTCAACACGGTAAAGAATTTGCCTCCTTGATGCTGTCTAGGAAATGTCTTTGTTTAAACATGCTCTGCCAACCCAGTGACATAACCTAAGCTCTCAGATATCTGTTTCCTTGCACGCAGGTGTCATCCCTCTGGATCTTTTTAGTTCTACTGCTAAACTGTATCCCATTTATTTTGGTTATCTAAAAATTCTCCCTTTCCCTCCAGCCCAGTCCACCTTTCATCCCAACCATCTGGAAGACTGCTGTTAGGCAATGCTATCTTGGTCTAATTTGTTAGAAATAATTGATTTATTACTGCTACATACCTTTCCTGATTTTCCTGGGCATGGCAGAAATAACAGGCTGTTCTAGTCTTAAAGAACTTCATATAAATTGCATTCACATACAATATATCTTAGCGATAAGGGGACCTGAGCTCAAAGGAAGCCGCATCATATCTTAACTCTCTGGAGTTTTGAGAGGTTTATTTTAATAGTATCCTGACTTTAGCATATACAATCCACGGTATTTGCCAAGCTTAAAACAACAGCCACAGGAGGATCCTGCCGTACGTTTTGCAACCAGTTCTCACATCAACAGAGCGCTGATCCTGCATGGAATTCATTCCACATTTTATTCATTATCTGAACGAGTTATCAAGACAGCTCTCTGCCTGGCTGGAGGTACCAACATAGTGCAGACAGATTTTTTCCCACAGAACTCTCTGAAGCGATACTGTCAGCATAGCTATATTTAATGGGCTCTACCCGTGCAGTCAATCTCTCAGTGCAGGAGAAATAGTTTACAATCTCTGAAACCCTACACTCCTCTCTGCCATGGAGCAGGAAAAAGTAACATCTATCGTCATTCCTTTTGCATGTCGCTGGATACAGGGGGAAGGGAAAGCTAATAAGACAATGAGGACATTGAAAACAATATTCCAAGAGGCAGAGAAAGGAAAAAAAAAAATCAGTAGTCAACATCTGCAAGCAATCTTTAACCACAGCTAAAGACTGCCTTTAAACTCACATATGTCATACCCTACTTACCTTTGCTTTAGGCTTAGTATTACTTTAGAAATAACCTGTGATCTTCTGTATATCATTGCTATTGCTGAGTGAGGAGTTAGGACAAAGACTGTTGCATGCAAAGAGGTCTCCCTCCAAGTTAAATGCCATTAGGCAGAAAATAACTGACATTTTGGGAAGATAACGTAGGGCAGCTTTATGTGCCCCCTGAGTTTTCTGTGACGTACCCCCATGGCATGCCTGAAAGAGCTTTGTGCCACCCGCATTATGGTAAAGGTCATCTGTCCTAAAGTGATTTCTGTGAAATAAAATTGCATGTTTCTCCCTTTTTCAAAAAAAAAAAAAAAGGTCTAGTTCATGAATATGGCAGAGAAATGTCATCACACACTGATCAGGGGACTGAGGTAAGCGGTGGGGTGTCGGTATGACCTTCACGTCTGAAATAAAAGCCTCTCAGGGTGTGGAAGAGGGGTCGGTGAGTGTCGTCTGTGAAACCTGGGGATGGGGTACGGGTCTGCTACATGTGACATAAGCACCACAGGAGGGGAAATAGTCATTTTAGTGTGTTTTGGCAGGATTTAGCATTGGAGGAGTATCACAGATGAAAAATAAAACAACCAGATGACGCAGCGCAGACAGCAGCGACAAGAGGGATGGAGAGTGCCCTACCTGGGCATGGGCAGCAGCACAGCCCTGTCGGGCAGCTCGTCGAAAAAAAAAAAAAGGCGTGGTCACGACAGGGAGAAGGTCAGGACCTTATGTGAGACATCTTCCATCTCTGTAAGTCAAAAAAACCATTCCCAGTGTCTTATTCTTCAAAGTGTTACTGAGTTGGGAAGTGTGGAGGTTGTCTTGAAATACAGACATTGAAAGACTACCTTATAGCTCAAAGCTTTAGGAGCAATGTTCATTACGTCTTACCATGCTGTATGTGCTATGTGTGTTAGTTCTTTTTTTAAAAGTCATAAACTATATCAGTTTTAATTGTTCAGATCAAGATTTTTCCCTTCTACAAGGTGTAGGTATAAAGTTGGCTGGTCTTGGGACACAGTTTAATACTTAATTCTTCAGTTAGACTGGAAAAAATCCAGAGTCTTCTTGCCCACTATGTCCTCCTCCTCCCCCCGTTATAAAAAAAATACCAAATGTGCAGGTTATAAATAACGCAAGTTATCTAACATTTCACCATATAAGGAATGAGCAGAACTGGAAATGCTGATTTCTTTTTTGCCTTTAGCATTCGAATTAAATGGACAATGTAGCAAATTGAATATTCCGGGCAAAAAAAAATGGTTTATGTGTAGTTCTGGTGTTCTTGTTTCTTGCTCTGAGCTTTATTGGACCACTTGCTGGTACTTCAATGGCCAAGAATGATAAGTTTGACATTTATTGCTAAAACATATCAGTCTCTGACCAAAAGCAAGGGAAACCAGGCTCCTCTGCTCCTGTGTCACATCCCATGTAAGGGTAGGGAGCACATAGGAAGGGACTGTTTGTTAAAGCCTGTGGGACATGTATCTACTCACCAAAGAGTATCATGAGCTCAGTAACACCATCTTCATCGCTGTCTTTAGCCAAAGAACTGACATTTTGAGGGCAAGCACAGGCAGTTAGACCTGTTGTTGCATGGATTAATCTTGGGGTGAGGACTGAAGCTAATCTAGGGCTGAAATTGGAGCCTGAAGTAATTGGTTGGTTTACACCACTTTTTTCCATATTAAATAGTGGGTATCCTTCCAGCCCCCATTTCCCCATGAACAGGAGCTGATTCAGTTCTGGCAACCAGTCCCCTTCCCTCTGTGCTTCTCCTCTGAAGCCTGAACTGGTCTCCAGTTAATTCATATGGAATTAAAGAAGGAAAAGAAGATAGGAAGCTGTTCTGAGCCTCTCCCTCTCACAAAGGGTGATATCAGCTGCTGAAAAGCAGTGTTGTATCCCCTGGTAACACCAGGCTCAAGAAACATTTCACGAATAAAGAATCTGGCTACCTGGTTATTAACAGCCCAGCACTCACTTCCAGTTATCTCCTACTCTATTTACACACAACCAGGTATGAAAACATTTCTGCAAGTAACTGAAAATAATGGAAAAAATCACTGATTTTTGGAAGCAAAGTGAGTTAAAGCAATGAACTGCAGTACATGTTCTTTATGCATGTACGGCAGCATAAGGAAACTGTGGGAAGCTAATTTGCAAGCCTGTTTACTGAATACCTGGAACAACTCCCATTTCCCATTTAAATTAGCTACAGGAAGCCAAGTGTCTAATTTGCTTCTCCAATACCTGCTTGTTCCACTCATTTATGTCTTTACCCTCTTGCATTTTAGTAGACCATCTCTCCTGGTATTTCAGATGTTTATTGCTGCATCTATAGTCTGTAGCAACCTCTCCAGGGAAAAATAAGCGCAGACTGCCAGCACACCGGGCTGGCTGGCTTTGTACCTGCTTTGCACTTCATGGGCACAAACAGCTATTTAGAGTTCAGGAGAACAGCAGGTCAGGTTTGTAACATCCAACAAATCCCTGGGCCAAAACCAGTATGCAGCTCTTGCAAAAGCAAAGACTTTGAGGAACAGAGTCCTTTTTTGTGGTCAGTGCTAGACCTGTTCTGTATTTGGAGATGTCTGGCTCTTCGGTGTTAAAATAAACAATACCTAAGCAGTATAATAGTAGTATTTAAAGCAATCCCTTCCCCACACAACAGCATCTCAAAGCTTCTTTACAACCTCATCTACTCAGGGCTAACTCAAGCTGTGAAAAAAGCCTCCTGTGTTACTGATTTTACCATCTCCTTGGAAAAGGAGGAGACATGGCTTTGGATGTGAGAAGTGCTCGTGGAAAATGTCCTTGTTTTAGTCCCTGTGCTCTGTTCTCCAGAGCCTGTGAGCTTGAAAGCTCAGCTGCGTGTCTCTAACCAATTAAGGGCTGTGTTAATGTTGCTGCTTGCTTTTCCAGAGGTAGGTTTCTCAATGGAAAATTGTGAGAAGTGTCAGTAAATAATGACAGTTTTGAGACCACTAGTCCAAGGTTTCATATTGCCCATGGACATAGTGATATAATGGTTCATCATCTGTGGCCTTTTCTTAACCAAAAATCAACTTGGAATATGGTGGTAACGTAGGCAGTGGAAGGTAAATGACTCTTGTTTAGCAGCTGAAAACTCTTGTTTACTCAGGAATAGGATTTGCAATGGCACAAAGCGTGTTGAGCAGCATTTTAAACGCCTTCTCCAACCACTGCTGGTAAGATACATCCACCAGCCAGCCTGCCCCTCTGATTAGAGGCTGACTTTCCAGTAGAACAATAAATGCCAGCTCACCCTCACACATTTTCTGCATTTGTTTGCTATTGACAAGAGAAGAAAATTCCTTTATTCTTTCCTCTCCCTCAAGAGAGGTCAGGATTTATCCCTGAATGATTACATGATTTGTTTCATGCTAATTAAACAGAAAGCGAGTAAGAGCTATCGTTTATGGAGTCCTTAAGCCCAGAGGTCTTATTTTACATTTCAGTACAAGACTGAAGGAAATTGAAAACATTATTCCTTAGAGAACTGAGATATAAAAACACTGGGAAATATTCATGTGAGCAGAGCGCACAGAAATATCTTTCATTTATGTTCCCATTTGTTAAAACAAAGCAGTACTTTTTTAAGCAAATGATGAAAATGGAATACTTTCCTCACAGTAGGAATATCACTGGTATCAGTCTTGTAGCCAGAATGACCATCTCCCTCCTGGCCTGGAAAACATCCTTTACAATATAGTGGAGTCAGACTTCGTTTCTGTAGGTGACCTTTCTTCTTAAAGCCATGGTATTTTGCCCAATGTTCTTCTTTAAAATAATCATTTGAAGTGGGGTTGGGAAAAAGAACTGTCATTCTTCAAGTATCAATGTTTGATCCACTGTTTTGACTCTTTTAAGCACGTATCATTATGTCTTCCTTAAATACTTTACATAGTGAGTGAAATGCCTAACCAGTAGTTAAGAATGGCATATTTTTAAATCAATGCTGAACACTAAGTAGTTCAATGGAGTTCTAATGAAGAAAAAAAACCCAACAGCTAGCAACCTGGAACCTGCAGCTGCTTCTTTTGCTTCCTCCATGATTTAGGATTAATTTTATGAGCTTTATTACATTACATGATCTCACCCTCTCCGTACTCAATGTTCATTGAAATGATCTTCCCGTGAAGCCGCAGAATGCAGTTTGGTGGAGGAAGAACAGGGCATAGGTGGTAAATGTTTCTAGGACTGAATCACCTAGCTCTTGATAGTATTGCTAAATTAAATTACAGTTCCTATGGAACCTGCCTGGAGAGAACAATTTTTAAGCAAGGCTCATAGTAAGACAGGTAATCCGTGGAAGGAAACCTTGTGATCAATCTTAGTACTGCTGGAGAAGATGAATTATGGAGAGACTTCACCTTTAATTGACTTTGGATACAGTTATAGGTAAAATCCCCCTTTCACCTAAGGTCTTAGTTGATGTATATGAACTAGCGATTCAGTGGAAGGTGTGTGGGGAAGGCAGCAACAACCCATGAGTGCTACACGAAATAGCCAAAGTAATTTATTTTAGCCATGGCCATTAAAGAGAGACTGGAAAGGTCCTTTTTCCAGTGGATGACTCAGTGACCTTTGGGATATCAATGCAGTCACCCACATCATCCCTGCAGAGCAAGCCGAGGGTGTTTTCAACAACAACCCAGGCTCCACTGAAGCCATTACTGCAAAATTTCACAGAGTTGGGAAAACTAGACTGCGTGAATGTCCTTCCTGCAAATGTGGGAAACACTAGCTCAGCCATACTATCCTCCATGGCACCTTCTTGGAGGATTGTGAATGTACCTATCAAAATCCCTTCGATTTCATGGTTTTTCACTGGCTGCTGACACCAATGAAGTTGCTGCAGGAATCCTCCCATGCCCAAAGCAGCTGTTTTGCACCTGGTTTTATGGGAAACTGTGAAATGAGATTTTCTCAAGATTTTTGAGGGGTTGAGGGTGGGACAAGACCTGCTGAATTTAAAACAACTATATGGAGCTTTATTGCTCAAGGAAAATCATACATTCTGGAAGAATTCATTACTAGAAGTCTAACGAACTAGCAGAACCTCAGATTTCATGTTTTGATCTTTTACCGATTTCCAACAAATATTTTTAATCAGGAAAGCTGACTACAGTGACTAATCTTGGAAAAATCTTTCATACCAAGAGTAAGCCACAGAAGATTTGCTTTTCTGTACATAAATAACTCACAGAGAATAAACATAATACTGTAAACTGATTTCCAGTTTTACAAAATGCTGTGCTAAGGCTGCTGCAAATTTTTCCATCTAGATGGAAACTGGATTGTTAGTTGAACCTTTTTATTAGTATCTGCTTTAGCTACATTTCCATTTTCTGTTAGAAAACCGATATTTTTTTGGCTGAAAGCTCTTCCCTCCTCCAGCTCCTAGTGCAAAAATTGTCCAACCATTTTCTACTAAACAGGTTTTTGGCTTTCAGGTTTCCAAGAAACAAGGCAAATATATCCACCGTATCCCATGTCTAAGCCACTTGATTTTACTACAGCGCTGGGTAGGTTCACAGCTTGGTAGAACAATAGTGTGCAATGCATGCCAACAGATATGCTGGAAAATCATGTCTCTGCCCCCACAGCTTGCAGTGTGCAAAGGAGAAAGAGGAAAGATGTGCATAAGCAGACCTTTAGCTATATTTTATGAGCCCAGTCATTCTTTCCTGCATAAGAGCTCCAGTGAAAACATACCTTGGGGTGAAGGTTGGAAGAGGATGATGTGGGTGATGTAGGAGGGAAGAACGGTGGAAAATCACAGAAAGAAGAGAAGGAAATGTGTGAAGAGGGAGAAGGCTCATAGAGAGAAGCAAGAGATCAGAAGAGGCCAAAAAAACTCTACGAGTGAGGAGAGCGATGATAGATGGTGGGGACCTGAACAGATAGGAAGGAGCGGGACAGAGGGGACCCCATAGTCAGTGTCACTGCAGGCAAAGAAAAACAAAGCCTGAGGTTTCAGAGCTGAGGAGGCGGCAGGGGCCCAGAACCACACATCTCCCCATGGCAGCTGCTTTTCTGTGTGTGGGGTCACCCAGTTTTGTGTCCCGGACAGGTTTCTCTTGAAGGAGAAAGGAGGAACGAGCAGGCTGTGACTTTTCACCCTACCCGTGGCTGCAGGGACAGCAGTGTTGATCCCAGGGATTTTGCCACTGGGGTAGATCAGCAAAGGGGTGGCTGGGAGCTCTCGGTGGGCTCCCTGGGGGGAGCAGAGTACAGTGCACGGTGTGATTAAACTGGTAGCTGCAGATAAAGTATTTACCGCAGTGGAAAAACACACACAGATGCACTTCATTCTTCTCCTATTAAATTGGTAACAGGCAGCACGGCTGAGCGAGCCAGGCGATCCTATTACATTTCAAAAGGTAGCTCTAAGGATTCATCTTCCCCTCACTCCGCACTCCCATATGTTGTGTGAATGAGACGGCTTCACTGGAGCTACTATCTCCTATTGGCAAGATGAGTATATTCCAGGAAAGCTATTAAGTGAAACATCTAAGTCTGATGCTGATGGTATTTTTCCTCCTCACCCTCAAAAGCAAACTTTCTTCCCTCTGGCTGTCTTGTGTATTAGTACACATGAAAATTTTACTGATATGAATTATATAAATCCACAGGAGAGGCAGTTCTGCAGTAGCACAGAAAAGATATGCTCTGTTGCAATACAAAAGCACATCATGGGTGAATGAATATTACAGAACAACAGAAAATCATTAACAGTCCACAAGCCAGCTAAGTGTGCTGGCCATAATTTATTCATATTTGCTTAGGTTTCTTTTCTGGTTCTGACTAAACATAAATTAGAAAACCTGTTCAGCCATATCGTGGATCCCAGGGAGAAATGCACCTTAAAAACTGATGACAGAAGTGCCTTCTCTTCAGCAGTCGCAACTGGCTTCAGAAGGGTGACAGACATCTTCTGGTGAATCACATCCAAGTGGTGTAAGGTGTTGCCACCTCTCTGGTAGCAGAAGGTAGCACCATCGGTCAAGTAACCCCCCAGACCTCCAGTGGCCTCCATCTTTACCTTGTTCATACCAACATGGCTCAGACATGGTGGAGAAGAGGGTGAGGGTGAGACCCTCATCTGGCAGGTTCTGGGGTGCTTGAAGTCTCAAGGTCAGGGCCCAGGTCTTCAACATCCCCTGGCAGAGCACAAGCAGCCAGTGGAGGAAAGCCCATCCCCGGTGGGTGTTTGGATAGGGTGCCCTAGTAGTTCCCTCATGCCCAACCTGCAGGAGGAAGCAGAAATGCCAAGAATGTGCCTCATGGCAATGATGAGCCAAGTCACAGAAACACCTGGTTTTAAGCCATCTCCCTGAAACAGCTTATGGGGAAAGGAACAGCCCTGGCTCTCACCAACACTCCCTCAGAAGTCATTAAATTGCTCGCCAGCTGTCCCCAGGTCAGGTTCACTCAAACACCACTTAGACACACCATTAAGGTCTGTTCCTCAATAAACATTTCCCTCTTTTCGAAGAGACAGAGCCCACCCAAGCCCGGCCAGAGAGTGAAAATTTGCTCTGTGCTTGGCCATATGAGTCAGATACAAGAAAAAAATCATTGTGTGCATGAAAGTCCTTTTTGTCTTGTGTGTGGGGGTGAGGGGCTCTGCTGGTATTTCAATGCGATTTTCTGTTGTTTTGCTGAAGTTTTCTTTTACATGCTGTGCTCTATTGATAAGCTGAGGACACTTATGAGAAGCCTCATATGGAGACAGTCCCATTCATTTCCTCCAGCATGACCAAACACAAGTAAAGAGCTGCACCATCAGTCTGTGCAGAAGATCTTTTGCTTGCAAGGGATTTGGTTCTCAGTCTGTCTAGAAACAGCCAACACATTCTTCCCCCAAAGGGAGAAATCAGCATAGATCAGTGAGGAAAGGTGACATTGTCTCATAGAGCTTCATAGGGGAAGGAGGTATATTTCATATCCACGGTCTTTCTTCCATATAGGAGGACAGCTGTGACATTTGAGTGATAAACTTATTATTAGTTCTGGTTTATGAAAGTCGAAATGCAAATCTCCTTTTTCTGAATGGCTTTTTATGTTCACCGGACACTTTATTTAGTTTAGTAAGACCGATGAGGGGAACCTGGCTTATATTTTAGGTGAACATGCTGCCACAAAAGGCTTTCAAGTTAACCAGCCTACGGCATCTTCAGCTTTCCAACTGAAAGCCCTCCACATTTGCTGAAAGAGACAAGGGGGCCATATGTGAAGGAAGAACAGACGTGAAATTTGAGCTACGTTACCAAGTGGTTTCACAGTCATCTTCCCCTTAGCTGAGGTGGTCAGAGAGGGATGTTAGAGTCAGTGACACTCTCCAGCTAAACCTCCACCCCTTTGCCTCGGCCAAAGCCAAAGGCAGAAAGGGAAAACCAAGAAGCCACCAGTGCTACAGCCCTCCCAATAGGCGTGGAGCTGCGCACAGACAGGAGACCACAAGATGTGATGGACGAAGAATAGATGTTGGGAGCAGGTGCTTGATTCACATTTTAAACAACATGCAGCAAGCAGGTTTCCCAATGAGTTCAACATTTGGTCAGGGGATGTGAAGTCCTATAAACATATTTGTAGTTATGCTGGTGACTAAGTCAACCTCCTCTATCAGCAGGATATCAACAGCAGAGGAATAGCCAGCTCGAGCTGTTTCCAGGGCCACTTTCCCAAATGGAAGGAGAGGGTTGCCCAGAGGGTGCAGGTCAACAGCTGCCTGTGCCCTTGCAGCCAGGATGAGGCCAAGGCAAGGAAACAAGAGATGCCACTGAGATAAAACATAGATGACTTGGTTGCTTTGGTGATAATCGGTGTGTAGGGTCCCAATTGCTTTAGGTGACTGATGACATTATTTGGAGTGGCACGGGCAGGCAGCAGCCTGGTTCTCACGGACTTTGAAATCTGAGCCACCGCACAAAGAGTTGGGCTGTTCTCAGCTGCTGATCATCTTTTCAGCAAGGCAGTCCTGATTTCCAGGCCTCTTTTGAAAATACATCTTGAGATCTGAGATCAACATTTCCTGAGACATCTAAATAACTTAGGGCCTATTTTCTGGTATTAACATTTTTTAGCAACAATAGTTGCACCTTAGATGGTAGATTATTGCTTCAGATTAAGAAATTATCTATATAAGTCCTCCAAAAAGCCATGCAGCCGTTGTTCAAAACTACTTCTGGATTTCCAAGGGGTTGTGCTCCAGTATCCTCTGTGTGGGATCTGTGGGACCCTGGCCCCAGGGAGCAGGCGACCACCCTTATTTTCTTGATAGCTACATGGATAAGGTCCCAAATTTTTCTCTCTTGAAATATGGGGTCATGGTACAGAAGAGGCTGAGAACCACTGGTCTGTATTTATGATTTCATATTTTGTGCCAATCCTGTTATCGTTTTCCCAATATACAGCGCTTTTATCTTCCCAGGGGTCTACTTCCTTTGAAATATTTTCTTGGTCTTTTTTTTTTCTTCTTCGCATTTTTGCACTGACATCATCTGATTGAAAATAAATGTTTTATTTTGTTTTGTATAAACCTGGCATTTTTGAATCAAGATATTACTAGATTTCCTAGGACTTAATTGTATTTAGGTCCGATGGTTCTTCATTTAAAATCCATGGCTAAATTCTGGTCAACCCAGTAAGAGCAGGTTCTATAAAGAAATAAAAAAAGATTTATAGGATTATGAAAAGAACGGATTATTACATAAGCTTTTTCCAAAATGGAAAGAGGTAATTAAACAATTGGACTGGGTTTGCATGGCCTATTTGTCTATCAGGTATTGTGAACATTTCAATAAGTTTCCCTTCTCCATTTCTAATTCCCTGCTGAGCCAATAATATTTCCAAAAATACTTAGGCAGAGGGTGAATTCATTGGTGTCCTACTAAATGATAGCTTGCCTATATTTTTATGATCTAGTCACAGTAGGAAAGTTAGCATAGTAAAAAAAAAAAATATGCTGAAATCGATGTAATTGTTCACCTGCATTATCTAGGCCAGAGAGTGCAAATCACACAATACAGAAACCTCCTGGGAGAGTCAGGTGGAGAAGCAGAAAACCAAAGTGCAGCCACGATCCGCTGTGCCCAGCAGTGGGGTTGACAGTGACAATGGTGTGAGGACCTCTGCCATCCCCAGTCACTCCCAAAAATGCAGTTAGTAAATATCTGTGATTAAATCATTTGGCCTCGTCAGGGTGAACAGGAGTTGGCCTCTGCCGTGCAGGTTTGGGTCTAAACCAGTTTGTCGTTAAGCAGGTTACCATGAATGAATTTGCTGTGAAAATGTTCTCGGAGACAAATCTGGGCTTCGGTTACTGCATCAGACATTAACTGTGTGACTGTAGGTGCAGTCAGCTGGTTTGCATCCTAATAACAAGGGCAGGATTAAAGGTAGTTAAAAAAAAACTTTGGAAAATGCCTAGATGGGGAATAAGTATCAATTTTCTTTTACAGAGGAATTTTTAGGAGACCACGATAAACTCTATCTCTTTCCCACTTGTCATTCAGGCTTGTTCTTTGGACGAAGAGCTGTCATTTCCAAGGCATGGTGGGTCTTCGTGCTGGTCTCCATGTGCTGCCCTAACACGAGTGGTTAATAGTGAGAGCAGTGAGCAGAATTAAAATGGTTGCAGCCCAAAACGCATCTCTTGCATCAGTGACCCTGTGTTGCAAAGGGGATACCACCACGTTGCTCAATGTCCTTAGTGACCGTCGACTTTTAGAAAGTTGTAGCAATAATCAGTGTTTGGAGGCCCGAGCTGGCAGCTGGACCGAGTGCTGATTTACCCTTCCCATGTCTGGGGATAGGTCTGCCTGCGTCTTTTGTTCTGAATTTCCATTTTTCTCCAGTAGTGTCAGCCACATTTGGATTGCCAGGACACAGCATGACAGTGTAGCCCTAAGGACAAAACTGCTTCTGACCCAGGGCTGAGCATTTCTGGTTTTATTTTATCCGAGAGTGATGCTGTAGGAAGTTAATACTAAAGTCATGTCACCAGTTCACCGCATTCCCCAGTAAGTCCTTCAAGCAGGCTTTGTTTTTTCTTCATGGACGTGCTCACACACACAAGACCATTAAGTTTCGAGATGCCAACACTGAAATGACCTTTCCAAACCATCTGTAGGTTGTTCATCCTTTTATCCTCCTCCCTTCTCCCACCTCTCACCATTCCTTAAACCTCCAGAGAAATGGCGCTGTGAAAGATCGCTTGGAAACCAAGCAAGGAGCTGTAGACACCGTTTGCACCTGCTGTGAGGTGCACGATAGCCAAAGGCTGAAAAGTCTTTATTGATTCTTCTAGGGGGAAAGTCTCATGTGAGCTCTCAAAACAGGACTTCAGCAAGCCAAAGCTGAATTTCATCCCAGTCCCACTCTTCACCGGACAAGGAAAAACTTGATATTATTACTGTAAGAGGTGAGGTTAGCTCAGGAATCTGTGCCAGAAGAGGCTGAAATCCCTGCTGTACATTTTGCAGAGCTGGAGCACGATGGTTACAGGATGGGGTAGGTGCCCAGTTCTGTGAAGTTTCAGCTGGAACCAAACAGCTAATGTGCCCCTGAAAATCCCAGCCTGCAATTCCTTCCTGCTGCAGTTACAACAGCACAAAGACAATGTGGTAATGTCTGCTGTGTTACAGAATCTCTTTATCTGAAAAAAAAAAAAAAGTCCTGTCAGACTAATCAGGGAATTAGCAGTATTACAAAAGTGCTCCTCACAAATGCTAAAATGCAGACATGACTCAGATTAATTTTCAGATCAGGAAACTTATCTATCTGGTGTGCAGCACTGGCCTGTAAGATAGGTTTCTGGCTTTAATACGGATTTGTTTGGTGGCACTTGGCAGAGAAACAGAGGGCTTGTAAAAAAAATAAAATTATTATTTCAAAATCTACTGGAAAGGATTTAGCAGCCTTTTAGAAACATTATATTTTCCCTGTTCTGGGGAGATTTTTGACCTTTCTTGAAGACTTTAATTGTCCAGGATTGTCACATCTGATTTCTTTAAATACCCATAAGAGGAAAAACTCACAAAGTAAATGAAAGGTTAGTGAACTTTGCTTTATTTTGCTCACAATGCGAACTTTCAAGCGATTGGAAAATAATTTCCTTTTATTCTGAATGATAGAAGTTAAAGATAGGAATGACCTATTAGATCACTGTGAGCATTTCCTTGACAATGTGGTTCTGTTTCGTTAATCGGAAGAAAGGAACACAAATTTCGGCAGCTCAGCAGTTCCAAGGGCCAATAGTGGTGTATGGAGACCCTCATCGTGAGGAAGACCTGAGCCAACTCAGCAGGGACCGGATGCCTCCACCACCCGGCTTCTGTTTGGTGGCCTTATGAAATGAATGAGCTGCGTCTGTCCGATGTAGAGTGACCGGGGATGAATAGCACAAAAAGCATGACTATGACTGCTCCATTTATTGGATGTTTTGGCAGCATGGTTGAATAGCAAATGGATGTGGAAACTACTCAGAAACTCCCAAACAGGGACCTAGCTATGTGGGGGAACCTGCACTTCCTTCACCCTTTGACATTTTATTATTAACTACTAATTTTGAAATACATAGTCCATTTGATGAGCACAAAAATCATCTTGTTGGTTAAAAACACCCGTCTACGCTCCAGTGCTCACATGACAAAATTCGTTTTCCACAGTGTTTCCTGGGCATGGATTAGCTGGGGGATAATTTTTTTTAATAGTCTTTTTTTTTTTTTTTCTCCTTAAACCAGTATTACACTAATGGAATGTGTTTCAGATGGCAGGAAAAGACTTGTTCTTATCCGGTTTGGAAGTAATAATGGAAAAGTCTCTTAGCATATCTCAAAACTGGAACAAATTTTTGCTCCGCTTTGTGCAGTTCCTGTCCTCTGGCTCTCCAGCAGCTCCTTGAGAAAATCTCCTTCAGTTTGAGGATTTTCCACGGCCAGTCTGCCCTGCAGTTTAAAGGTCCTTGAATATTATCAGAGGGTTTTGCTTTTTCTACATCTCCAGAGGATGACAGACACAATTACTGCTATTCCAGTTAAAATTTATCCTGAGCCTTGATGGCACTTTATTGACTTTGGCGGAGGCTGGCTCAGTGCTACCGTGTGGCAGGGGTGTTGTATAAGGCAAATATTGCAGGCTGCCAGTCCAGTGCGCTCCAAAAGATGTGATGGCACCTCCTCAGTGAGCTGCCAGTGTTAGATGTTCAAACACTATTAATGTTAATCTTCCTAAACCTGAGCTGTATACCATAAATCCCCGAAGAAACCTATCTCTTCTCATGGATTCAGAATAAAATCTTCCCTCTTTTGGGATATGGGAGAGGAGTTGGGTACCATCCCAAGTGTGCCAAGGGTAGGGAGAATTTTGTGGGCGCCAAACTGTCATAACACACTGGTTACAGCCAAATGCAAGAGTTGCAGAAGCAGCTGTTTCCTTGTCGGAGACCTGAGTGTGATATGCACAGTTTGCATATGTCATACAGCTGTAGAGGATCACATCTGAAATGTAATAAGATCTAAAGAGGCCAAGGTTGTTCGGGCGTCATTGTGTCACTGGGAACGCCCTTTCGGGTCAAATACAGATCTGTGGCCCACGTTACATCTGGAAGCACCGAGAAGTGAAGTGGTAAAGAGGAGGAAGTATCTCGAGGGGTGGGTGAGGAGGAGGGTGGTGTCCAACTACAGGGCTATGTCCTTGCTCAAGTGGCTGGGACATGGGCATGCTGACTCCATACGTCCCTCATACGGCCTCCACCATGGGCCTTCTGCTTTTCAAAGCAGCCTTCCCTTGGTGGCTCTCACTTTGGTGTCACTGCTTGCTCTAGGTGGGGCAGTTCCCCATGCCATAGAAGACAGAGCTGATGTAGAGCTTTTCCCAGCAGTTTGAGAAGAAAGCTGATGCCAATGCATGTCCTGGATTCTCCTCCCTGGTGGCCAAATGCAGGTCATGGTTGAAAGAAGAAACAAATCCATGTGTGCTGAACCCTCTGAGAACTGCAAGGCTATGGGAACCTAGCATCACAGGGCTGGAAGGTCCAACCTCCTGCTGTCTCAGGTATCATACTCAGTAGTCCCAAACTGATTTTGGAAATGAGTTTCTCTCTGTCCCCTCTCCCTCTGTCTCTTTTGAGTGTGGCACCAGGGAAATACGTGAAGACACTGTGATAAAGCAGTTAGCTGAGCTCCTCTGAAGCTGTGTGTCTTGTGGGTGTCAGTCCAGATTTATTCTAAGGTCGGGATGACATCTCCACATGTTATCTAGTGCATATGATGGCCCTTAGTGGTAGTTCCTGATGTAAATGCCACACAAATGAAGATTCATTTCCATGTGTATAATCCCTCCTCAAAAGACTTGGAAGAAACAAACATAATGACAGAAAAACCTCTTTTAGCTTATGCATGCCCATTTATATGCCTGAATAGAAGTGCCCAGTGACTTTCGAGATGCCTTTGGAAACCTTGGCCAAACCATTTCTTAAAAGACCTTTAAAGAATCCAGTTTGACTTGGAGTTTTCCCAGCACGGTCTTAGCTGCAGAGCATTTAATTTAAGTAGAGCTTGTTTAGTCCTCCTGTATTTGTGGAATTTTGGATGTTCTGGAGAAATCCCTCTACTTCCTAAGTTTTGAGAACGCTCTTCTCTAGTGAATTTCTTCTGTATTTATCTCATCATTTGTATTTTCTCCTTGTTATTCTTTGCCCTGACACAAATCAATTTTCTGGGTTTTTTTTTCTGTTTCCCAGTGTTTCATTTGAAATGATACACAAGAGCATACATTTCACCTTGGCATTTGGCAGCCCCTTCCCCTCCTATATTCATGAACTTTCAGAAATGTCCTGCAGTAGCCTTGCCTGACTGCTGGGTGTCTAAGTCTTTTAATAGTTTGGCTAAGTTTAATTTTACTTGTTTTTGCTGCTTCGTTTTTATATGCATGCCAGACAGCTCATCCCCTCAAGAATGTCCTGAAGGCATCCTCTGCCATAATAAATAACAGAAGTGATAGTTAAAGTATACATATATAAATAATGTAGTGTGTGAGTTTGCCTTGCAAATATGAAAATGTGACTGAAGGCCTGCACCTCTGCGTTCAAATCCTTGCTGTACAGTGAAAGGAACTGGAATGTGTGCTACAATGATTTTCTTTGATAATGTCTGGCTTATAATTTACTTTTGGCTGAAGCAATCAGTGAGGGAAATCCATTTGAATAGCTTTGTAAGAACACTTTATTTTTCTGGTGCTGCAGGCTGCAAGTTTCACACTTTGAGACTAAATCCCTTTCGTATCGTCCAGGTCCTGGGGAGAGACATTTATTTAAAAGTAGCTGAAATGAAGCACAGAAACAAACTGTAAGTGATTTTTGGCATTAGAAGTGCAGTGCCTGTAAAGCAGTGGCTCAGCTCCATATTTTAATAGGCTTTAACGTATCAATTATAGTGCTGAGTAGTAATTAGGACTATACAGCAAAACGCAGAGTGACCTCTAAACTGTTCCAAAGTTGTCGGAGCTGGTGGGAAGGGGGATTTGGGAGCAGACTGAATTCTGGTAATCATACCACAGGGTACAAAAGAGAAAATGTGACTATTAGAATTTGAATTTTGTTTCAGCAATGCAGGCAAGCCTCTGAAGGTGAATTCTCCCTGCAGCATGAAGCTCAGTAAATGGGCTGAGTGGTGGACAATTCTTCTGGGACTCCAACCAACAGCATGTTAGTCCTACCAGCCTGCACGGCCTCCGCCTGCTCCATTAAAAGAAATACATCTAAAATCCCTGCACTGCTCGACCGTGCTCAGCTGCTCGGGAAACCTCTAGGGAGGGTGAAAGCTGAGAGCTGGGGAATGCTGCTTCTCGTTTCAGCATGGCCTAAAGACACCCTGAAAATTCCACGGTACAAAGGGATGCCCGGCCTCCAGATACGCTCCTTCCACCCTGCACTCAGCTGCCGAAACTGCACTGGTTCTGGGTCAGAAAGGGCATTCTAAATTTCGGGACACAGGGGCACTGCAGCCCCCTAAAAATAATTAAGACTGATGCAAACCACAAAATTACAAGTTTTCTTCCCTTATGGTGGTTTTCTGCTCAAATCGCCCTGGAGACAGAGTGAATTGTCCAGCAGTACCGTGGATGTTTGGTTGTAGGGATGGCAACCTGTACCCACGTGAGTCTGCCTGGTCAGTCCCATAATCCTGAGTGACCCAGGCCCCAAAGCTTCCCTTGTTCTCAGGGTGGAGTCAAAGCCACAAACCACTTCTCCAACCTTTGTAGCCAGTGATCAATTGCAAGCTAAAGAAACGTTTGTTTTAAAACGTAAACTGAGCAGCGTGAGGTTTTTGCCCACGATATTCCTATTCGTGTTACTATTTTGATACGCCTAAGTTCATTGGTATAAATAGGGTGCAGTTGTCACCACACTCAACTAAAAAAAGCCCTCCTCAGTTGACAGTATAGGTATCATAAAGTCACGTCACCCCCCACTAAGTAATTTTCACTTGAGGCGTATGCAAGCCTCCGAATGACAATTCTGCTTTTCTGGCCTTGGCTGGCATATAATTTAGGAGCAAGGCAAGGCTTTCAGAAGCAAAGATTTGTAGGCTTGACATAGAGCACCGATGAATCATACACTTGAAAACTTTATCCACCATAGTTGAAAACAAAAATCACATACAAGCCAAAAATGCAAAGTGGGCCCCTTGGATGTGACACGGCCTGGCTTGCTGCCAGGAGGCTTCAGCAATCTTCGAGTATGGCTGGAAACACGCCAGTAAGTGTCCTTCATGAGGGTGGATGGAATGAAACGTTCACAAGAACTAATTTTTTCATGTTAAGATCCCACAGAGAGAAACGGCTGTACTATCCTCATGAAGAGCAAGATGAAAGTTTATCCCATTTTAGGACTCAGTCTTGTCTATCCAGCGAAGTACTTATATGGGCTCCTTTACTGCCCTGACTGAGCAAGCCGTAGTCTTTAATGCATTTATTCTTTTGGGTAGGAAGGGCTGATACTTGTGCTTCAGATGGTGAAGACGTGAGTAAGAATGCAGAATTACACCCCACGCTGAGAGAATAGATATTAGCATTGCTAGTCTCAGCAGCAGTGTAAGTTTTTTCTTGAGTATGTCTGAGCATAAAAAGCTAAAGGAGAGGAGAGTCAGTCTGTATGAGGGTAGGGAGAACTGCCAAGACTCAACTGGATAAGCAACACGTAGTAAATGCTTAGAGTCACCTTGCCAGACAAATATTTGCCTTTCACTTTGAATGAAGACCAAATCATGTTCTAACTAGTAGGACCAAGAAATTCCACAAATTTTAGTAAGTTGAGTGCCCTACAGAAACTCCCATGGTGAGTGCATGAGGGCAGGCTTTGGGGGTTTGCTGGGCAGACAGAAGAAAACAAACCCAACAACTCAGGAAGATATGTCAGTGTAGGAAAAAACGGCAATGAAATTAAACGGTATTCACTGAAAATAAAACAGTTTCAGAACAAATATGAGGCCTTGGTACTTATTTTAAAAATGTTCTTTAAGCTTCAATGATTGTTTGCTGCTACCCTTATCTATAGTCATGCTGAGTAAAGCTATAGCTAAATGGAAATTTAAATGTATTCATGAGGTGTTAATGTCTAGGAAATGTCTAGGGAAAAAATTAGAGGGAATAGTGGAAGCTGGGAACAGTGTGGTAAAATCTTTGTAAATGGTGGATAGTCTTCATACTTAGTGGTGGTCAGAAGGGTGGAATCCAGGAGCTGATGAGGTCAAAGTCTCTGGGGGAACGCTGGAGAGGAACTATGCCATGTCCCTAAATCAGATTAGCTCTGAAAAATATGTTATGGGAAGAATTAGAATCTGGAGACCACGGTCCCTGGGCATTTCCAGTCATTTCCAGCAGCCATGTAAACTTCCTTCTCTTTTTAAGTGAACCAAATGCAGAAGACTGTGGTAAACAAAGGAGAGCAGTAGAATTGTTCTTTTTGTGACAGATGTGACCTTGGTGTCATTATTTAAAGACTGCACTTAGGGGCAATACTCGTTCTTGGGTCATTTACTCTGTCTGTTGTAACAGCCTTTTATGACCAATTTTTGGAAATAACTGATTTTACCTGTTGTTACTAGGTTGTTACTGGGTGAGTAGCTCTGGTTGGACAACAATACAGCTAGTTCAATTTTAACAAAAATATAAAAAATAGAGGAGGAAGGCTGATACAGACCAGCTACTTCGTCACCAGGCTAAGCAAGAACAGAATTCAGATACTGGTTGTGACCCCTGTTCAGTGCAGGATTCTCTTCTATGGGTTTTTTTGTTGTTGCTTTAAAATGAGCCAGAAATGACGCCTTCATGATTTCCCTTGGGAAACCTGGGATCCAGAGGTCTCCGCATTCAGTAGGAATCTTTCCATTGGCTTTGATGGCCTTTGGACTAGACCCTGTATTTCCATGGCATTTCTGATACGCGTGTCTGAAATTCACTTGCTTTCCTTGAGCTTTCTCGTGCATTGTTCTGGCTGATATTAATGCATTTGCTGCCACAAATATAGCATGGTGCACAGTCAAGAAGTTGTCCAGTTTTTAATTAGCAGGAAACACTAGCTCATCATCTGCCTAATTTGCCTTTCCAGTTTCATCCTATTACAACTCTCTGCATCCCCTTGGGCCCCTCTCAATTCCTCTCCTTTCCAGCACCTGCACAATCATATTTTGTTACCTTGTATCATGTATGTAAACACAGAAAAACTTAATTAAAATGAGCAAATACATCAAATTGTTTCACAATATACAATCTAAGTACTTATGTACCCTTCAAAGGTGTATCTGAACCACCTGAATAAAGCGCTGTTTAGCAACTATTAATTAGGTGATGTTTATACAATGCTTTGAACATGCAAAATGGTGAGAGTTTCCAAGCGTATCACAAACACTGTTACCACTGCTTTACAAAAATCAGGAATGTACCGAATTTCTGTGAATCCCTCCCAATTACTGAAGACTTTGTGAGTTGAAGTGAATCAGCCACGACAAACTAACAGATAGTCTTTCTTCCAGCCGAGTTGCCCTTTTGTCTCCAGAAAATGGTATGAAGTGTAATTTTTGGGGGCTACCTTGTTTATTTAAGCACATTTGTCAAAGCCTACCGCAGAATGGTTATTCTAGCTTGAAGAAATCCTTCCGGGTCAGAAAGTCCTTTGGATGGCTTGGATCCAACTGCTCTCCCTTCCCATTCCTCCCTTTTAAGTCCTGAAAGTCTGTCAAAGTCTGGGCTGAATTCCTGGAACCAGTTGGAGTGTAGCTCTTCTTTTGTTCCCTGCTGCCAACTGCAGAAAGCCGCGTTCACCAGTTTTTGTAGTCCCCAGCTTTAAAATCCCTAAGTCCCGTTTCTTCCTTTGAATGGCCAGATGCAAAGCAATGCTTTAAACCCGGGAATGACTTTACAGAGCTTTTCACTCGCGGTGTGGGATGGACTGCTGTGCTGTCTCTGATTACAAGGAAGAATGCCTTAAGCAGCCTGTCCGTTTCTTAAGACTATCAGAGGTAAGGCTAAAACTTGCAAAATAACAGCTGGAAAGCCCAGATCAGTTTCTAATATAGAAATACCATTTTCATCCTTGAGATCTGAAGGCTATAAATATAGTTCTATCAATGTAATTAATTCAGCTTAGAGGGATGTCTTCCATTTTTAAGGTATATATGTTTCTTACAGAACATCGTTTAAATGGAGAACTGCTTCAAATGCTCTAGGGCTACTAAGTTTTTTTGCACTTGAAGGTACTAGATATTTGGTTAATTTTTGCCCTTTTACTATCAGTGAATTAAATTACTGTTCTGCTTACGGATAGAAGTACAATCCAATTCATTAATCATATTGAGATTTTTGAACCTACACTAGTCTGTTATGACTTGTTCTTCATAAGGCTGAAAAATATTTCTTTCATCAAAATGGCTGAATGCCTATAAACATGTTCTAATTATATTTTCTTGGAATTAATCAAGTTCATTATGTTAAGTTTGGGATCTACATCTGAAGTGAATCTGAACTGTGAGTGTCTGCCACATTCCCTTCAGATATTACTGATAAAAATAGTGGTGTGGGATTTTCAGAAGCATTCATTTTTGGCCTAATCCTGTTCCTCTTCTAGTCAGTTGGAGTTTTACTCTTCCTTCAGTGGTTTAGATTTCAGCCAAATCTGAGCACTTCTCAAAATCTTATAGCTTTGGCAATATTTTCAAACAACCTAAGAGGAAAAGTCTATACGAGATGTCATTTGATTTAGAATAAATTTAGAATAAGCAGTTAGGCAGTAGTTATCAGTGTTTGGTTGTGATTGTTTTGTTTTTCTTTTTGTTCCTTAAAATAGAAGCTTAGTGATCATTTCGGATGAAAAGTGATGTAGTGTGCTATCAGAAGTTTGGGGGTTTTTGCATGAGAAAATCCTTCAGAAACCTACAGAATCCCTGCGAGACTCAAAATGACAGTGGGCTTATACAAAGAAGCACTCCTTGCACAGAAATTAAGACAATAATTTGACTAAAATCTCTCTGGGAGGGTGATTTTTAATCTCATCAGTTCAATCACATTTATCTCTATTTTGGTTTATTTACAAGGACCAAGTCTTGAGGTTGTTAATGCAGAGTATGGTCAGGTCAAAGAAAGCTTTTTCCTGAGTAATGGCCCCAAGATGTGGCCTGTTCCTGATCTTCCCATGGAAGACAAATGAAATCATATTTTCAGCACTGTTTATTGTTAAGAATTGTCCAAAGGGAAATGGTTGAAAATAAAGGAAGAAACTCTTTACCCACCAATGCATTATCAGTGTTATTGAATTCCATGTCTTAGCAAGCCCAATCTTATGACGTGGTCAGGCAACGTCCAAAACCATGCAATCTACCAATTCAAATGTTTCTTGCCCTTAGTTCTATTTGGTTTAAGCGCCACGGAGTCAGCAGTGGAAGTGATACAAGGTGGCGCAATTCTGGGAAGTCAGGGAGACAAAAAAATTTAATTTCCCACAGGCAATTGGGCCTGTCAACATTTATGAATCTTACTAACTGCACGAAGCGGGAGGAAAGGAGCAAAAAGCTCATGCATGTGAAGGTGACAATGGCAACAGCATCCAAATCCCTCAGCTGCAACCACCAGGAAAGGCTTTGGCTTTGGCTAAGTGGCAAGACAGTTGCAACCAAACTCAAGAGCTCCCAGGACAAAAACTCCTGTCTTGATCTTTCTAACACATGGACTCTAAGTGGCTTGGCTGCAAACAACTTGTGCAGCTGATGCATAATTAAAAAGCCATTTTCATTCATTTCACAGGCAGCATGCAGATTTCTCAAGTGTCCATTGGTTACAGACTATCACTGATAGATCATTAAACTTGGCCCCGGGCTTTACTTTTGTGCTTGTCTTTGTGTTAAGCACATGCATTTCGAGAACTGTCTGTCAATAATTACAAGGAATGGAGTTTTGGCTCTTTTATTCTGGGAGCTACCCTACTGCTGGAAAAAATCTAACAGAAACATACTACTGCAGAGTGTTCAACATTATGACACTGCTTGGCATGAGAGATAGCTCTTTCTGACAAGTTAAATGCTAATTTTTATTGAAGGTAACAGTAAAATGTGAAATTGGTCTCTGCACTTCGCTTATGCAAGAAATTATGAAGAAAGCTGCCAGCAATTGCTGTTTCAACATTATAAACTTCACAACATGCTGCTGAACCAGAGGAAACCCTTTGATTATTAGAAGTCCATGTGGATTGCTGATCACTGGGGAAAATACGTTACTTGTTTCCCTTCACAAAAAGACAAATACACATTTCTTTGTGGAGAACCAAAGTAATAATTATAATTCTTTTGATAAAGGAGTGGAGTAAGCCTGGGCCAGTGATCTAAGATTTTAATCAATCAACAACAATACCTTCTGCAGAAGAAATCAAGTTTAAAGGAACATTCAAAGCCTAGGGGTTTGCTAGCTGAACCTGCCCCGAAGTCCTTTGAAATCAATGACCATGGGTGGACCTGTGTGGATGCTCGGTGCAGCTCCAGCACCTGGGTTTCTGCTCGGGTGCTCAACAAAGCCCAGGAATACTTATCCAAAATCTGCCAGTCTAACGCCTAAACTGTTTGTTTCCCCCATTTATTTTGCTTTGTATTTTGATAATTTACGATGAATAATTGTATCTCATCTTTCAGGTCTCGGACCCCTTTTATTCAGCTTCTGGGTTGTTGGAAACATTGTTCAGCTTTTTCTTCATAGGCACCAGGAGATAAAAACTTACTGTTTCTTCTATTTTAAGGAAAAGCTCTGATCCTCGTGCAATCACTTGTCTCCAGGGAGACCATTTAAGAAAAACAAAATACCAAGAGATGAGGGACAATTCAAATGAGTTAAAAGCAATGTATTTGTGTTAGATATATTCATTGGATTTTTTGGAATTTAATTTTCCGCTCAGGACTCCAGATGCCTTAGGTACGGAAAGGTGCTCCATTACTCATTTTATCTATAAAGCTCTCCTCCTCACCACCTCCTGTAAAAGCACTCAGGGTGTTGTATGGTAATTAAAAGGTGATATTAATATTTCCTGACATGCTCTATAAAACATCTCCAATCAGCTTCCTGTAACTATCACACACATAAGAAAAGTAATGTAGTATAAACAGAGAAAGAAAATGATTGTGAAGGTGATTCTGTATCAGCCTCTGCAAAAATTCTTCTTTCTGCTCAAGTGTTATTTTTTTTTTTTTCCACAAAAAGTAAATCATCTTGGCTTCCCTGTCTGCTCTGTCTCTTAGACCAAGACAGCTAAAATCTCCAGATGCTGATGTTTTTCAGGCTTCTTTCCCGTTTGGAGTCTCATGGGCAAATTACCTTGTCATTCAAAGATTTTATGTAAGAAAATAGGGGAATTTATTCCTCAGAGTTCAGATTTCTCCAGTCTTCGTGCTGTCCCATTCACTGGCATCTGAGATGCCTGATTTGAAGTGCAGCAGTAATTTTTGCGCTTCTGTTGTGACTTCTTGTAATCTGGGCCGTAGGCAAGGTGACCTGCCAGATGTTTATATTACTTGGCCTTTCTGGAAGAGAGACACATCTCTCAGAGCAGTGCTCTGCATGAAACGCATGGTTATAAAATAAGGTCAGAAACCAAAATTAGTAAAAAACCCATACTCGCACAAAAGTCCTTATGCTGTGTAGTACAATGGAAAGATATAATGGTGTGTGATTTGATTTTCTGCATTTGCTTTGGGTCTTCCGCTTGTCTCACTTGCCTTCTCTGATAGCTTTCTCCTGACACTGAGTATGGTATCTGCTGCCCTCCTTTCCCCACCCTCTTCTATGGGATCTGCATGCCATCTATCTGTCAGCAACTTGCAGGCAGAATGATGCCAAGATTAGAAAAATAACTGCTAGGAAAGACATCTCAGCTGAACAAACCTGAGGACAGGTTTGGTCACAGATGCAGATCCATGCAAACCTGAGACATGCATCCACATACACACCCCCCTGAGCTACTGTTTTTGTCCCGCATTTCGATAAATAGTTCAGATCTTGCTTTTATCAGCAAAAAGAGACTTTGAAGGAACGAGATATTTTAAAAGGTGGGGATATCACTCAGGGTATTTTATAGACATGAATGTTTTCTCACTGGAGTTCACAATATCAAACCAACCTTTTCTAATGCAGTACTATGTTCCAGCCAACACCCATTTATTACAGGAGAAGCTTGAGTTTTAAATTTAAATTCAGGGGGTTTATTTAAGTGCTGAAATTGTTATAGGATTTTTTACATACTAAGGTTCTAAAGAATGGCCACAGGGATGGCTCCACACAGCAGTTCAGTGTGAACCTGACAGTGGTACCAAAAGCTTCAGAGTAATGGGAGGGATCCAAGAGTACGCTGCCGTGTGGTCGCCTGCCCTCCCTTGCCATTTCCTTGAGGGCTGAGTCTTGATTTCTACCCATTAGAAACTGGCTCAAGCCCTAGAGAAGGATGCTGAGTAATCACACCATAATTGTACCTCTTGGTGTTATTTTTTGACACCCTCTGCGTATCCCCAGAAATATCCAGCCTCATTTTTGATACAGTTAAGTCCCCTGTGACTTCCTGTGGTGTTGATGTCTGAGAATTAATTGCACCTGGATTTAAGCTATGTTCCCTTCATTGGTTTTAGATTTGTTGCTTTTCCATTGCTCTGAATGCCACCTTGTTCTTCTGCGGCAGCAACTCGGGGGGCAGAGCATCTACTCTTGACCACTGGGAGTTTTACAGATATCAGATACCCACACAGGGTCGTTCCTAATCCTTCCAGTCTCTTTTATTCACCTGGGAGTGTCAGCTGTCCCTTGAACACTGTCTTATTTCCCTTCACCCTTCCCTGAATCTCTCTTTCTTCTGAGCTTAATGCTGTGTATTTGGTTTCTGCTCTGCCGTGTTTCATCACATCAAGCCAAACTCCGTGCTCAGTGATTCAGCAAAGCACTTAGGCCCACAGTGATCTTTAAACTCAGAACATGCTGAAGTGCTCCACTTAACAGAGATCAGATTATTCATGTGCTTAAAGATAAGCACTTGCTTAAGTACTTTGCAGAATTCAGGCCTAGACACACCCGTTAAATTCATCAGCTAGGACCCTTGACAAATTTTACCACAAAGGTGTCTCTCTCTCTCCATTGACTATAAAGAGAGTCTAGACATCTAGTTTAAATTAGATAGCTGATTTTTAGCTAAAATTAGGTGAGAGGAATCCCACCCTCTATATCCATCTATGGTGTCAGGCATGGATCTCTGTTGGGGCCCCTTCATATCACTGCAAGGCAATTAATGAGAATCAAAACTGGTAATGGACCCAAAAGGTTGTGGGGAGTGAATTTCTGGTTTCCTTCCTTTAGCAGAACAACACCTGGTTGACACAGGTCAGGTAGTTAATGATTTATTTCATTCTCAAACCTGCATTCTGCTTTGCAGCGATGTTGAGCAGTTTTTAAATGATTCCCTGGAAAAGATGAAATTTTGAAGTCTACGTGCTTTGAGGTTAGCTATGCAGCTGTCCTTCTGAAAAATTTCCCGGAAAACTTTCAGCCTTGACCTAGTGGTTCAAAGTTACAGAGAATGAGGTGAAACGTGACTTTAATGTTATCTAAGCTTTTTGTTTCAGTTTTGATCATTAAACTCAGGGTTGCCACATAGTCAGGAGTGATATTGGGTTTCTGCCAGACCTACCAGTGGCACAAATGTATGAGCCATTACATACGCAGTAACTCAAGAGTGCTTCAAGTGCTGATGTGCCTGCAGAGTTGCCATCTCTATAATATAAAAGGCAAGTGCGAGCTGTCAGCTGCATACTTAAATGTCCCTATGCGAAAAAACATGGTTTTGCATCTACCAAGATTTGCATCTTGAACCGCAAGCTGCAAGTCGTAGAATTAGAGAATCATAGCACAGTTTGGGTTGGAAGGGACCTTCAAAGCTCGTCTAGTACAACCCTCTTGGCCATGAGCAGGGACATCTTCACCCAGATCAGGTTGCTCTGAGACCCGTCCAGTCTGGCCTGGGATGTCTCCAGGGATGGGGCATCCACCACCTCTCAGGGCAACTTGGGCCAGTATTTTACTACTCGTCACTAATAATGGCAACCATTGGGCTGGAAAGACTTGGGGTTTCCACCATGCAATGGTTCATTTAAAAATAAAAATGAATCAGAAACTCACACTTCTTGAAGCCAAGAACATTATGTTGGCACTGGTGCCTAAGAAGGGAGTTAGGGAAGTCCCTGCTGGGCTGGAGTGCTTCCTGGCTGATCTGCAGGATTCCTGCGTATTCCCCACTGGGTCCTGCTCCAGACACAAACGGGGTGATTCGACAGCAGAGGATCAGATCCTTAGGCCTGTGCCCTAGAAAAGAAAAGCTTGAGTCCTGACGATGTATTTGCACAGCACAGACTGGGCAATCCATTGAAGGATTAAGCTGTGCAAGAAATGGTATGTCATAATTACTCAGATTTTTAAAAAAATCAGCAAGGGAAAAATTAAACCCCCTCCTCCCTCACCAAAAACCAAGTCATTTTTTAACTGTGCCTCTGAAGTGTTAGTTTGCTTTTGGCACTTTTCCCCTTTATCTAAACCTCTCACATAAGCCATAATGACAGCATGAGTTGCATGTTACTTCATGCCTTGCAAAGTGCTGGAATTCCTTAGGTGTCTTAAATTATGGGCTCCTTTTGACAAGAGACTTATATTCTGCCTGATATTTACTAATATGCTGTGACCAGCACATATATTGGATAGAGTTCATATCATTATTGCATAGACACTCGTTAGTCTATGCATGGCTAAAGCCTCACATGTTTTATTGAAAACGGATTTAACAGTCTAATGAACTCTCACACAGGACAAATGCAATGAAAATACTTGTAGACCTGTAAGTCAGAACCAGCAAAACGAACTATATAAAATAAGGAGGAATCTCTACCAAAGCTTTTACCGTAATTTAAACTCAAACCTGAATGAAAGAATTTTTGACATGAAGTTAAAGTTCCTTAAAATTTCCTTTAATTTTTCTACTTAGATGCCTTTACTTTGTGGAAAAGTGTGACAAAAGCTTTTTTCAACATATTTGCATTGGGTTGCGACCAGAATTTATCAGAAATAATTCAAGAAAAAGCTAACCTTGGGGAGAATTTAAAAAAAAAAAAAAAACCACAAAGAAAAAAGAAAGGAAAAAAGGTAGATCTAGAGAGTTTCAGCTAAACAACTGCTCCTATTATGGGGCTGATTCTCCCCTACTCCCCTAGACTATAATACGTTTTGTCATTTAAACTTTTGGAAACTGGGAAAGTAGGAATTTTTCTCTGCTGCAATAGAAGTTTATACCTACTTTGCACATTTTTAAATGAGCACAGGAGGGACACAGTGATGTGAGTCTGGACTGTGGATCTTGCACAGTCTGGACCACTCAGCTTATTCACTGATTCCCAGAGTGAGGAACGATTGCTCTGACATTTTTCCCCTCCTTTGAATACTGAAATTCTATGAGAAAACCAAAGCTGCTATTTTTGGCAGTCATGAATAGTATGATTTTTGGTACCTTACTTAAAAGTGTAATCCATTTTTTTTTTTTAGTTGCCACAACAGCTTTATGGTCCTTGGCACTATTAAAATGTTTCAAGCATTAAAAAAGAAGTCTGTAAACTAACGAAGAGGGCCCTTAGTGTAACATCCTGCTCTCCACAAAAGCATAGTCACACAGAATATTCAGTCCTAAGAGATCATAGACTTAACACTTTCGCTGATACAAAGCCAAATTCTGCTCTCATTTGAACTACATCAAATTTAGGCCAGTGTGCATGAAAAATGCCCCAAACCTGTAGTTTTCATGCAAATGCAGATAAGTCGTAATATATGAGCGACCTTTGCAAGTGTGAGTCTCTGGGCGCTACTTCTAAACCTCTTCTTTTTGAGTTCAGTCCTCGTTCAGGAACACTGAACATGAGCTTAACCGTATGGAGTTGCCAGCTGTGCCTTTAAGAACTTAGATCATGAAAAGTATATTTTTTTTTTCTTTTTTTTCCGCTGGGTCTACATATTTATTTCAAAAAAAGCTCATTATTTGAATGGAAGCAATTGCATATGCACTGTGCTGGGCTGATTTCAGGATAAATGGGAGCCTCAGGAACTTGTCATTAGCGGGTATTGACATTTTCTGAGGTATTTGGAGGTGAGCTTTTATTAACAGCTCTGTCCTTCAATAGTGGTTAATAAATCACCGTTGAATTTGCAGGCACTCTCAGAATAGATAGCAAGCCAATTGGGCTCTGAAAGATTACTCTTCTGTTTGTTTAGCCACTGGCCCTTTGCATGCAACCGATAGGTTTGAGAGCTGGGAACGTTGCATTTCCCTGTATGCTTTAGTTGACTTGTTAGAGATAGTTGTTTGTGTTTGATAAATGAGAGGATGATGAAGGGCTGGCTAAATGTGAGAGGGTGTTGTTTTTTTTTTTTATCTGCAAAGGTTAGGGATGGGAATTCCTTAAGTAGGCAAAGCCACTGGCTTCTGGCAATGAGTAACTGTTTTGTCTTGGATGCAACCTGAGCTCGTTAGTGTTCTCTCTCCCTTTCACACATGCACACACACCCTCTTGGGTCGGCTCCAGATCCGCGTGATGGCTTAGGGGGAACCAAACTGTTTCTTCTCTTCACTTGCCTTAGAAATCTCGAAGTGTGTAAAATGCACGTATGTATCTGACAACCCCCAACTGCTTGAAAACACACTTGATTGCACTGGAAAATGTGCAAAATTGCAAATGGAAATGTACTAAATGTGCGAAAAGTGGAAAGCATGGGGAAAGAGAAGACCTGTCTGAGGGAGCCGCTGTAGTTTAGTGAGGTGTCAAATGGACCGGAGAAGTTTAGGGGACAGGTTTGTGTTCATGTTTGGTAAATACCTGAGCAATTACATGCCATTTGCTGCAACAGTAAACAGAGAATAGGTATCTGGGCATAAACAGCTGTGTGCACTTGTCTCCTGTGTCTTGACTGCCTGGATGGGGATTCATACGTGGTAACCTAACAAAACAAATTGTATGGACAAATTATTACAAGGAGTAAGTACCCTTGGCTTTTCTGAAATTCTGTAGCTAAGTGGATGTCACAGGAAGCATTTCAGTCTGAAAATCCTGGTATTCTAAAAAACATCCCCCTGCTCTGTTCTTGCATATTTATATTGCTGGTATCTCTTAGCAGAGGTGATCGTAGGCATTTACATAGACTGGGTGATACACAGGGGTGCAAGCCAACCTCAACTCTTCTCTGATTCTATGGCCCTGCTCTTGGACTCCGCTGTAGTGTGAGATGGTTTGATTTTGAAAGTTGTACTCAGTTTGGTTTTTCTGGCTTACACAGAGGTTATTTTTCATAAGTGTGTAATCTAAAAATAACGATTTGAATGTAGCGATTAGAAGTGGGTCAAAGAGGCTGGGATGTGAATCGTGCCATGGGAGTGTTTGGAGCTAGCACATTAGCTGGGAGCTCCCCAAAGGCTCTTTGAATAAGCAGGCAGTAACTGTGAAAAGATTGATAGATTGGCAATTGAAGTGGCCAGTGATCAGGAATTGCCCCCTATCATTACTGGTGGAAGGGAATGATTTGAATTATGCTGGGCTGCCTTAATTGTAATCTGTCTTAATGAAGAGTAAACACATAGTGTGAAAAATGAAATAAAACAGCTTCTTTTCCCTTAGGGTTATACAAAACAGATTATTTCCCTGTGGAAAGCAGATGTTTAATTGCACAAGACCAGAAGCAGAATAACACATGGCTGGTCTATCCATCTACGTCACAGCTGCATGTGCTGCATGCTTAAGTTGCTGTGTTACAGCTGATGGCTGCAAACCGGACCTGTTCATAAGGTAACTGTGAACATTTCAGCAGCCCTGAATCTCTTCCGCCTACAGGAGCATCCCTCAGGTTTGCAAGACTGTGGAGCAGTGCTGCCCGACTCCTAAAATGTGTTAAAGCACGTGAAAGAGAAGGAACTTCTTTGAAACAGGTGACGTGGCCAGAGCTCAGAAAACCCTACATCAGTTAAAATTCACGTTAGCAGTTTGCTGTTGAGTTACTGTGATAGCGGAGCTGCTATCACTGCTGTTATTGTCTGTGACATGCAATGTCAGCCAGAGCCAGCATAGCACTTTCTGAGGCAGGACTTCCATGCCAAATATATTCCCCCTTTATTTCTTCCGTGTCTCCCAGTGCAGAGACAGGAGAAGAAGTTACGTCACTGTCAGTGCAGCTGGTGGGGACATTACAAGAAGCAGAGGGACATCTGGGATGCCGAGCACCCTGTGTGACTCTTGCAGGGACCGAGCCAGTAAAGATTAACACCTGTTTCCAACAACCATATTCTTAACTAGCAACTTCCTTCCACAAAAGCTAACTTTAATTTTTTCCCCTCTCTTTCAATTTTGTTTCTAGCAGTGCACAGTTTTGTTGACAGCAGAGGCCTGTGTGTTGCACTAAAGCACAACTGGCGTCCCATATGCCCCGGTAAGTCTTTCAAACGAGCCAGCAGACTTGTTTCCCCTTGGAAACTCCTCAAGATGAAAGAGCCAGGACACTTTGGATGTTATCATGACACGTGGTTCGTGAAATGGGATCTCTGAACTTGAGGTCCAACATAAACAGAACTCCCCCAAACCTCCAATTCAGAAAAAAACCCACAAATTTGTTTGAATCTTCTTGATAAGATGGCTATTTTTATTCGAAAAATGTGTCCAGCTTGCTTGGGTCTGAACACCTGGGAGAGTCTCAAGAAAAAAAGGCAGCAGGAAGAGGGGAAAAAAAAAGCGCAAGGGCTTGTGAAAGCCACAAATGAAGTAAAACATGTAATATGCCATTATTTCTGGTTGCAGAGCTTATTTTTATTAATGCACAGTCCCAATAGCTGGTTGCCATGATACAGGGCAGTTGCGAGAGAAGGTGTAGAGTAAGGAGGGGAATAGGATTCAGAGGACTCCAGGGAATTATAAGCTTTTTATGGTTTTACAATGTCTGACCTCTTAAAGTCTCTCTCTTTGTGTTGCCTTTGATGGATGGACATGAAACTCCCTGCAGAACTGAGATGCCATTGGCATTGCTCTGGCACGCAGCTTGGTAACTGCCCTCCCAAGTCCCTGGAATTAATAGTAATAATTAATATCGGGCTTAATGCAGATAACACCAAACCTGCTGAAGAGCAGTGGCTGTTACAAAGAGCATCTGCTTCTCAAGTGTCTTGGCAGGGTGGTGGTGGGAAGGAAATGGTGATGGGAAGGGAGAAATGTCTCAAGGAGCTCATGAGAGCACTGCCCTGCCATGCTTTAATGGTATGTACATTGTTTCTGAAACAATAGGGTGCTTTGGCTGGCATCCTACTAGACTTACTTGTATGTTTTTTAATCCTCAGGAGGCATTAATGGTGAGGAAGGCAGCTCCTTCTGGCTTGCCATTAAAGCCTGCGGTTTCTGTTTAGGTGAGGATCTGGCCATGGGACTGGAAAATTCATCACAGCTACTCTGTACACTCATAGTTAGCTGGATCTGGAAATGAAGGCAGTGGCAAAGAAGGAAGTTTCAGAAATAATGGATGTTGATGCCTCACTTCCTCACCAGGAAAATGAGAGAGCAGCAGAGCCTCAGTGTCCTTCTGCTCCCTCCCAAGGTCACTGCTTGTGACAGCTCAAAGCCTGGACCATATTCTTTAAGCTCTTGAGTAACCTGGTCATCTCAAAGGTTGCTCAGGTCTTTCCTACCCTTTCACAAGGCAGTTTTTCTGTGGTACAAAGTGGTTCACCAGACTGTGAGGAAGCCCTTCTGAGCTGCAAAGCTCTTGATGCTTCATAGAAGCCCGCAGGTGTGTATCAGTGACAAAGAAAGCATGGCAGAAGTACTGTCTCACAATAAATGAGATTATAAGCATGAAAACAACAGGAACCTCACAGCAGAGCTGCCCATGTCAGTGAGGGATGCTTTGTGCATCTTGCTGTATGTACCCAGTGAGCCAACTTAAGTGAGATAAACAGGGCTCCTGGTCAGTTTGGACCATCAGGCCACTGTGGCTTTTTTGAGTTCTCTTTGTCTCCCCCATTTTTCTCTTTTTCGAGCTGAAAAGCCCAATTCCACCTGGGTACTCATCTGTTCTCAAGATCTGGGCCCAGCACGGATTTAGAAAATGAACATTTATTGTTCTGTTATATATTCCCTCGCCTCCTGTGAGTCTTTGGGAGAGAACTCTTAAAGGCTGTTTTGCAGACACAGTTTATCACCTGACAGTAGTCAATAAAAAAAAGTGGCAACATCTTGGTTACAGAGGCCAATCAATATCCCTTTAACAAGAAATGGATTTTCCGTTGCTGTCTTGCACTATTGCATTGGTGCCCACGGACATTTGCAGCTCTGTCTCTGCAAGCTTTGGCCATAGCCAGAAGACCTCATGGGACTTGTGTGTCCCCTACCAGAGCATATTGCTCTCAATGAAATCAGGACGCAGCAATCCTCTTCTGAATGTGACCTTTCAGCTTCTCCCTGGCGAACATGTTTGCAAATGGCTCAATTTCCTGCTGGCTCAGTGTAAATTTTTCAGTGTGGGGGTTTCTGCCTGGTGTTGCTTCGCAGCATGAAGCTAAACAGGAGTTTATGACTCAGGAGGGGTAGCGACTCTGCCAGGTTAAACCTTAAATGTAAGATCCCCTCAAGTGGCGACCAAAATAGCTCTACAGACCAGGGATTGATTTATTCTCCTCTTCCTTGATGATGGTGATAGTTCTGATATTTGCACCTCGCCAGGCAAGCACCTAGAAACCCCAAATGCTTCAGCCCTGTATCTACAGAAAAAACAAATATTTCTGCATGTCGGTGCTCTGTCGCTGTCATCAGTGAAGCCGAGGAAGGGTAGCGCGAGGAAGTTCTTCTGACAAGCTCAACTCATTGTGCAATTAACCAGCATAGCCTGACACCTTGTATTAATTTGCATATGTTTAAATGAATTAGGCAAGTACTAATGCTGATGCTAGCACCCATACATTTGTATTTATACAAACACACCCACCTTTGCTAAAAAGGTCATTATTTTCAGCATGGACTTTGTCTCTCTTTCATTTGATAATACGTATCTCCTCATATAGAGTGTTTAAAATTATTTATAGAATATGCCTCCATCCTCATTATATTTCGAAATGAAACATAAAATCAAACATTGTCTCACGTATTTTAAAACACACAAGCTCCATTACTGTTTTATAATTGCTAATTAGCAGATAAATGTTTCATACTCCCACATTTTTTATCCTCCAGATACAGCAAAACAAACAGATTAACACAGGAAACCTGAGAACTGCAGTATCTGTTTTATGATAAGAGCATTTAGTAACTAAATCCCTACTATGCTCAGCTCTCAAAGACAATGTACTAGTGGTTATACAATACAGAATAATGAACAGAGGTATATTTGTGTTGTTCTCTGGTTAGAGTGGGAACTGAGATTTAGACTCTCTTTTTTTGTTGTTTTTTTTTTACTCTGCAGTTGCTACTAATTTAGATGACTTTTCAAAGGCCACAGAATAGCTTCAACCATTTATTAAGTCTTGCACTGTAAAATTAATAAAGGACATAAAAAATGCTCAGATGTGCACCCTTGTGTATCATTGCATGGGGGTATAAGCGTTATTAGACTAACATAGTAATCTAATGCAGAAGTCTAGCATAAAAAATAATTATAATTAGCAGTAACACAGGATATCAAATAATCGTCTTCAGGTGACAAACACAGGAAATCTGAGAAGTACTGAGAGGGGAGTGGGACTTCTTCAGTTGCTACTTAGGAGTAAATTACCTAATAAAAACAGGATGTGATTGTATGATACTGAGTCATAGATTCGACGTGAGACACTGTGCTATATTAGAAGATGAAGTAAAAAGGTATTTTGAGTGTTTCTGGCTAGGAGTAAATTTCTTATCTAAAAAACCACATACATTATGGTTTCAGATATCTGCATTTTTCTAGCCTAATTCTTCATTATTGCAGAGGAGGTATTTGTTTGGCACGGGTCTCTTCCCAAAGCATTACCATTTAAATTCTTCAGCTTCCAGCAACAGACTTTGTATTTTGGCAAGATGAATCTCCTGGTATCTGCACACCTCTCCTGTTCCTTCCTTCCTGTAATTAGGGCTAAATCTGCTCCAGGACCTGTTCTTTTGTAGAAGGCATCATTTTTAGAGCAATACATCATTGGCAAGTCATGACACTAACAGATCTTTGAAGAGGGCTGCCTCTCCAAAGAGATAGTCTCACCTTGATCAGTGCTAGACACTGCTTGGTAAAGAGCCCCATCAGTTGGTGAAGAAGAAGGAATAAACTAGTTTTAGCTATAAGGATGAAGATGGAACCTGCTTATCAACTAAAGAACATCAAAAGGTATCTCTATTTTACCCTTTCGTATTTCCCACCAACGTTCCCGATAACTCTACTTTGATTTTAGGGATTCAAGTTTAGCTGATGGATAAATAATATATTTTTTCCCCCAGAAACATTTATTTGCATCTGAAAATAAATCACTTCTATTTTTGCACTTCCTGTGCCTTTTCTTCCCGTGAACATTGGTGCGATAGTTTGGTATTGACACAAGTGTTGGCAGAACGCAGACATCAGAAGGAGTTGTATCTGTGACTCCTTTCATGGGACTGAGGAATTGCTTATGTTTACAAGGCATGGCTCTTTTTCCCAGTCTAAGCCCTTGCCCATAAAGAGGTTTGTGAATTGGTTAGTGATCCCAGACTAGTTGATCTGCAGATGAGAAGCCAATGGTTTCAGAAACTGCTACTTCATAGGCAAGCCTGGTCCCCAAAGCTTGTCTTTCTTTATTCAATACGAAGATCAGCTGACTGAGATGCTTAAAATAAACCACATGACAAAATTGACCCGTTTACCAGCACAGTGTCTCTGGGGAGAGAGAAACTTAAAATGGAAAGAGATTCAAGCGAAAACCTCTCTTCCCAGCCTGTTTTTTTAACTTTTTTTTTTTTTTTTTTTTGCAGGGCTGTTATAGGAACAAGGACAAAACCATCAATGAATCCAAGAGGAGGGAAAAGGACCCCAACCTGTCAGCCCTCCTGGTCCTGGCACCCATCGCTCATGTAGCTCTGCTCCTCCACAAGCAGTCAGAACTCAGGTTTTGGGAACTAATCTGCTAGATTTAAGCCACTTGCCATCTATAAGGGCTTTATCCAACCTGCATCACTTCAGGTGAAGACCAACTGTGTTGCTGGGCCAAACCACGCACTCTCTGAGCATTGGATAGGCAGCTTAATGATTGCAGAGAAGCCGAGGAGCTTAATTTCTCAAATTATTCTGAAAATCCAGGTCCTGCAATTCCATCCAGGAACACTCTCAGGGAGCTAGGCTGTTTCCTCAATGGAGGTGGTGACTACCACCCAACAAACTGAGAAACACGAAACCATGCTCCTGTAAAAAATGGTCATGAACACTGTAAAAGGGCATTTTAATGTATGTCTTCCCAAGAAGTAGAGGAGGTGAGATTCCAATGGTCTGTTTTTCAGAGACAAAATCCCAAGTAATCTTGTCTAAAGTATGTGTTGAGCTTTTGAAAGTCTTCCCCTTCCTCCTCCTTCCTGCCCGTCTCAACAATAAGTACAATTGTTAGACAAGGCAGGTCTTTGTGCTCCAAATTTAATACATAGTTTTTGACCCATAGAGTGATAAGCTGGAAAATAAATGGCTGGATTTTCCCCAGTGTTGAAGAACGCCTTTCACATTGACTTGGGAACTTGCCTATTCTCGTCTGCCCACCTGGCTTTCACTTTGATATCCCTAACGTCATAACTTTTGTTGTCTCTTCATGTCAGTCAAACCCTCTTCACTAAATTACTTTCATTTATACATCCTCTCCTGCTATTTGGCCTCACCATCATCTAAGGTGAAAAATTTCTTCTATTTGACAGGGTGGGAGGTGGAAATTACTATGTGAACAGTAAACTACAGGTTACAGAAATAATATGTCATTGTATATCACCCAGTGGAGCCTTAAATCAATTCATTAGTTTGTATAAAGCTTTTGTGTGCTCTTTAACTGCATCATAACCAAGTTGATTGCAGATTTGCTCTAAGTTCCTTTTTTTTTTTTTTTTTTCTTTATGTCGTCAGCTTTTAGGATTCTTATATAGTTATGCTGAATCTGCTTCTAAGGATTGTTTTTCTTTCTTTAGAGTCTTGGTTTACGTTTTCTCCTCCACTTCTCAACACATCCCTAGCCCGAGGCAAAAGTGTGCATTTTGTTCATGGAAGGTAGACACAGGGATATTCTTCCCTGTGCAGGGAGTGAAAGGCAAGCTGAGATATGCTGGATTAACGAAAGAAGTACTGAAAATAAGCTGGTTGATTCATAGCAAGCCATTCATTTGCTTTCATGCTGCTTCATAGCAAGAAAATCTATTGACTGAACTGACTATACAAATAATTTATCCTAATGCCAAGAAACCTCCTACCATTTTCATAGGCTGTTTTTCTTTTACGGGCATGCCAGGAAAGATTGCTTTTTTAGTTGAAATTCAGGATATTAAGGCAACGCAGGAAACTTTGTTTTGGAAGAGGACAGGATTAGTAGAATTATATATATATATATGTTTGGGGTTTTTTTTTCTGTGTTCAGTGAAAAACCTAAGAAGTTACTACTTTAGGGAAACAAGGAAGAGAAAGTCAACATTTTATTATATTATCAGTAACTGCACATGTTAAAATACTGATCCAGCCTGACTGCAAAGTAAAAACAGACCTATTTTTTGATACAATGATTGATTTTATTATTCCAGCTGAGATTTTTCTCTTCATTTTTCTGCAGATCTCTTCTGCTCAGTAAATCAAGAGCTGTACAAAGGTCCTTTACAATGTAGGCTTGATGTACAACAATATTAGCCAAGGCAATATTCAAAAAGTCATGAAACAGTCATCAAAAGTACTGTTCCTCATTTCAATCCCTGCAAGAAATCAAAACCTTTTAAACAGAGCCAGATTTTTAGAAGGGTGGCTGTTTAAGGCAAAGTTACCAAAAGCCTTGGCCATGCCTGAACTTTTATTTTAAGTGTTCATACCATTAAATATTAATATAGGTCAAATAACTGAACCCCCTGAGCAGATGAAATCTGCACAGTGAAAACAAACACACTGTATAATATGAATCAATGTCACTCACAATGTTACTGGATAAACATGCAAATACAGACCAGGATTTCCCCGAACAAGTTTTCTTATTGATGTTCTGGGAGAATGAGAAGGAAAATATAAAAATTAAATAATAGTCACAACACTGAAACTTTTAAGAGCTGATACAAGGCTCATTGACTTCAGGGAGCTTTTTCTTTACTACCTTAAAGAGCTCGCAGTGCTGCAAAACACAGTGAAAACACGAAGTGGTGCCTCGCAGACAAGGCAACGTCAGATTTGGCGGCGAATATGTGCTTAAGGACATATTGCTATAGGGATTAAAAGGAAAAATGTGGAACAGATCTGCTCAGTTTTTACTGGGATCTCCTGCGTAATTTTACTGCAGGCTCTCCCTTTTTTGCAGAGGTCCTGGCTGCAGCTCGACCCGGCCAGGCAGGCTCCGCACGTCACCTTTGGAGCCAGGAATTGTGTTTTTACGCTGCAGATGACTTTAGCCTTAAGAAAACGAGGCTGAGGGGAGACCTTATTGCTGTCTACAACTGCCTGAAAGGAAACTGTAGACTGGAGGGTGTTGGTCTCTTCTCCCAAGTAGCAAGTGATAGGATGAGAGGAAAGGGCCTCAAGTTGCACCAGGGGAGGTTCAGATTGGATATTAGGAAAAAATTCTTCATGGAAAGGGCTGTTGGGCATTGGAACAGGCTGCCCAGGGCAGTGGTGGAGTCACCATCCCTGGAGGTATTTAAAAGGCATTTAGACAAGGTTCTTAGGGACATGGTTGAGCGCTAGAGCTAGATTAATGGTTGGACTTGAAGATCCTGAGGGTCTCTTCTAGCCAAAACAATTCTATCATTCTATAATGATGAGAAATATGGGAGGTCTTAGAAGAATGTGAGATGTGTTCTTGGTCTGGGACCTTGGTGAGGTCCAGGCAAGATGTACTCTTTGTCCAGGTCGCAGTCAGTATTTTGAGGAATACTGATGAAGAGCATGCAATAAAATTGAAAAGGAAGAGAAGCGCATAGCAAGGATGGAAACTGAGAGTTTCTTGAATTGATGACCTTGTTACAAGACCACTTAAAATAATATAACTGCTTTTTGACTTATGGTTCAAAGGCTTTAAATTATGCCTAGTAATACCTTTTGCTTAATCTAATGTTTTAAGCTTTTCTTAAAAAAAAAAAAAAAGATGGTGTGAATCCAGCCTTCAGCAGTTGAAGAGTTAAGAATAATACTCATACCTTGAAACTTAGAAACCTTCACACAGGGAAGTGTGGATTCCTACAGCCAGAATGTTCTGATTAACACACACAGCAGTGGATGTAAAAGTCTGATTTCAAAGTTTAAAAATGAACAGTTCTGCCACTTCAGCTGTGTTTTACCATTTTTTTGCCTGAGGATCATACTGTTATTCAGCAGAAAGCTAGTAAAAATTACTTTAAATTATTCCCCTTTTAACTTCAATTTGACTGCAATAAGAGACCATGTTTTAGAGCAAAAAATACAGAAGGACATGTATTTACTTCAGAGGGGTAGAAACTAGATTTTCAGCTTCTTCTGATGTTCTGCAGTCGTGAAATGTTCTCACTCACTAAAGACGCAACCCCAAAATCATAGAAATATTTCCTTCAGAAAGAACATTTCCGGTTGCTCAAAAGGTTTAAAATATTAAGTAAAAAATATTTAAAATATTAAATAAAAACATTTAAGTAGAAAATCAATGCTTTTTGTTCTGAAAGTAAGCTCTAAAAAAAAAAATGAAAATGTTCGCAAAAAGTCCATACAATAGAAACTTTCTGTGCCATTTAATTTTTTGATATAATCTTTCCATCTTGTTGAAAAATATATTTAAGGGAATTTTTCCTCATTTATTGTATTTTGATTAAGATTTTTAATCAGTTTTTTTAATGATGTGCACCATTTTGGAGGCTCCTTCTTGAAATGTAACCCCAACAGTCTAAATATTGCACATTAACATGCTGATGTGAATGAGACAATGCACGCCTGGCTTAAAACCAAGTGCTCAGCCCTTTCAAAGTGCACTGGAGTCATAACTATCCAGCTGAACTGAAACTGGTAATTAAAAATATGCAAAATGGTTTGGAAATAATGTGGATCTCCCTGAATACGGGTTTTGAATATGGGTGTCTCTCACACGGGTAAAGTGGATAATTGCCTGTCTATCATGCTTCTATTCATTGGGAATAATTGAGTTGTTGTCAAACACTTCTAACACTGCCTATCACAATAATAAATATGAGAACACACAGGGGCTTTTGGAATAATCTCATTTTTGTGGCTGAGGAGGCTGTTTCTTTTGTATTTGCCTGGGAATGGCATAGCAACAGGAAATGAAAAAGGCAGAAAGAATGGAGAAAGCACTGCAGACTTTGCCTTGTTTCTGTATTTTGTATCACTACATTGAGTATAAGACTCTAGTCCTACACCTGTGTCTCTCCAGAGCCTCCTTTTGTGCAAAATCTCATGGCTCGTTCACTGTTAGAGCAGTAGCATGAGCCCAATGGATGGAGGTGGTGGGGTAGTGACCAGAATGCCAAAAATACATGAGGAGCTTTGCAAAAGCACCTGTAAATCACATGGTATTTGCCAAGGAAACTGGGCGTGTTTGAGCAATGATTGAACGAACACCTACACAGCACTCTCAGGCTGCAAAATGTCACCTACGTGGCTGAAAGCCTGTCAGAGTGCAAAGGAATCTTGCTCATCCGTGACAATTGCAGACTGTACCCATGGAGGTGGGTGCTGCTGTCTCAAAACAGACTCCGGTGCTGCTGTGGGCTTTGCTCTAGTACTTGGGTCCTGCAGAAGGACTCAGGGGACATTTTTCATTGCAGTGGCTCCAGCAATAGCCCGTCTCTTACAGACCACCATGGCTTTGCTTCTCCAGCAGCCTGTCCCATAACACTTACCTTTGCAGGTCTTTCCGCTGCTGTGCTACTTCAACAGCAATTCCTAGCTCTCATTTCCCTGCACTGTCTCAGCTCTTCATGTGCTACTGCAATTCCCTTTTTCCCACAATTTCATCTTTTCTTTCCTCCAACAGGCACGTTTCTCACTGGCTTCAGCAGGTCGTTGAAGTTTCCTTCGTGGTGCTGTTTCGAGGGGGTTATTGTATTTTGCATGTTTGGACTTTTGCACAGAGACACAACAGATGATGCAGGTTGGGTAGCTGGAGCGTTTAGAAGGTGAAAATGATGCCCCCAGAGGTTTGAAGGAGGTAGGTGTGGGGTTTTTTTACCTCTGAGGCTTGCTGGCACACAGCATGGGTAATGCCTGATGTCTCCGAACAGCTGCAGCAGGTAGACCCTGCTCTTTCTTGTGTGCTTCCCAGAGAAACCGTGGCGTTTGCCTTTCCCCTACTTATGTCACGTTTGGATTTTAGTTTTGCTCTGAGGTGCCTGTTCTTCAGGCTCTCTGAGTCTCTTTCATATGGTTTCTTAAATGATAAAACAGGCTGAGCCTCAGGAACAGCCCCAGAAAGAATCACTCTCATATCTACATCCTCAGATTTTCCTAAAAGGATCCTGCCTGGAGTATTTCTGGACACACGGCGATGAGATTCACAAAAATTCCCTTTGTCCATTAGGGTCTTGACATTTCTGCTCCTACACTTAATATAATGGAGAGGTTAACCCAGAAATGCTACAGCAGAAATCTGCTGCGCATTGTGTCAGCCAGAACAAACCTTTGATATCTGGGAGCTGATTCAGTCGTCGTCTTCAAAGGGCTCTCACCATCAGAAAAGCTTTTGCCACAGTAATAATGAAGCAGTCTGAGGGCCCAGGGATGCTTGTGTCTGTGCAGCATTGCTTTTGTAGAGAATAAGATGCACTTGGGACCTATTGCAGTCCCGGGCAATTAGACGAAGTGCAGCATCTCCAAAATGCCACTGTCCACACAAATTAATTAATCCTATATCCCTGAGAGGAGTGTTGTTCATTGTGTTTTGATGGTGGTGGTTAGCAATCAGCAGTGCAGGCAGCACCGAGATGACCCACCTGATGTCCTCAGCTGTAAGTGCATTAGTAGCCCAGGGCTGCTGGGGAGAAGAAGGGGGGGCAGAGGCCACCTCTCCCCTGGGCACCTCAATTCAAGTGGCCAAGTGACTTCCATAGGCCACACAGAAAGTGCGTGGCTCTGTCAGCCCTGCAGTTCAACCAATACCTGGCTGCAAGCAGCAGACCACAATATCTCTTTCCGTGCTGTAATTGTTAGTGCCTTTTAATAAATGCCTCCAGGGCCATGTGCCATATAAAATGTGTAAGTCAAACAAACCGGAAGGCAGATCAGCTTTGCACTGTCATTTATATTGGAAGAGTAGGCATGTTAAATCCCTTTTTCCACAAATCCCTTTCAATAAATCAGTTTTGGAGCAATGCAGCTGGTTGTCGGGTGCTTTAATGGTGCTGTACTTTTCAATGACTCTCTGTACTAAGAGGCGTTCTTGAAAGTTATGCTAAAATAGAGCAAGCAGTTTTGGAAAAGTGAGGTGTGTATCCAAATAGTTGGAGTGAATGAATTCATTCTATGTATCAGGGTAATGCACAGCAGGCAAAGGGTGGCCAAAATTAGAGGCCAGGTAATTTCAAAATGTTCTTGGCTTCCTCCACAAACAGGTGTAAAGCTGCTGCGTGCATTAGAAGTGAGTGCAATTCAGATGCAAAGCGAGAGCCTTTGAGAAGCCCTGGGTGAGAAATGGGAGGAAAACTCAGCTCCTGCTCATTGAAATAACTGCGCTTGGGAGCTGGCTGGCTACACCTGCTCTGTAGGAGTACTGGCAATGCAGGGCACAGGCTGTGCACCGTCTTTTGAGAACAGGTATAACACTCAGACACACCTCCCAAAATGATCATATGCACAAGGCGTCCCAGATAGTGCAGAGCACACTGGCGGTGATTTGCATCACTGGGTAAAAACACTATGAGGAAAGCACGAAATGGAGGTGATGAGAAAATTGAGGAGCCCGGTGTTGTCAAAATATCTTTCACTGACTCTTCTAACAAATAACCCATCGTGGCTGCTGAGCTCCATCCCTTTCCACTGCCTTCATTCCCCTTAGTTTTGCAGGGCTTACCTTTTCATGTGGCGGAGCAGAGTCCCAGGATTTTAATTTGGCTATAAATGGTGTGGGAACATTATCAACCACTGTTAACATCCTTCAGGGCAAAATAATTTGGTTGTCACTTGGTCCTCCAGCTTGGCTTAGAGGATTTCAAGTAAGGGGAAGAAGAAGCCAAAGAACTCCAACTAAACCCTGCAGTATTTTTTTGAACTACCATTTTCTTTTCTAATTTTTGAACATTAAAGGTCTATGTTGCATTCAGTCACGTAACTACACAAATTAAAAACTCAACTTGGCAAAAATCACCCCTGAGTCCTTTACTGGCATCTTTCCTGGAATGCCAGCTGTTTGAGCAAAGCAGAGAGGCCAACTCTACTGATTCCCTACCCCTGCAGATACCTGCTCCAGATTTGTTTTTTTAAGAAATAATTTAGCGTACAGGTGGGTTTTGGGTTGAAAGTGACTGTTTTTTTGTAGATTGCCAAGACTGATGCGACATCAGGTTTGAATCCAACTGCTAGCATCAGGGAACTGAACTCCATTTTTAGTAAAGGATGTGGTTTGAAGTCCATCTTGGAATTCAGTTGCAGGTTTGTGGGACAGGAAGAAATCCAAAAAATGTTTTCTTCTGAAGCGTAGTTGAAATTAAATAAGTTTCATATCATGAATGGTGATTAGCAGAAATGATTTTATTATGACAAAAAAAACAGCAATGGAAAGTGCCAGCATCAAAGCCTGTGAACATCTTCTAGTTTTGCATGTTGGAAGATATACGTATTTTTAAATGTTAGACATTTGAAGAGTTTGCAGATTGCTGATGTACAGCGGAAGACAATAAATCACTTTGGATTCATGGGGCCACACTCCCCCGTAATGCCACTATATATTTGTTAGCTGCCTAGCAGATACCTCTGCCTGAAAGTTGTATTTTTGTTTCCCCATAGTGCAGTTAGAATTACTGGGGCATGCTGATTGATTCCCATTACTGAGAGCTTCTATCACTTAACATGTATGCAAGAAAATCAGCCCTAATTGAGAGAGAGGAGATTAATGGGGGGGAACATGAGAGGTAATGCTGGTAAATTCAAAGGGGGTGGGCTGGTTCTAACTGACAAAAGAGTAAAGAGTTGTGGTTTTTTTTAAAAAAAAAAAAAAAAAGAAGGAAGAGGTGGACCGTG
>VWYH01007421.1:111443-220076 GCA_013399365.1 Pampusana beccarii | reverse complement strand
CTATTACCAGGATTTCAGCTTTTCAATACAAATAGTCATTTTTTGCAGATCCTTTGGGAGCTAAAGTCTTTAACAGGTGACCCTGACTGTACTCCTACACACCTCTCTACGGCTCTGCATGAGCACTGTATTTACTACTCCTCCCTGGCCATGAGCTGGCATATCAACAGCAACACATCCACAGTGATGCGGGAGACTGTTGCTGCTACACATAACATTTAGTTGTTGCCTTTTTTTTTTCCCTCCCATAGCATATTTAAATTGACATGAAATAACCACTCAAATTCTCTCTCCGTTTTCTTCTGTTCCCTGCCCAGTTTTTCACTCTAAATTAAAAGTGCTGATGGGCTGCATTTGGCAGAATAGGCAAGCGACACAGGTTACAATCTGAATATTTGTTTCTGATCACCAGTGCCATGATTTTATTATTGCTGTTGAATGAGGATGTGGGTAAGTTCCAGCAGGGAATGTACGATCTACCTCTGTGTTAGTAATCACTGATTTGTTTTCCAGGTGTCCTACAGCTGGGTACTGTAGGTTCGTGTTGATATAAGCTTTCCAACTTTACTTGTGAGTTAATTGTGTAACATGCATGAAAGAAATCAGCTATGAAAAGCATGGAAATTCCCAGGTCTTCACTTCCTCTCTTTTCTTCAAAATTCTGTTGAAAAGGTGGACTTGAGTGGACACAACTAGGACATGACTGAGGATTTTGTGCAAGCTGAAACCAACATACAAAGGAAAAACAGGTGAGTTAGCAAGACCTCAATTCTGACTGCCACGGGACAAAGTGTTGGGGAAAGGAGGATGCACAAGTTCAGCAGAACTGATCAGGGTGAGGGCATTTAGTGCCAGTGGACAAGGATGGCCAGCCTGAAGGTACAGCCAGTGCCCTCATCCATTTTTTCAGAGAGACTTTAGCACAATAGCTTTTAAAAGGAGTAAAATTTCTGTTGACCCAGACCAAGTAAACACTTTGCAGTGCTTGCTGTCTATGCCTCACAGATACGAATCCTTCTTTCAATACGCAGCACTGTCAGCACAACCAAAATGGCAGGAAGACACCTTGAGAAGTGGACAGCAAAATGGTATGAAATTATTTTTTCATTCCTCAGGATACTTCTTCCCACTGAACACATCTACCACTTTTAAAGTTACACTATGCTTTTAATGAATGCTTTATTGCCTTTGGGGCTGCTCTGGTAGGAAGGCAGGTAAGGATTAAACATTAGATTAGCTGTAGAAGCTCCTTGATGTTGACAAAAATAAAGGCTTTCAAATCTGAGGCTCACTGGAGAAACCTGGTGCAGACAAAGGGATGCACCAAGTTCCCCCCCCAAATACTATGTCAACATGGGTGTAAAAATCAGAAAGGTGACCCATCCCATAGGCACTTCAGGCAGACCACTGCAAACAGACACTTAGGTGGGACACACAGCAGTGAGACACAGCCAAAAAGTAGCCGGTCCCTGCAAAGCCTCAGTGCTGTCCCAGACCCAAACCCAAGCCAGGTTTCTCCCCAAGCATCTGCTCTGCTCCACTGCCACCCCCTACGGCTCCAGCAGAAGTGCTGCTCTCTGAGGCCAGCTTTGTGTTGTGTTTGGCACGCAATGAGGCCCTGAAAATAATCTCTTGTATTAGCTGAAACCCTCTCATGCCAACTTCGTGATCCCTCTGACATATTTGCTGCCAGCTTTTGGTGTCAGTGTGTTGGCCCGTGTCTCAAAGCAGTAACATTTTTAATGCTGCACAATGCGTACCTTCTCTCAGTGTGTCCCTCTTTTGTGGATGAGCAGGACTCGGAGAATTTGGCTGGATCATCACTTTCCCCAGTAAAGATTGGGGACCGATGGAGAAAATGATCTGTTCTCCCCCACAGTGTGTACCAAAATGGCATGTGGTAAGTCTCATTCTGATTTCTAAAATGCTGGATGACAGCCACTGCCTCTGCTCCTCCAGCACCATACAAACTCCTCGGGACTGTCAGTTCTCCAAGGCCTTATTTGAACAATTCACTGAAGAACTGGAAGGGATAAGGTGATCTGAAAACACAGTGAAGTTCTCCAAAAAACCCAGGAAGGTTATTGTTGTTTTTTACCATATTAAGAAATAACTCCATTCCGTAGAAAAATAGTATCAAAATGTTGAAGATAATTAAATAGCATTCTTATTACAAAAACCCCTTATAATCGTAATCAGCTGATCACACCTTGAACTAAAACCTGAGTAGGTGTATGAAAGCAGATGGTTCAATGTCCTCCTGTAATCTTCTGTTCCCTGTGGCCGATTTTCACTCCGTCTTTAGAGAAGCCAAACTTTTTGCTTAGGTGGGTTTTGCTGGAAATTAACAGAGGGTCAGGAATCCTGTCCCTGTTGTGGACCAGCAAAAAAGGCCCTTTAGTAGCGGGGAGGTAGAAACCGGTTTCAGTCCTGTGATGGAGAGCATTTGCAAGGCGTATATTGAAAGTGTGGGGCTTTGAGCAACCTCATCTAGTGGAAGGTGTCCCTGCCCATGGCAGGGGGGTTGGAACTAGATGATCTTTAAGGTCCCTTCCAACCCAAACCGTTCTATTATTCCATGCACCTGCAGAGCAACCCAAGCCGTTTATCAGCTGGAAAATGAAATAACATCTGTGTTTTTCTTTAGCTCAGCCTGCTTGCCTGTATTTGAGCCCATCACTGAACATTTTGCTACAATGGATAAAATATCTCAGGTGGCATTTCAGTGATACAATAAAAACAGTGAAAGGTGTACAGTGCTGGAAAAATTCTTCTGACTTGACATCTTAGCTGTCCTTCATAGTGTTGGTATTTTTCTACCAAATACTGTTTGGCCTCCTGAATTAAGAGATCACTCTTGGTTTTGTCCACAGATGGGGAAGTTTTGCTGTTTCCATTTTGTCTTCATGCACAAAATAGAAGCAAAACGTAATTTATTTTTTGTGGACAAAATGAGTTTGGGTTCTTTCACTTTTCTTTTGGCATTCTTTCCTGTTGACAGCATGATTTGCACAAAATTACATTCTGTTGATAAAAACGTGCTGAAATGTCTTTCAGTTTCATTGACTGAGTGATTTGCAGTAAGAGGTTTGACAAAATGCATGTTGTTGACAGAATGAAATTGGGTGGGTAGAAGGACGAATACACTTCAGACATATGGAGTGAGCAGTTATACACTCTCTTGGTTTGTTAAAAACTCCGCTCAGAGTCTATTAGAAAGTATTTTGTGGGATTTAGAGAAGACAATAGTTACTTTGGAAAGTCTCATTTGCACAGATACATCTGGCAGTGGGGAAAGGCATAAAGAAAGTTAATGGGTGCAGAATTTGGCCAGAGATCATTGCAAGTGCTGTTATGCTTTTTTAGATGTCTTTCTATCCAAATAAATTTCCTCCATTAAGTTTACAGATTTCCTCATTCAGCTTTTAAGGGAATACTTGTACTGGAAATGAATGAGACAGGGAAAAGAAGTATGTTAAAATTTATGAAAACATCTGTTGGAAGTTCTGAGAAAGATGCTTTTGTTTTAATCATCTAAGCAAGATTGATGGATTTTATCAGAGCTAAGTACTGAAGAGTCCCAAATGGGCTCTTTATCCCAAAGGCAAACCACTTAAGCATATGCCTAATTTTAAGCATGTGAATAATGGCCTCATTGACTCCAGTGGAAAACTCAAATGCTACAACCTGAGTATCTTGGAATCTGAGGTACTTTGGACTAGTGTTAAAATCATGACCAAATTCTACCAAAAAAATAATCTTGAGCATAACCTTACAAAATTGTTAGAGTTGGGACCAAGTGTTTTCAGTAAAATAAACCAGATTTGGTATATGCATCTTGTTTTGACATATTCAGATACATTAGGACAGAAATTTACGGAGATTTCCATGATGTTAAGCCTTAGGTGTGGTAACAGAGAGGATCAACCTGGTGGAAAAGCAAAAATCTGTTGTCCGTAGTGATGTTGCTTTTATCCAGACTTGTTCATTACACAATATATTTACTCTTTTAAGCCAATTCAGAAAAGAACTTTAGCAGCGAGAGAAGGAGGAAGAATGAGAGGAAGATCTGTGCTCTTTCAGGAGTGGTTCTGTAGGTGTGGTAATGAGCTGCGGTTTCTTCTGGGAAATTTGGGTTGTGAATTAAATTGTACATGGTGCTAAGTTTCCATTGCAATGTCCAGCTCAGTTTTCTTTAAAGGTTGCTATGGGTATCAGAATATGGTGCCAAACTACCTCAAAACATTATTCCAGACCATTATTGACATTTCAGGATGAAAACGCCTTTATTCCACCCTCACACTAAAAAATCCCACTGGCAGGAGACAGATCAGGGGAATAAACAATAGTGCTTCATGTGCACATACTCAGTTCATTTTATTCTGCTGTCAAAAACGATCGCGTTTTTGTGTTTGAATAACAAATGTATCAAACCAAAGGAAATGCCTGTGTAAAACGCAGTTTACAAAGGGACAAGCTCCTTGTGGCTGGATGCACTGGGGCACTGCAGAAGCTGAGGAGCAAAGTGGAGGGGACAGAGAGTCCAGCACACATCTCCTATTAGAGTAGACTGGATTGCTCCTATGTTTGCAGTCCCAAGAGCTGATTTTTAGGAGTTTCAGTCTGATGTAGTGTGAAGGTGGGGAAATGAGCTGAGGAAAGACCAGACATATAAGCTAAGGGCACCTTCATGGCACCTATCATCTCTTCTCCTCTGATGAGGAGGTCAATGTTCATGATCTCTTCAGACAAGCGTTAGCCAGGTGACCAAATGCTGTCATGCTTGACTCATTCCACACTTGCACCTGGTGGGTATCGATATCTGTTTTTGGAAAGCCTCAATGCACATTGCACATGCCCCTTTTGAATGGAAATGTTGTTTGGTGACATTTAACGGCACAGGAATCACAGCTGCAAACCAAAATGTTTTACAGACATTTTGGAAATTGCTTTTTTTTTTTGGCCATGAAAAAGCTTTTTCTATTTTGCTTGAATTGTATCATCATTCTTTTAGTTCTTAAGCAGCAATTGTCATCCTACTAAACAACAGTTGGAAGTGCAGACTTATCCTCAGACTTAGGATGGGATGGTGTTTTAAGAAGTTATGCAGCTCTTTCAGCTGAAACTTTTGTGTTCTTAGGGCTGTCCCTACATATTGGGCAAATGTGGGTGTCTATCTCAGGAAAACAACAGTCCAGGTAGACTGCTGTCCACAAACTGATGAAGAAGTCAGCTGGAGGGAGGATGGAATGCACGTACTATTTTCAAACACATTTTCTCGAAGGAAATTTGCATGGTGAAAAATTTTACATAAAAATGCTGGATTTTCCAAAGCCATGGAAAAAATGAGAGTAGTAGAACTGAAGTGAAATGGAGAACTTAGGTCAAATTACTTCAAAGTATGTAAGCTGTAAGCTGCCAAAAGAAGTCCATCAATGCAAAATTTACACTTGAATTTAAAACACAGCCTAGCAGATTTTGCTGGAAGAGGGAGAATGCTGGAGTACAGTAACCAAGCACAGAGCTGGGGCTTACCTAACCAAGGAAGAGGATAGAGTCTGTCAGAGCATTTTCCAATTTTGTTTCTATTATCTGAGAGTACAGCAGATGACAAATCTGTTAGTTCAGTGTGTTGACACAATACACTTTTATCACTTTTTTTCGACAGAACATAATTGTGTTCGGATTACCCTGTCACAAGGGAATAGCCATAAGATCATGCTGTCCGTAAAAATAAATGTCATGTTCTATTTCTGGGGAAACAAGGGAAATAGGAAAAGCAATGCAAGAAAAGAAAAACCTCGAACAAACTCTGTTCTTTGGGCAGAGTTTTTGTTATACAGACACCATGATGGAGCAGTTGTTCACCCACATCCGAATCCCTCAAGCCCCTATGTTAGATGCTAAGCTCTTGTGCTTCTAATGTGTTTCCCTCCTCATCCCTCCTGCCCTATGGAATCCAAACACTTTACTGCTTGTTTCTTCCAGTGATCTTCTGTAGTTGATACCAACTACAAATCACGAGCAGAGTGTCAAGAATAGGAATTACAGAAACCCACGAAGGATGGAGAGCGATGCTCTGTGGGGCTTCGATGTGGTCAGGGAGTGGAGCAGTGAGCCTGATGGCAGGGCTGAGATGACAAGGAGGTCTCCAGTTTGAGTTGTCTCCCTGACTGCCTTTGTTGTTGGTCTTCAGGGGACACCTTGCCAAAAACCTGAAGTACAAGAAGCCCTTTGGAGAGATGGTAATTGTGGGACTACCAGCTTCTCTCTCCCAAGCTGGATGCCCATGGGAGGGAAGGCACTAAACTGCACCGTTCTCTTCTCCCACACAAAATTGCTCTACCTCAGGCATCCATTTCCTAAACAAAGTGCAAACTCAGCTGCAGAAACATGTTGCGTTTTTCAAGATTAAGCAAAGTGAAAACTAGTATTTTTAATAAAGCAGATGGAAATATTCAGTTGGCTTCGTTCTAATGGAAACAGAATTCTTCCCATCCATCATCTTTTCTTGCAACAGCCTGGAGACAGCTGTAAATGGAAATCTGAGGGCTGAAGGGGTTTTGGGCAGGTAGCAGGGTTTGTGTGCAGCAGACAAAGGGGATTAGTCAGTATGGGGAGGAACCAGCATCACTTTGTGCTCTCTCATGGTCCAATGCAGGTGCAGTCCCTCCTGATTTCATGTAGCAATTAATGTAGCGATTCATTCAGATTTAAAAATAGAAACAAATTCTTTAGGGGAAGAAACAATCATAAAAATTAAGTCCCTTGTCAAAATCTAAACTCCATCTCCCTTTTCTCTCCAAATTTTCTTTTCTTGTAAAGTCATGTCACGTCTCACACCTTCCCATCAGTTTTTGACACGATACTTCACCAACTAAGAGATCCAGAGGGGGTGGGGATTGTAGAAACCTTAAAAAAGAAATAATTAATCTCCACTCAGAGGAACGTGCTACCACGTATCACTCAGTGTTTCATCAATAGCCTGATGGAGTCAGGAGAGGTGACTGAGAAGCAAACAGGAACTAGCTTGCAATGTCTAATGATGAAAACGGAGATACTTAAAATCTCCAGCACCCATTTGCTGTGCAGTCTGCTCTGACGCATTCAGTGTGATTACAGCACCTAGACAGAGGAGTTTCATCTTCTTGTGCTCTTGATGCTACTTTTATGGCAATTTAGAAAGTGATCACATAGAGATGAAAACACTAATTAGTTAACACACGTAGCCTTCGTGTATGCTGCTCTTGCAAAGCTTTGAACTCTTGGAAGCTGTCATACTGAGAAAATGTCTATCCTGGAGGTAGCTATGGTTATATTGCTGTCTCTGTTTACTGAGTGACACTGCATGTAAGCTTTGTGCATGACACAGGGAGTCTCCAGCTTCATCTTAAGTTAGACACAGAGGAGGTGCTTACTAAAGCAAGAGGCTGTTGGGAGAAAGCATCTGCCATCCTCCTGTAATTGCTGGCAGCTTTGGAAAACAGGGGTTGATACCATATCTAATGCTAAAGCCCAACAGGGCTGCTGTTTTGGCTTGAGTTTTCACTCCTGCAGCCTAAAAAAAAGTCATTTAGGCTGAGATCCAGAGTGAGGACTGACCCTGCCAGCTTCCCACAGGTTAATTGTGAGTAGGTAACCAAATAGACTGTCCTCTCCACTTTACCCAGCCTAACTCTCCTCCCTGACCCTACCTATGTCTCTTCTAAAATAGCATCACACTGTGCTGGATCGTGGTCTCCTGTGCCATTTTCCAACTCACTCAGATGCACTGAAGCTGCTTTAGTAAGGGAATTATTTTTTCATTTGGAACTGAAACAAAGCAGGAAGAGTACAAAAAACACTCAAAACCTCCCAAACCTGAATAATGAGCAACTCCTAGAGATAAGGAACAGTATGTGTTGCTCTAAATGGTGTGCAGGAGGCACAAAACCACAGCAGGGAGGACAGCAGGTTGCAGCCCACTGCTTCCAGTACGTTACTCTAACTGGCTAGGTCCTTTATCCTGTCCTAGTATCTCAGCACACTCACAGTCAGTGGGACACCCAACCTTGGAGCTTCACTCTGGGACATTTTCCTTGTTTGCTTGTTTGTTTGTTTGTTTCTCCGCAGTTTCCATCAGCTACAAAGCAAATGGTCTAATTCCCCCTTGATTTGGGTGCTGAGATATTTGTATGAAAGGATGGGATAATGGCCATATGCACAGGTAGATATCCAGAGGAATGTGGTGAGGATTCAACGAGAGAGTAACTGGGCATTAAACTGACGTTTCAAAGAGAGAAAGGGGATAAGGTGTCATCTGGCCACAGCTGTTCAGCTGCTCAGATGAGACACGGAGGGTTTCTCAGGTGGAGCAGGCAGGAGGGACGCACTGAGACACATTCCCATCTTTGTTTCTGGAGAGTCTAACTGAGATCACAGCTGAGTAGCAGCAACAGATGTTTGTTCCAACCGCCGTGTCAACATCCAAAAAATCAGCATGACAGGTAGTATCACCCCCTGAAGTATCATATTTGACAAAGTGGCCCTGGAGCAGGTGGGTAGCTTCAGATAATTGTTTTTACCCCATGATGAATGAGAAGTGTCCCAGCTCTCAGGAGATGCACTCAGGAGTGGCTGCCATCTGATCCTGATGAATTACGGCTGAGTCTTAGATGAAGCCCTCAAAATGACACGGGACTGAAATGTCATTAAGCAGATCATGGCAGCTCAATGGAGAGACATAAAAAGAGTATGAAGTTTTGAGAGTGCAGCAGCCTAATCGGTACATATTACGAAAAAGAGCAACATCCTCCATCTTTGCTTTGCTACTTAGATGGGGAAACTTTCCTTTTAATTCATAAAACAAATGTCCCTGACTTTCCAGTAAGTTTAGCTTACTGGAAATTTTTTAAGAAAGTTTTAGCTCAAAGTAACCAAATGCAATGCCTTATTTTTGCATAATCACTGGTGCCAAGAGCTAAAATACAGCACCTTTTTAAAAATTAAGAGCTTTAAAAATAAGATATCAACATCCCTCTCCAATTCCACAGTCACCATTGTCCTTCTCACTTAATTTCTCTCTTTATTAAAAAAAGACTGATTAGTTGTTCCTACTTGGTATGAAGCACCACTTCTCTCTGTGAACACTCCAGTGCAAAAGAAAAAAAGTAGATGGGGAGAGAGAAGAAACTAATAAATGATTCTGGTTAACACCTTGACAAGTACCATGAATGTCAACACAGCCACAGTTCAGTGAGACACTTACGTATGTGCTTATAGTTAAGCATGTGTTTAAGTCTGTTTGGATTCATCTTCCTGCCAAGGACATACTTCACTTGTGGGACATATGTGACTTAAGAATATGTTAAGTGTTTCAGTGATTTGGTACCAGACCAATAAACGCCCTTCACAAGTAGCTGACTAAGTATGTGCCGTTATTTCTCAGATAAAGGGTATTCACAACGGTTCCATTTGGTTGCTGGGCTATCAGCCCTGCTGATCTTCAGGTGTTGCACCGGTTGAAGGGCAACTGAGGGATAGAAGGAGCCTCTGATAATCTGCCTTTGCTTTTATCTACCTAGATTTTGCTTTGTGATCCCTGGCTAGCTTGCTTTGATATCTAAGAAGAAAACCAGCAAATCTGTACTACCAATTTGTGAGTTATGGATGAGAAAGAAGTGTTCCGACATGATGGGCTCCAGCATTGGCCAAGTATGCTGTGGAAGGGCAGAGGGAAACATGAGCTAGACGTGTCAAACAAATGTGTGAACATCTTCACATGTGGTCTGGCATTTTAGTAGCAGTATTTTCAATGAAGATGTCAAGGATCACCTTGGGTTTTCCAGAGGTTACCTGCACAGTTATGACTATGGTACTCTGGTAGGAAACGTATGACCTGCCTTCGATGCAGCAAAGAGAAATGACGTTCTGGAGCCATTCCCAAGAATTCAAGGAAAACTTTGGAAAATTATAGAACTGGCTGGAATCTTACAGTTTTGCAAATGACGTTGCTTTGTTTGTGGAGGTCATCCCAAGCTGCGCTTTTTACATCTTTTTTCCCCTCTAGTGACTACATATGCAACCCTAGTGTTATGTATGCAAGAGGCCTTGCTGGGCAGCTGTAGGTGGTCCTGCTGCTTGTTAAACATGACAGTTGAATGTGTGCATGAACAGAAAATGAGCGCAGTTCATCATAGCCTTTAGAAAGCTAATTGGCTACTAAGCTGTTGAAGGGTCAAATACATTAGTATCCAGCCCCACTCTGCTCTTTGAACAGCAAGTGGCTGGGAGCAAGTTTGATTAGCATCCCTCTTCACTGTCTTCCACTTCTGATATATACTTATGAATGACCTTCTGCTGCAGAGACTGTGTGAAATGGATAGAGAAAGACACAATCGCTATAAATAGCTTGCAGAAAGAGTTAAAGGCTGTACTTAAAACAAAGTGCATAATGTTTAAAGTAAATAATTAAGGCTAGGTTTGTGGGTCTCCACTTTAGTTAGAGTTTGAAGCAGATGAAAAGCATCAGATTTGATTTTCAACCCTTCTTTCAGCTTAAATACGAGCCATAGACAAATTTCAATTCATGTGCATTTATATCCAGGCTTGTTCAGTCTGTCAGTTGCTGAAAAACTATCAGGATTGTTTTTGCAGGATTTATTTCTCACAGTTGCAGACTTTCTTGCCGAATGATGTGTTACTGATCAATCCTGTAGTTTCAGAAATGTATGTTTTGGGGTACTGACCTGTCTTAACAGGATAGATATGATGAAAACAGTAGATGAAATTATTTACCTGAGTGTTTTCTGAGATGTCAGAACCTCTGAATTGGCTCCAGGAATGCTAGATGTTGTTTCAATTTTGAAAACAGTTTCTTGTGGCCTGGCTGCAACTAGATGAACTGCTGTCTTGAACCTTCCCCAGAACTCAGACAGATACTTATTTATTATTTAAATACAAGCTAAGAGCGGGAAACTCTTAAAATTCCCCAAAGCTCTCCTCTAAACATAAAGATCCATTAGTTCATTCTCAATAAATAATTCTTAATCATTCCCCCAAGTGAAATCAGACTCCTAATTTCTACCTCCCTGAGTTTTCTTCTTGGCTTTCTTTGACTGCGGGTGCAGCATTTTTGTCTTGTTCTGCCATTGACATTCATGTGTTAAAGCCAAACTTTGTGAAGCTGTGCGGAGGGCAATGTCCATTCCTGATGTAATTCGCATTGTAGCCTGGAATGACCCCCATCCACCCATGGTGACTTCTGTTTGTTTTGGCCAGTGCCTAGAGCTCCATTTTTCTCCCCTCTATCTGGAAAGATATCTTGCATATCCTCCCTGTTTATGATCATACTCGCCTCTGATGTTTCCTCTTTAACATTATTATCCATCTTCTGGATTAGACATAAACCCAAGGTCCTGAATGCTCTTAGTCATTGAAGATCTGATGGCACTTTTCACAAAAGATGACTAACCTCAATGTCCTGGCCGCAGGCCAACTTGGCTAATTACACTCTGCCTACCAGAAATTCCTCCTGCCATTTCAATGGCCATGTTGTTTTTCATTTTCTGTCCCAAACAGCTATTGAATAGATGCTATTTTTCACTCCATGCTACAGCTCAGTAGTGAATGACACTTTAAGCTGGTAGCACTTCTTTCTGTTTGTAAAATGCTTTGGGTCTCAGGGACGTGCTAATGTGCTCCATTTTTATTTTCAGCAGAGGTGTCCACACGGCGACTGTCCCCAGTTGCTCCGCACCTTGCTGTGGAAGCACTGTGTGCCAGTTTCCCGTTTCTCCTTACTAACTGTTATTATGTCCCTAACATTTTTTTGAATGATTCCAGTATTTATTTGTTCTCCCATCTTGCTTTTCTTGATGCCTTTAGAAAGAAGCACTGGGGAAGGTGCTTAGCTACTACGGAACAGCCTACGGACTGAGGGAAGTTTTGTGTGTTTCCAGTTGCTGAGAAGCACTGCCAAGGACTTTTTCCATATACGGGAGAACTTCTAATTTAAATGAATACAATTAACTCTGGTTGTCTTCTTGTTGGTTTTTAGTCTAAAATTAACTAAACATATGACTGAATTTTTCTCAGAGTGGGTTCCAAAAGGATCCAGGGGACAGGAGACTGTGGTGAGACTTGGCAGGTAGAGGTAGGAGGGCTGCCCCCATGAAGCCTGTTCATTTCAACTACAGAGTGCTCTCTCATACTCATCCTATTACCATCTTAAGGATATTTTCAGATCTCAGCTTTCACTTGATCCAAAAAGATGAGCTGCAAAACAAAGGACACCAGGTCATGCCAAGATGTATTTGGGAAGAGTAGAGAGGATGTGTGAAGCATCAAGAATTATATGCCCAGGGATAATCAGATTCAAACCATCTATTCTATTCTTTTCTATTCTATTTGATCACTGTTTGCCAAAATCAACAACCCTGATTTTAATACAGGTGCCTTTGTTCCCAGAAATGGTCTGAATGAAACCTGGGATTATGAATTCTTTCCCACAGTCATGCTGAACCTCGGGAAACCTTCCATGCAGTGGGTAATCCTTTTATTATTTATTTTTGCTTGCCCTGTTTGCTGTTATTAGCTTCCCCTATCCAGCTTTGATACTGCTGTTGTAGTATTTTGCTCTGCTACACCGTGGTGTGAGAGAGGGGCAATACCCATTACAGATGGATCTCGTAAATGTGCCTTTGATTGCTAATGTGTCTTGGAAGGTCCAATCCAAATAATAGCTGAGGTGTTAGTATTACGAATGCTGTATGGAAGGGCTGCCAGCCATAGCTGAATCAAGATTTCGAATCAAGGCTGAAACAGAAAAAGGCCTTGGAAATCTGCAAGTTGCCTTCCATGCAAGCCCTTCAGGCACATTCAAATATAGAATATGAGAACTAAGTATGAGAATTGAAGTAATGAAAAGAATTGTCCTATTTTCACATTTCCTTTAATACCTGAATCTCAGCCCAAGATCGTGAATAGGTCCTCTCAGGTTTATAGACCTATAAAGAGACCATGGGCACTGTTTTGAGTAAACCTGGACTAATTGATGTCTCATTGTCGAAAAAAATACATGAAATCTATGGTTCAGCACAGTTCCAACACGAAAGCCGGTGAAACGTGTTAGAATGGAAAGGTGGTTGGTGGTTAATCACATACCCGAAAAGCAAGCGATAATAGTCCCTCATAGGGAGGTTTTTTGGGACAAGTCATGTCACATCTCTGTGTATCAGGTTTTTCATCAGTAATGACAGGGTGGGAAGACTTACCTCCCCTACTTGCCTGCCTTATTTGCAAAATGGTTTGAAAATCCCTGAAGATGGTGTAATAAGTGTTAAAATTGCTTCATTCGAAGCCATTTAAATTTTCTGTGTAGGAAATCTTACCTTTTCTACAGTGAAGATACAGCAGCTGACCTATTAGTCTGCATCCTATATATAGTGATCCATCAACAGTGGGATCAATTTCCTGAAGGTCACTTGCTCTTTTAAGTCCTGCCATCCTCTTTGAATTCAGACAGTGTGGATTTGGCTTCTTGCTTCTCCACCTGCATTTCCCCTTCTTTCTCTTCTGATAAACACAGGCATTGCAGCTTTAAGACCTTTCCCACAAAAGGTAGTTTCTCTTTTGCTACTCAACACTTCCTTCATAAGTTCATTTAAACATTGCCAGACATAAGAAGAGCAGAACTCAGCTGTAGGGTTATCTATGTCTTATTCCCCTTTTGTGTAGGTGGCAAAACTGATCTAGAACAAAACTGTTTGGTTCCCATAGCAATTTACAACGTGTAGCAACCATAATACTGTACTCTTCCCACTCCTTATCTACACCTGTTATTTCTTCCTTTGCCACCCAGCTAACAGCTATAATGCTGACATTATTTTGAATGGCATTAAGCAGGCTATTCCCCAAGTTTCATACAGTTTCTCACTGTTTTTGGTAAGGACAGGATGTACTTTTAATCTAAGTAGTAAAAAGTGAGCACTTTATTAATCAGCCACTTCCAGTCAAAGTCTCAATGAAAAGTTAATTAAAGGAGTGGAATGAAGGGATATTACAGTGCATCTACTAATCTCGGTGGATTATTTATATGAAATCAGCCATCAAAATTAGTCATATGCATTATCTTGCTGTGTGTGGTCTGGTTAGAAATGGTGTGTTTGTTTCCATCAGCTCCACTGGATACAGTTAAGATACACATTTGATATGTTACGCAGTTAGATCATATTTTGAAAGTTTATTATGCTCTCTATCTCTCTGTATCTGCAGGCTCAGCATCAAGGCACCATTAAAAGCTTTCAGCTGAACTTTGCAGCGTGTCTGAGATGAGACAAGTGACAAAAGTCATCCTTTCCCATAAGTTAACAGGCACAGCTGCCGAAACGTCTGCTGGTGTGGTGCTGGCTGCCGGGATGTCACCTCACAGCCTTTTCCTGCATTTCAATGTGCTGGCGGTGCATCTGGCAGAAAGCTGCCGGGACAGCGGAGCCGTGGCTCCTAGAGCCCTGGGACAACAGTGGCTCCAGTGAGAACAAGGTCCCCATTGTCCTCCCTGGCGGTGGCAGCGGGGGAGCATCGCTTGCACCCGGACCTGCGCCAGCCTACAGAGTGATGCCTGCTCCATCAGCGAGCAAGATCACCCTGGCTCTGCTGTTAGATACTAGTAAACTTGTTATCTACTGCAGGTGTCATATCACCTGCTTTTTAAAACTTTTTCTCTCACTTCTTTTCCTAGGATGTGCAACAAGAAGGCTCGTCAGGGTCTTCCTTCATTCTGGGTGGTCAATGAGCTGCTCCTTCCCTCCCCTACTTGCATCATCCTCTCCCACAGAGGAAGCAGATAGAGTTACAAATTTCAGGCAAGGAGAATAGTTTAATGATCCCTCTTTAAGGTCACTGTCAATGCTGTTGCATAAATTCACCTACTAGGGGCTGCTGTAAGAGCAGTGCCGTTAACTGGAGATGGAGGGGTGTAGCATTACAAAGTGGTGCATGGAAGTTGCCCACTTAAATCACTGAAGCATTTTAATTGACATTCAGTAACTCTCTCCTTTTCTGAGGGCTGCCTTTAATAGAGTGAGCACTGCTAATGCCGGTCATGGGGTCATCTGTGCTCCCTGCCCCAGCTCCTGCCTTGAGCTGCAGCAACAACACAGTCCCTGAGAAAAGCAGCTGAAAATTCGTCTATTCACTGTGAAGGGGCAAAAATAAGAGCACAGCCACTCACTCAAGCACAGCATGGCTGAGAGCAAGTTCAGCATCGATGGGAAGAGCTGGGCTAAGAAAAAGTGGCTCCATTGGCTGTAGGCTGGGCTTCCAGGCTGCGTGGTAGAGAGTTGAAATTTTCTATGAATTTCCCCCAGAATCTGTGGGAAAACTTGCCTGCTCATTTTGGTGGAGCAGGGAAAGCAATGCAGGGAGCTGGTGAAGTATTCCAGCCAATCCCCTTCCCTTCACTCCTTCTTCACTTTTCCTCATTCATGTCCTTCAAATCTATCACATTTTTAAGTCAGTGAATGATTTCTCAAATTTCACATGAGCATCTGCCTATTTGTAGACAATATGTTTTTGCATTCACTTTAATAACATGGCAATAATTTCGTTATCTCCAACTTTCCTCTGCACTATTAGCAGGCAAATACTCTTTCACTACCTACTGCTTTGCTTAGTTGTAGGCAATTTAAGAGCTGACATAGTGACATGATAGGGAGTTAATCTTGCAGTTCCAGACCAGATATGTTGATCCTACAGTAGGAGGACCTGTGCTCTGTCCTCTTGAACATCTTCTATTAGGTACACAGCTTCTCAACTAAATATAACGACAGCGAATTTGCCTCTAAGCTGCAAAAGGGCAAAATGGAAGAGAGCAAATCCCAGAAAAGGGCATGGTAAAAGTCTAAAATGTATTTTAGACCCAGATCCTTTTCTACTTCCTGTATATATTTTGGAAATTCGTTATCCTGAAACAAATGAACATCTATAGCTGAGGGACTGCAAACTGGCTTAAGAAACCTAACAAATCCAGTGAATTATATATGGCCACTCTTGCTCCTGTCAGGTATTGCTTCACTCTGTGAAGCATTTTTTTCCAAGGTTCACCTGCCTAATCTCTTTCTCCCAGTTGATGAAGACTGTGATCCTTTATGCTATGCTTCCTATACAGGAGTCAGCGGGGATGAACCTCTCAGCTACAGCGTGAATGAATGAGGAGATGCCACACATGAAAAATCTTCTAGAAATTTCAGTACAGCATCTAGCAAAGCTAGGAAGAAAGCCACAATCTAGATTATTTTCCATATTTTATAACCTTTTCTCATTAGCTTTCTAGTTACAGTGACTACAAACAGGGTCAATATCTTCGGTTTCTCACAAAGGCAAGATTTGTCCTATATTCCAGAATGAAATATAGCAGTAAGTAAAAAATGGATCTTTCTTGATCAAGGTTATATCCCCTCTGACTTTTCTCGTAAGATATTAATAAGAGAGAGTCATTATCACATTCCGTTTGACAGGTGTGTGGAAGAAAGGGAAATCTCATAATCATTTAATACCTTCTACAGTAACATCCTTCGTCAGCTTTTGCTAATTATGAAGCTGAAGCTATTTTCTATTTTGTTTTCCATTTAAAGCTGAAGATGTACTTCAGGAAACACCACTAGCAATTTATTTTCTAGGTTTTGCTTTCTTCATGCAAAGGAATGCCAAGGTAACCTCACACGGTTTCATTTAAAAACAAGAGTTCAGAGGAGAAATACCATGGCTTTAGACCACTGCCTCTGTTAGTTTATTAAAATATTAGTCTTGTAGGTGTGTTAGATTTGCCTTCCGTGGTGTTCAAAAATAGCTGTGAGAATAATGAGTTTCCCCAAAAATCATTAACTGGGATGTTACTTTAATTTTTTAACCACAGAACAAAGTGTCACAGCCAGATTAAACAAGCCAGAAAGCATTTGTAGCGCACACAAACAGCTAGCAATTTTTATATATACCTTAACTATGGAAAATCCTGAAAGATATTAGCCATCTTCCACTGCAGATTGGTCAGAATCCCCAAGAAAGGTCAGATTGTTCGAAGTGGCTGGTATTTGTACCAGCTGACATGAAAAGGCTCAGTTATTTATAGTGGTTTGCCTGCGTCCCCACAATGCTGGGGGACTGAATGAGATTGCAGAGATGAAAGGACGTTTCAGTCTAACAACTGCAAATAGCTGTAGCTCAGCAAACTTCTAAATCATGGCATTACCACGCAGGAGAGTTGTCCAGCTTAAGTACAATTTTCAGTACTAATGGAGATAACAAGATCACATAGGAACCTTTTTTTTTGGAGGGAGTGCATTTTATTTTGATAACGTTTAACTCTCTGTGTGCAATCTAAACTTTAGGGCTTCCCTTCCAAGTTTTCCTTATGAGCTGCGTTGTCTTTATCTGGTTATGTCAACTAGCCACTGTGATGGGTTGGGTTTTTTTTAGCTATAAGACTTGGACAGGGAAAGCAGAAACCAGGGTCATGTGAGGAGAGTGGTGGGCCTGGGAAGAAACGTGGATCCAAGTTCATTAGGGTGAGTGCTCACGCTTTTGCTGAATATTTGGTAGGCGAGTAACCCACCAGAGAGCAAGAGAGAGAAAAAGACGACATTTCTGATGAAAAGAAAAACACGACAACACTTACGGGAAAAGATAAGAGCAGTGATCATGGCCAACAGGAGATAAGGCTCCTGTAAACTGAAGAAAGCCAACTGCAGCTTCCAGTTTTACTGGACTTGCCAAGTCAATGGAGAAAAGGTGATTTCTGCTCACTGGCAGGTCTCAAATCAGCAAGGAATTAAAGAAATGGAAGGTTGGACCAAGCAGCAAAATAGAAGAAAAGAGACCTTTTAAGTCAGTTCAACCGCATGGGAAAATTCCCGTTTTGCACCAGAAGCAGAAAGACACAGAACAGCCAAGCTTTTTTTTTCCCCTTTAAATCAGTGCTGCGGTTTATTGTGGGATGCCTTTTGGAGCACAGCTGATTAGGCCAAATATGAACGGGGTCTTATCTTGGAACAACTCATGAGCCTTCCTGAACAGATAGCCTGGAAACAGCCCCAACGACTGGTCCTAATCCTAAAGCCTTCCCCTGCTCAGATAAACTCCGTACAACTAGAGGGATGGAGGAAATTACTGATATTCACTCATCTATTTATATTTAGACAAAAGATTAAACGACTTGGAACTGTAGTCATATGTCTACGGTGCAGCTCTTGCAAACATGTAAGCACTTGCTAAACTTCTCTGTATAGGCATAACTGGAAATGGACTTGACATTGTGTAAATTTTCTGGCAGAGTATACTTACTCAATGAAGGAAAGCTATGATCAAACTGATTTTTTTTTTTTTTTTTCATTTTTTCAGGGGGAAGTTACTGAAAATGACTATTTTTATGAAAACAGAACATCCTATATTCACTCAAAAATTTGTGTTGCACTTGTGTTTTTATAAAACTCTAAGCAATTCCATGCATGTGAAGCATTGCAACCTTTTGAAAATTGCACACATATTAAATAAATCTTTGCAATAGGATGTTCTGATGCTATCAGAGCGAAACCACTCAGGATTTCCATTTCATAGGAAATTTCAGTTTTTCCTGTTCATTTTTTTCTTGTAAGGTGTGGAAAAAAAAAAATCAGAAGATTGTAGTATCCCTGGCTTCAAAGGGAAATTCCAGATTTCAACTAGCTTTGCTAAGCACCCCTCAGCTGTTGACTAGCACTGGGCCAGTGCCAAGGTAGGTACCTGAGAAATTTTCTGGCATCACCATGTTATTTCATGTTGCCTTCTCCCACCTTCTTTCTTTGAGTAGACATTTCCTTGCAAATAACACCTGTTTTGTCAGGTGATGAGAAAAATGCGTGACAAGCAGCACGTCTTCTCCTGCTGTGCCCTTCCCCGTGACATGGTGTGGCACAAGCAACTGCCGACTGGTCACCTGGAAATGCTTTGCTTTTCACCCTTGTGTTATTTTAGTCAAGCTAGCTAGACAGAGTGGTAACCTGTGGTTTGATTGTGTTTATGTGGTTTTGAGGCGTATTTCCCAGATGCAATTTCTGGCCATTGCTGACTGCTCTAAGAAGAGCTTTTGAAGAATTTTGGTGTTAGAGAAGAAGACACCAGCATTTGTTTTTCAGATATCACTTCATGCTATCTTGCAGGAGATGTACGCAGACAGAACTGCCTTCCTTGCATTACTTTGCACTGGTAAAACTGTTTTTATAGTCTTAGTGTAGTTCCCAACCTCAATTTTCCTGCACCTTCCCCCAAGTCCAAATCTTAGACCAAGAGCTCATGCCCGGGATACTCAATTTATCAAAATGAAGAGTGACAACTCCCACACCATGGGACACTTTAACTACCAGACCTGTCTCTGCAGGACAGTGAAGAGTTTTCTTAGGGAGAGTCTGAAACGGTGAGAAGAATCTCTACAAGAACTCAGAGTCATCACAGACATCTCCAGTTTCTACATATCAATACTTAATAAAATCACACTGAATCAACAATTCAGGAATCCAGCCTAATAATTCAAGTTTGCCCCTGGCCTCGTGAAAGACAAGGCCACACCATAGCTTTCTTCCCCATAAAGAGATGAGAGAAGAGACAGGTGACAGGTCTTAATTAGGCTGTAAAAATCATCTCTGGAAAGAGCTCAGATGTGATGGGGAGCCTCCTAGCATACATTTCTTTCCTTGGAGCTGACTTGGGAGTCCTGCAATTAGCGTGGAGCCTGGCTATGAAGTATGCAGTGTAAGAGAGGTGGCATTAAGGAGTGCCTGTTTTCCTAGCCTAGTTATTTTCCTCCTTGCTTTCTGCAGTATATACTTTACATTAATTGTAGCAATACATCTGTCCTCAGAATTTATCAGATTCTAAGAGATAAGCTATTGCCATCAAAGCCTGTTTTGAGCTAGGAGCTCCTAAGTAAATCAGTGTTGCCTGAATGAAGATTGCCTTGAGATCGCCTGTATAACACTTCAGCGGCCCATATCTGGAAAGGGTTTCTGATCAAAGCTCTTTGTAAAAGATGGCTTTAGGAATTTTCTCATGTGGCTTACAAACTCTGTGGCCATTCCATCTCAGTCAGTCTTTAATTACCAGGGCTTTAATGGCAGCAATTTTATGATTCTTCAGAAGCGAAATGGTTTATACTCTGGTGATAAGGACTGAGTAGGAGCCAACCAAAAATAAAGCAGAATTCCACAGCAGGGGATGGATTTTTCAGTGCATTTTTACAGATAATTCCTAGCCTTTTCCACTGGCACTGAAGAGAGAAAATGTGTTAATGGGCAATTATGTCTTCTTTATTTGTAGTAGTTTTACCTGTTACTCCTACCTTTCACTTTGTCATTTTTATACACAATTAAACACAGTTCTGTCCATTTGAATGTGAAAAATGCCAAGCATACTTCCACCCAGCACAAAATCTACCTTTTTTTACAGACCTCTTTTCCTTGACTGCAGAGGACGGCTATCACCACAACACAAACCCTACCACAGTTCAGAGTGACCGGCATTCTCCACTCACATGGTGTCCACGACAGAGGATAAATATGGAAGGGTGGTCTTGTGTGTCAGAGCTGAAGTAAACATGTGGTAGGGTTGGGGTAGGCTGAGATTACCAGTACCTACAGGAATAACTTCAATTATCCAGTGCTGCTCAGCTCTGGACCTCTGGAAGAATAAATATTTACCACTCTAAATGAAATATGTATGTCACATGAGTGTTTATGACACTCTATCTTGGATTGGTTCAGGAAGACTAAAAGTTGTATAACTGTCAAGTGGTTCCTGAACTAAAAGCTTTCCTTCACACAGAGAGGTGATATTTTGAAGTTCTAGCACCTGAAAAAATCATCCTCTCCGTTAGATCCAATTGCATATGAAAAGCTCTGATTTACCTAAAAGGCAATATTGTTCTGCACGCAGGCATTGTGGTCCAGGGCAGAGCCTAACAACTGGAACCCTAAGTCCTGTCCTTGCCTTTGCCACCAGTCTGTGGTGTGAAAATGGGCAAACTGCTTGTCCTCTGCGATAGTGTCAATATTACATCTGAATCACAGGCCACGCCTGTACTTAAGGCCTAACTTGTCCAAGAAATTTGAATGTAGGTGCAGAAGAGTCCAAAACACAGGAAAGAAGATGAATTTGACTCTCTTGGCTGTGACTTCCTCTACTTGCATGGTGAAATGACATAAGGAGCTACTACAAAGGAATTAATGATACCACAGCTTTTTACAGTTTGGTTTTCGTTTGCTTGAAGGAGTAGATCTGACCTAGTCCCAGCCTAGACAAGCCTCTGTCATGTGAAGGTTGCTTTGATTTATGTCTGCACTTGACAGAATCCAGGTGGCACAAGGAGAGTGTAAGTCGTTGTTGCTCCCTACTCCAGATGAGTACCTGGCGTTTCTCAGCTGTATCCAGGTCACTCAAACAGCAATATAATGTTGGTCATTCCATAACATTGTAAATCAGGCTGCAAAACCCCACATTTTGAACAGTTAATGTCATTGCCTAGGGCAATATCGCAGACAGGACTTTATTTGCTTTGAACAAAATTAAAATGAGGTACAAAACCGCTGCTTTTGACAGCAGTTTAATTTTAGATAAATCACATATTAAATAGTGTTTATTAGGGCAGCGGGTTAATTATGCAACCTCTTTCCATTGCGTCTTGTTTATAGGAACAGACTGAATCACCCCAGCTTGTTGTGCCTCACATCTGCTAGGGTTGGCTTTCATTTCGGAAGAGCAGTTACCTCTTTGCAATATTTTTATACACATCACAATGTTTTGATCTGTAAAACCGTATTATCAGACTAACATTCTCAGACAACCTTTGGGCTGAGCGAGTTTCTGAAGCTTGAAAACACAGACTTCTTTCTGTTTACCATCTTCCTAAAAATAAAAGTTGTTGTAGTGAGAATAATTAACTACGCTGAAGAAACACACTGGTTTACTTCTACCACAACTTCCTTAACCCTTTTGCTGGCTCGGGCACTTCTGTAATCCACAAATTGTCACGCTTCCATAAAGTGAGTATTTTTTTAACATCCAGTAACAGTCCTGCAGGGAAGACCTTAGAGACAGTCAAGCTACACGCTGATTTTCTTGGCAAATGTTTGTCTTGCTCATGAGTATCAAAATTTAGTCAATACATCTGGTCATAGGATTATAAAAGCTGTTTAAAACAACAACAACAAACCAAACAAAACCACTAGAGAGGTGAAAACCAATAAAAACACCTGAAAATCATATGGCTGTTTGCCATCGCAATGAACATATGTATTTCTAAAACAATCTAGAGAGCTTTTCTTTAGTGCCAGGAGCAGTAACACGGTGGCTGTGTTCATACACCTGTGTGTACACGCACATACACACTAACTTTTTTGACCCTTTTTACTGGGTACGTCTCTTTTTTTGGGAGCTCAAAGCACGTTGAAAAGGCCTCGTTTTCACTGGCTGGAGCTCACTGTATTTGCACAGAACAGCTTGTATCAGAATTTGGCCCTGAATAGCTTTTTTTCCCTCTCAATGATACATAATAAATCTTCCACCTGAAAGATTTTCAGACACGCTTCTACTTGACTCAGGGGCAGTATTCATTGGAAAAAAACTTTGATGGAGAAGAGGGGTTTTTTTTCCAACAGTAGACTGCAGTAGCTTTAAAATAATAATAATAAAAAAGCAGTTTGTGAGCTCATGTTGCTTTTGGGGAAATTTCATTTAAAAAATAATGAAAAAGTTCCAATAATGTTGAAACATCCTAAATTAGCTCCATACTTCAAAACAACCCAGATATGTTATCTCTTGAAATCATCATTTGTTTTTTTTTAAAAAAAGAATACTACATTATATATTATTTTAAATTAGAAAAAAAAAAAGCAACAATTAAACTTTTAATTTCTATCAAAGCAAAAGTTTTCCATGTGAAAGAAAATAAATTTTGTTCTAAAAGGGTATGATAGAATTGCTGAAATCCCCAAATCTCTGTGCAGTGAAATTTCAACTCCCTGTTTCATTTTGTTCAGGAGTAAAATTATCAGCGGTGAAAAAGATGCCCCCAAAGAAACCAATATATTGATTCATCAAACAACCCATTTGTTTTCCTGAGTCCTGCAGTCTTTTTGGTTCCAACTTCACTCACTTTGTTTTGTTTCAAATACCCCAGTTCAGGTTTATGGAAAGCGTTCCTCTTCCAGATTCAAGATCTGGTGGCTGAAATTTCAGATAATACATTGGTCCATTTCCTTCTCTTGACTTCAACATGTTTTCTCTTCATGTTTGCTGTATGGAAATTGTGTGTATAATCAACAAGCAAAGAATCGCTCTGTTGACAGATGCGTTCACAAGACTCTCCGAATTTTACAGAAGTAAAAGTGCACATTGAACTCCTGACATTTCCTCCTGGGGTCACAACCTGTGATTCCTAACCACAATTGAGAATGCTTCTGTTCGCATTTCTTTGCGAGAACTTGCTCTATGCTATGAAGAAGGAATGGAGGGTCACAAGCAAAACGTCCCAAGTGAACCCTGTCAGAAGCAGCATGTTTATGGAGACTCACAGCAGGGGAAAGTCCAGAGGACAACAGAGCTGGTGTCACCTGGTTGATCACTGTCTTCATGAAACTACTGGCTACAGATTCCTGGGGAGATTCTCCTGCTAGTTCTGGGGGAATATGTGGAATAAGCAACTGATGATTCATCTTACTCCAAGCTGGTAGTTTTCTATCTACAGAAAACCAGTGTGACCACACCAGCGTGGAGATCCAAGGGTTCCTCCACTAGAAAGAAGCAATAAACATCGGTCAGTACATGAAGAAAAGGTTTGTTTATTTTCTCTGTCTTAGGGGGTGATCTCTTGGTAGGAGCAAAAGTGGGACATGTTCATCTAAGGATGACAAGAGTCTTTTTGGAGAAAGATACAGTGCTTGATCTCATAGCTGAGATTGCATGAACTATATTGTAGCAGGAAGGGTTTATGAATAGGATGTAGATCAGCTTCCAAGTTGATGTGACTGAAGACTTTCATCCTGTTGTGATTAAACAACAAAAAAAGAGGGGCCAAAATAAACAGTGTTATTAACTGAGGACATGTTTATCCCTCAGAGGTGCTTTCCCTTGAGCTCTTGTCAGGTTCTTCAGGTTCTAACCCTGTGACTGTGGATGCTTCTCTGTGCTTACTGAATGATATCAGTATTCCTAAAACAACAACAAAAAAATGGGTAGCCTCCTTCCGGAGCAGAAAAACTGTTCTTGAAAGTCCTTCAACCTCCACTTCTCCCCTGTAGGTAGGTGTGGAATAGTCCTCTCCACACCTTCAGTTTTTCCCTCTTCTCTAGTAGAGAAAAGAGCAACACCATGGAGAAGGAGAGCACACAAATGAGGGCTCTGTGGTGAAAGAAAAGCCCAGACATCACAGCCAACTTGCACCAAGTGAAGGTTCTGTCATTGCCATCTACGTAACTCCCAGTTAGTATACCTTTCTCAGCCCTTGGAGTGGGACATCAGCAGTTTACAGCAGATACCTCCAATGCATGCCCACTTCTTCTACATCCAGTTCTCTCCTAAACAATTTGGACAGAAGAGAGGACGGAACTCCGCAACTTGTCACCTGAAAGTGAGCCAATTTTCTTTGCCCATGTTTTGAGATGAATAAGGACAGAAGAAAAAAAAAAAATAGAGACATATACACATTTAATCTAGCAAAAATGCTAAGGCCAGAGAAGTGTCAGTGCTACGGGAGAGAGAGCCAAGAACAAACGCTGAAGCCAGGACTGCCAGCCCTCAGTGCAGCCCCCTCTGCTCCTCTGAGCTGTGGTAGCTGCAGGAAAGGGAATGTTCACAGGATGACCAGTTTTCGAGCTGCACCTTAATTCGGTGGTGCCAACAAACCCAGACTCTGAAGGGTGACATATTTTTCTGTTTACTGTTTGTTCTCAGTCCTCCCAGTCTTCCCAAAACTACTTCACAGGGAGAATTTCAAGGGCAAAGCATTTGATTTTTCCAAGTACTGGAGTTTTCTGTGATCCTGCTCCAGTTTGAAATGGTGTCAGTGGATGCATTAAAACATTCCCTTTTTTGTGTGCTTTCCCGTTCTGCTTTGGCAACAGACCGGCTTAAAAATCCAGAAATGATCCTTCCAGTTGTTTTTGGGCACACAATGCAAGCATTGTGTGTTGCTTAAATGGAGCAGATTCCAGTTGTTTACGCTTCTTCATGTGGCATTGTCAGGCTTAAGCAATTTGTCTGCTGATAGCCCCATATTAGGAGTTCTCATTTGCAGTGTAACTGGAAGATATGATCAGAAACAGATCTGTGGTAGTCCAGACATCACTGCCAACTATGTGGAGTGATAGACAGCTTCATAAAAAGGCTACAGGGCAAGCTGAACCAGAGATGTTTTGCTAGTCTGAGTGACACTGTTGTGTGTGAATGATTCATGTTTGTCATGAAAGCAAGCACAAAAATGTGTCAGATGGCATCTGAAGAGAAGGTAGATAAGGGGAAAGATGTAACAGTGCTTCCAGCTTGATTTTCTTTTTTGGACTTTAGAGTTTCTGGGCTGAAATGCATTTGACTGCTGTAAGACATGGTAATAATAGCAATAATAATCGTAATAATAAGTCCTTCAGTCATTTCAGGTGTGTTGGTGTTTGTCTTCTGCTTTGAACTCCTGATCTTGCTTCTTTCTCTAGAGAAGGGCATGCTGTGAACAAGGGCAACTTGATACAGCTTTCACTTTGGAAAAGCTTTCTTGGAGTTTTCCAGTTTCAGGGAGCTGTCTATGAAGCTGTGCGTACGGTCTAATTAAAAGCTTATGTGGCTGAGGCAGATAAATAAGGAGAGGTTTTATTTGAAAAGAACACTTGCTGCATTTTAGGGAGGCTTTTAGCTGAAAGACATTTTGATTTTGATTTGGCACATCCCACAAATGTTTGCACCTTCACGCTGGCCTGCAGGTAGGCTGCACTGATTCCTGTTCCCAGCTCGTTCTGACACCGGATCTTTCTTGCTGCACTCCTATTTACATTTCATAAACTCAAATTCTGGTTCGCACCAATATGCTTTGCCTCTAATTAGTCCCTGCTCTGCAGCCTATGATGAAGACACCTCACCGTGAGCTTTCAGGCTCTAGTTTGTTAACCTTGATCTGCAGGAGGCCAGGTTGCTTGAGCACAGCAATCCTTTCTAGGAAAAAAAACCTCATTGACTCTGTCATACGGATTTCCTTGTTTAGTTCCATCTTTACAGCTCATTACAAGTGTAAAATCACTTATTTAAAATACAACTGTGGCCTGTCTCATTACCATTTCCTAGGAAAAAGTTCTGTTTTCTGAGCACTAGCAGAAGCAACATGCGGCACCACTCAACAATATCAGCTCCTGGTGTCATTCCACATGGAGCTGACACCAGCAGCTACCGCTATAGCAGCCTGGCTTTTCCTGTTAGTGTTTGGCAAAATTACAAGGAGTTGGTAACAAGGTCTTGCAATGGTCTCTGCTGGAATTTTCCACGCTGGGTGTATTCCTCTGCCTGAATATTTTGGGGAATGTTCTAGCAAAAATAGTTCCATTATTTTGAAGGGACGAAACATGAGGAAAAAATAATGTGAAGAACTTTAAACCACTTTCTGCACCTATTTCATCCAGAAGTTTGCAGTGTTGTTTTGCTTTGGCATAGGAACTTGAGAATGAGCTGGGGAGCTCACCTGAGGACCAGGATACATTTTTTTTAAAGGAGAACCTTTGAAATCACTTAGCATTGCTGTCTGTGCATTCTCAAACTGTTAAACTCTCGAGGACACCATAGTGATCTTGAAGAGAGTGGGTTCAACAAGCAAATTGTGCTTTTGCAAGTACTCTTCGAGGCTCACGAAGACCACTCAGTATAGGGTAAGGAAAAAGGAGTTTTTTTCTCACTCTCTCAACTTACCCTACAGCACTGATCACAAAATGAAGATGCTGGTGGGTACCCAAGAGCAGCGAGAGGCAGGCTGGGATGCAGCAGCAGCAGAGGATAAAGACTGGATAGGTTAATAGGTCTTTGGGATGACATTATATCCCTTTCCAAATTTGGAGGCCAGCTTTTCCACTTCTGTCTGCCACCTTGCAGACCCTCTGACAAGTCATTTGCCTCCTGTCCCATCAGGTCTTGCCCAGAGAGGAAAATGCTGTATATAAACTGATATCAGTTCCTCTTAGCTTGAATGGTAGAGGTATACCTTGTTTCTCCCAAAGTCAAGTCTTGCTCGTTGGGTAGGTGAAACTCAGTGGGTTTCCACCAGTGGGAAGCCCTTGTTTGCTCATTTTTCTTCTTAAAAAGTAATCCAAGGGTATTTTGTTAGCAAACATTAGAAGAACTGAATTGTAGCATCTGGCATTTTGGCCTCCAGCACTATTTGAGAATGATAGCAAGGAAATGATTCATGGTTTGTGCTGAAGGAGGCTGTTGTTAGCCAGGCCATTGCCTCACACATCCCAGGAGCTGGAAGGCAGACAGTAAATGAGGCAGGGACCTTGGTGAAGAACATAGATGATGGTGAGGTTGAGAGTCCTGAAGCCCTGACCAGAATCATTGATTTTCTCCTGGAGTCTGCCATAGAGCTCCAATGAGAAGCTAAATTAATAACTTAGAGTATACTTTCTGTATGACTTCACTCATGGTGAATTCATCCCTTCCTAAATTCCCCTGATACACAGAAAGATCCAGCCTCTCAAAAAAAAGAGGATCTCACCTAGACCTGGAACAATAAGGTTTGTATTTGTACACTTCACACTTCTACTTTTGTTCTATCAAAGTGCAAGCTATTTAGCTAGTCAGCCCCTACGTGACTCACATTAGAAAATGTGACAAGTTTGGGCTTAATCCTTCTAGGCCTTATCTCACAAGGGTGTTGTAAAGATTAACTGATGCTTGTGGAATATTCTCAAACTATAGTACTAACATAATTGGAAACTCAAAGAATATATGTACACACCTTAGATAAGTACAGTGCTTGGATACAGAAAACAGCAGATAAGACCTGAAAACATCATTTAAATTGTGAGGTTACAAGAGAATACAAACCACACACAGATTCAGTGAGACCCAACCATCCCTTGTGCTAAACAGAGTTGGAAAACTAGCATGTGTTGAGAAAATTCATAAAAACTCTATAATGGGCACTGAAAAAGGGCAAACGACAATTGCAAATGTGACTTCAATGGGAATTGCCTACTGTGCAAGTGTGAGATCTGCCAGCCTTAGCTTTCGGTAGTATAAAATTACATGTGGATGTTGTAGAAAAAGTATTGATTTTGCTCCAAGTGGTGTGGAATACTTCAAGGTGACCTGGACCTGTTGGCACACAGAAGCCTCTCCCACGCAGTGTCGTTCCACAACACCAGGATCTACAGCCCTCAGGCATTGCAAACCCGTGCCTGTGCTTCATCCCAGCCTGGAAGGAGCCCCTCAGACTGTGGTCTTGTGAGCCATTGATACACAGGACGTTTTAAGGAAAGTTTTCTGCCTTCATGGAACAACCATCCCTCCAAAGCTGAATGGCTCTTCCATAGCAGGCCAGAAAAGCTTCGGGGAAGAACGAGGAAGGGCTACTAGAGGATGGCACTTGAGAAGGATTGGTATGATTTGAAGAGGGTTTAGGAAGTCCTTTCCAGAAAATAACTGAAACTTATTTTTCCTTACTAGACTTCCTTGTCCTACACTTTTCATTCACCCTGAGCCAAACTAGACCAGAATACTAACCCTCAAATTATTGGCAATTTGTTCAGCTCTCTAGAAAAATGCCTCCAATAAACACAGACGCAGCAAGTCAGTGTAGCATTAAATCAAACTTTAAAAGATGAAAAATGCTTCTCTCACTGTTTTATCTGAAGCCAAAAAGGATATTGCTTTACATTTTTTTGAAATAGAAGTGCATAGCTTTACTGCTGCCTTCCAGCATCGAGAGATGTTCCCCCCGGTAAGAGCTCATTAATTTGAGAGTAGGCTTGATTAGACTAGAACTGAACAAGACCGAAACATTTCATTTCATTTTTTCATGCTAATCTCTTGGCAGAACAAACCCGCTTTTGCCCATCGCCCCCACTCAAAACACAAACAAAAATAAGAGCTCCCCCTCCTTTGAAATCTGTATGGACCACAAAATAGCCTGAAGGCCTCTTTTGTTATTACCATAAAATGCATTACACAAGTGAATAAAATAGCTGTTGGTAGCTCAGGTCTATGGGATACTAGTAATCCTATATAATTGCCAACTTGTGGGGTGATTGGTGAAAGAAACCTTAAAGCCTTTTTATTTTATCTTAGTAATGATGAGGGAGTTACCCAAAACATATGAATGCACCTCTCTTCCTTTAGACCATCAAAGGTTCAACAATGAATTCCTTTCTTTGAGAAAGCTGGGCTTTAGTCTGCCATGAAACTCAATCCATGGCCCTCTAATTAATTTTGCTAAATAGATTAGCCAATTGGAGTTGCTGCTTCAGAGGGAAGCAACCTCCAAAACAAGTTTTTCCCCATTCTCAAGGTGAGATGTTTTGCTCACAGGACATCCTTTCAAGTGCACTGGAGTACTTTTAGACTGGATTAGCTGAGGCAAATGGATTAGTCTTTGTAGGTATTAGAACCAAGGGCCTTTAAGAAAGGAAAACAAGGTGCCTAGTTTCACCACTATGGCACTAAAAGCTACTTAGTGCAAACATCCGTAAAACTGTCAAGAATGAGGACTTGTAAAAGCAACTGTAAGCACATCCTCAAGCTAATTGTAAGACAGACATTTACACAGAAATATGCAAACTGCAAACACAGGTTGAATAGGGACCATCACACATGCATCTGATCTTAGTGAGTATAAAGAATTTTTGCTAGTCTTTTGTAGGACACTTGAAATGCCGCAGCATCTGCTAAATTTTCTTCTGAGCGAGTGATTTGATTAAGGCATTAATCCTCTCACAAAAGTAACCCTTAATGACACTCCTCTTTACTGACTTTCTGAGCATCAACCCAGAAAAGGGCCAAGCTTTATGGAATGGGGGACTCCATATTTCAGTGGCAAAGTGCAACCATTCAGGATCGAGTCCAAGACATATTTCTTGCATTCATTTCTTGCCCAAGTGTGAAACAGTAAAACAGTAGGAGGAGAATGCTTGTGTGAAGCTCAGAAAGTGACTGAAGAACATAGGAATTTAAAATACTTCTTTCTCCGAAATTGTTCCCAACAAGCATTGACTTGACTTAGAATTAATGAAGGACATGTTCCTATTTCTATAGAAAAGGACCCCAAACCTAAACCCCATAATTTAGATGGATAGGCAATACATACCACAAATAATAAAACACACATGAACAGAGTTAAAATACAGTAGCTGTTTGACCTGTTGCTCAAACATCCAAAGGTTATTAATCTCTGTAGAGGGTTCAGACACTGAAGAAGAAACCTTGTCATGCTAATAAGCCAGTTGAATCATATCCAGTGTTCATATTATGCACCTTTCCCAATAACTGCTCCTCACACAGGCAGTGTCTCATGTCCTTGGTTGTAAATGAGGCAGTCACCTGCATTTGCTCCAGGAAAAATGCACCTCATATGAGGAACATCTTACTATATCATGTTGAAAAGGGTTTTCTGCAGTTATTCAATTCCTCACTAGAAATTTCAGGAACTACTATACTTCAAGAAACCTGGAGTGCAGTTCCTCTCCTCTTTTCTTTCAGTTGCACAGATCAAGAAGGGCCTTGATTTAATTACTGTTCTCATGCAAAGGAAGACAGTTATTAAGTCTTCTCTAGTTTTTCAGAACTCTCCTCTTTTCTGCTTTGTCAGCTGAAATATGCTTTTTCAACTGGTGCTGGTAATCTTTCTACTGATTTTATAAAGCCAAGAGTGGGGCGAAAGCCTGTCTCACTGCCCAGTACCATGGGTACTAGCCTTTATCCTGAAAGGGTATGGTAATATCTTACTTAAATTACAGTACCAAAGTTGAGAAATGGAAGAAAAGGAACTCTTGTGTAGAGTGGCTAATCCTTGGTCTTACTGAACTGATTGAATAGGGACCAAATAGCTAAAAGGTTGAGAGTGAATGGTAAATTCTAGAAATGCATGTATTAAATATAAAAATGCTTGAGAATTACTCTGTATCAGTAAATATTCTACATACAAATTCAGTAAACAATCTTGCATGCTAAGCTGGGGTAGTAACACCTCATTAGGTACCCTTTAAAAATGTCTCTTCTGCCAACTGAATGAGGGCACACAGAAATGACACATACATTTGAGAACATGTTCAAAGTATCCTTTTCCTTATCTATTTCATGAGCATTGTAGAAATGCCTGTAAAATCCACCCAGAGATAATGATCTAGAGTTCAGTAGCACCTTCCATTCAAGGTCTCACAACTTATTATTGTCCTTTGCAGAGTCTTACAACACTCTCAAGAAGGGAGTACCCTTCTCTGATCTAAATATGTCCTTTTGGCAGCTGCACTGGGAACAGTGAACTTCTCCAAGGGTTGACATTGGCCTTTTGTCTGCTTTCAGAGCTCAGCCTGCAACACTCAGTGGGCACAAGGGAAGCTCCAAGTACCTAGAGTCCTTTCAGAAATACTGAGATAATATTCAGGCCTTTTATTCATGTAGATATATAATGCCGATCTAAATTGTAAACGTGGTTTTCGGAAACACAAGGCACCTTCACAACCCACTGTGAACAGTGGGAGCCTTGGGTGCTCAATACCTCTGAAAATCCAGGCCCTTATGATGAATGTTCCCTGATGTAACCTGCAGACAGCTCTGCCATCCAACATACAGCAATTGAAACAGGGAAATCAGAAAAGGCCTTTGCTATCTCACAGCTTCGTGTGTTATCACACTGCAAAGAGCGGAGTTGTCATCTCCCAGGTGTGTTCACGTCTCTGTTCTCTCTAGGTGTTAGATAGATTGGTTAGCTGGAGAGTGAGCATCTTCGTAAAAACAAACTTGCTTTTATGCAGACCTCTAAGCACCACAGCTCCTGGAAATCTAACAAAGGTACCTTATTTACATGCCTTGTCTAACATGCATGCTGTTTGTTTTTGTAGTGTAAAGGACAGCTTCCCACTAATGACATATCAGGGTTTATGTTTATTCTGATTGCTGACCTCAGTGAAAGAGTAACACGCTTTTGGTAATACTCTGAAAACAGTCATGAAGCTGTTTTCCAGTATAAGAAATTTTCATCTGAAGTGTATCAGCTACATTGCAGGTCAAGGAAAGCAGAAGTGCCACATGCAAACTGATAAACATAAATACACTGCAACAGGTCTGCTAATAGATCTGATCATAGAGCAGACCAGCAAGCAGGGACAAGTGATAGTAAAGTAACGTGAATGAAGGTAATGAAAACAGACTGGAAGCAGATTTAGGATGAACATAATTAGAGTTAATGTTAGCACTGAAAGCAGAGATTTGGGGGTTGGTGGTGCCTGGGGCTACTTGACTTTTATCAGCATAGCTTGACTGTCTCTCTAAGTGGGGTTTTGTACCTGGGAAGGGATTCTGACATTTTGTTCACAATTGGACCACCTGCTCATGTCTCATCAGCTAAAAAGAGCTTAAAGGCTTCTTAGCGCATGGGAGGTATGGATCAGGCATGCAAAAATATTTAAGTCTTGGATGCAGCACCTCTTAGCCATAGTAGCAGGAATAGGAGACTCTTATTTATGCCTTTATTCAGCATAATCAAGGCATAAATATCTGAATAAAGTCCATGTATAGCTAGAAGTACGTGAAGAGTTCCTTCATATGTCTGCAGCTGAAAACATGACGAAGTGCTGGGATGTATCAAGCTCTCTTGATCAATCATCTTTCCACACTTCTCACCCGGTGGTATTCTGGTGATCAGCACAGACCAAGGGCCCCACCACGTGTCTGGTCTGATGTGTCCGGTGTTGGTTCAGGGACTGTGTCACAACCCAACTTTGGAGTGTAACCGTGACCATTAGAAGCCTGAATATATTGGGCTCGCATGCACGTTTGCTTTGCTGTCAGGTCTAAATGTCCAGCTCACTCCCTGATTACTCCTAACCTGATGTGGTGGGCAAATACTTCTGGGACGATGATGGTGTGTGGCTGATCACAACCCCGGTGGGAACAGGGTCTCCTCTGTGACACCTACAGGACAGTTTGGGGCAGGTTAGACACTACCTGCTTTTGGGACCAGACTGGTTTATTTCATTTTTCTCTCCTTCCAGGGTACTTCTTACTCTTTCCACCTGAACCTACTGGGATAATCTTGTTAACAAGAAACAAGTTATTATTTTGAAAAAAAAAAATCATTGGAAAAATGGTGTGGGACAGCAATTCTAGCCTTGACACATTTGACAATTGCGCTAGAGCCCAAATGGACAGATTTGGATATTTATTTCTGTCAAGGGTTGAACAAAAACTTCCAGCTGAACCCCTTGAGTCCCTCCTCTCCTTCTTTCCTCTCCTTTCTTCCCCGCCCCCCCCCATCCTTTGCCAAAGTTCAGCTCAAGCTGATGAAGAATGTATATTTTTTTGAATGGTAAATGCCTGGCAGGCCTAGGAACTATCTACAAGACAGGTGTGTGGCTCAGGCAGCTTCCAACCCCCTGCTTGGGACTGATAGTGCTTTTGTAAGAGAGCAGCTTCAATCCTGTCCTGGAAGAAACATTCCTGCCCGTGGGGGACAAGTGATTCGTTCAGTCAATGAGGTCAGTTCTGCTGCAGATCTGCCTAAGAGAAACAGCCAGCTATGTTGAACTTAACTCACAGTCACAAGCCATTATGGAATTTGTGCTTTCTACTGTTTTGCAAAATGGTAGAAATCGTGACCTTGGACTAAGCTCTGGTCTAAAATTCAGTGTCACAAGGATAAGCCATTAATGCATCCTGAGTGGGAGAGATTCATTCTTGGCCTGTGGAAGCAAACAACCCTGCAAGGGAATGAATCTCCCCAAAACTGAAAGATAAGGGGAGAAAGGAGAGGGAGGTGAACAACAGCTTTAATCAAACCTGCAAAATTCATGATTGCTGTTTCCCGGTGGAGGTGTCCTCACTATGAGGGAGTTCCTAGCTAAAGGCAATGCTCAGGTGCGAAGGGGAGTGAGGAGAGAGAAGACCCTAAAACAAGAGCAACATACGAAAAGGTTTATGGGGTGAGTGGTGAGAATACAGTTGCAGTTGTAGAAGACAAAGTGTCTCAAATGACAGGGTATGTGTCACCAGAGTGGATGTATCAGAAGGATAGAATGTGCAAAATGGAAGATTACAAATCTCTGGGTCACAGCCTCCAAGGTGTTGCTGGTGGACATCTGGGGCTATTAGGAGTTTCGTCACATCCCTCCTCCAAAGACTTCCCAGGAAGCACTTTTGCCTCATCCGCTCACAACCTGCCCGCTCTGTTGCAGGGGGTCTGGAGGACCATCCCCACAATAGGTGCCTTCCCTGGCTTGGCCACACAAGCAGCTCATTCCTCGCTGTGCCTGTGTCTTCTTGCAGGCAGAAAACCCATCGGGACTAGGCAGAGGGCTCCTGGGAACAGGTGAGGAGAGATGAAGGATTCTTTCTACAGTGTCTTTATTATTATTTTTCTTTCTATCTGAATCAAGCCAGTAATTTCACATAGTTTAGTATGCGTTTGGGTACCTTCGGTCACTGTGGATTCAGTTGACTCATAAAGATGGATCAACTCAAAAAGTAGTTTTGCTCCTTGGGAGCACAGACTGAAGACACTTTCGTGCAGACAAGAGAAAAGAATATTTCATTTTGAAATAGACAGAAGTGAGAGCCCCATCGCACTTCTCATTTGTGTTTTCTTTAACACAGCAGCAGCCAAACATGGCATGCTGGATAAAAATCTTAAAGCAATGAAGGCATTGGGAAAAGCTTCAACCAGCTTAAATAACGTGTTTTAGAAACTCCAGAGCACTCGGTTTCTAGAATAGTTTTCTCTGAAACTGGCAGCTCCCCTTAGAAGTCATGGGCTTCATTAATAGCTACGAATACTCCATGAAAGAGCTAAAGTTAAATATCTGGAGGTTTGTTCTCCATTCACATCTTATTGGGGTCACAGAAGACCCTGATGATTTGGGTCATAGAAGATCCCAATTTGTCTTCTAACAATACTTTTCTGTTGTAGTTAAAATCTGAGCTGTCTGCAGGTTGCAGGTCTTTCTTCTGGACTAAAACAGTTGTGTAACTGTAAGAATTTTTTTTTTAAAAGGCGTTTTTAAACGGAGGTCAATGGAATTAGAACATCAGTCACAAAATGTCTGAGTCTCCTCTGATTTTGTTATCGGCTTCCCCATCATCCTGAATTATCTCTATCCCAATGGCATTGCAGGGGAAATGGCTATTTTTGTTGCTTTTTGTCATTTAAACTAAATATCTTCTCTTAAGAGGGGTTAGAATATATTGAGGAGTGGGGGTCTTGCTAGATAAATTATTTATTACTACACTTCCCAGAAGCTGTGTGGGACTAATAGGACGCTTGGGAGGAAACTGTATGCAGCTCTGACATTAAGAGGCTTGTTGCAAAGAGGACAACATTAATCCTAAAGCCAGATAAAGGTGGCTCTGCTTTCTAACTGAGGTTAAATGATCCAAATGAACAAAGACACTGAGGGAATACCAAATAATAAAACTACTTAAATCCATGAAATTTTACAGAAAAAAAAAAATCAGCTTTGACAAACAGAAACACAGGGAGATGTTCATCCCTCCAGCTCCACTTCAGTCAAGGAAACTTTCCCCATCACCATCTTGCCTGACTTCCTGGACTGATCGTAACAACCTGATGATTTTCTTGCAACAGAGGTTTCATTGAAGATTTTGGCCAAACTACCCGATGAGTTTTGACACACTTGCTTAGTGAACCTACAGGTAGCAAGTTGGAACTCTTTTGTGATTGCCCTTTAAAGAGACAACATTTGATGTGACATATATAAGGCAATTTTTCTCTTTGCTGCCTTTGAAAGATCTTACAACTGCTTCACACTCGCTACTGACTGCCCTCCTCCCTTTGCACCCTTGAGTAAGAAACATTTAAGATGTCTTTTACAATTTCTTATACAAGCCCAAAAGTGTCAACAGGAAAACAACTGGGTAAAAAGGAGTACCAATTTCCAGATAAATATCAAAACTGTGGGATGCAGCAAAATATGGAGGCTTCCTGGCTGAGGAAATTGGCCAGGCTGGTTTGGATCAGAGGAATCTTCACCTTCTGCTTCTTTGGAAAGGCCATGTCTCTTGTGTGAAAGAGCATAAGGCTTCCTTGTCCTTTTGACCCCATTCTTAAAGCTGTGAGCCTTGCTTGCTTCATCTTTTTGAATAACAAGGAACATCAGTGTCTTTGTGTGTTAAGTCCCCTGGCCAGATGTAGGGTGGCAGTTACACAGTGGCTGCTGGGTCATCCTGTGCTCCTCTATTGTCTCCTAGGGTCAGAGATCGATAACTATTGATATTTTGGAATGTAATTGGTATGGCTAAATCCAAGTCAAGTGACACTGACATTAACAGCACTCTGGAAAACTCCCTTCTGAATTGGCCATTTCATCAAGATGTGAGTCATTGTAAGTCACATGTTTTGCAGAACCCTAAAAGGAATGGAAATGGAAAAGAAAAACAGGAACTGGTTTTAGGGAAGTTTCTTTTACCCACATTTCCGGGGTAGACAACCACAAGACACTGTATGACATCAGTTTCGAGCGCAGGGCCTCTACAGGTGTCTAAAAACAAGTAGTTGCCTAATAAAATGCAACCTTTCAAGCAAGCTTCTTATGCATACCTGCAAATTTCTTGCACCATTATTCTTTAATCCTTCCACAGCCTTTAGGTCTGGGAATTGGTACATACACATCATCCAGGTAATGAAGACCGTTAGCAATAAAGTTTTGTATTTCTAACACATGTATAAAGGTCAGAATTCACAGCACAAATTAATCTAAAACAAAAATAATGTAAATGGGTTTTACTCTATTCTTCCCGCTGGCTAATTCTCTATTGATGTGCTAGCCAATGTCTATATCATTGTGCAGATCACACTTCATTCTACCTTCCATGTGGCTTCCTCCAGACTCTCACATGGTCCCAAAGCTTCAGAGGGGAACATTGATGGTTTGGTGCACAATGGGATGAATCTTTGGTAGATCTGGGGTTTGATTACGTCAATGTGGCTACCCAAGAGTGTTTATAGAGCAGTGGCTAATGTCTGTTCCAAGCTCTAGAAGACATTTTAGATCTTGTGATTGTAGCTTCTCTATATTAAATTTTGAACAATTAGTGGGATTGAGCAAGTTTCAAGGCAAAAGTTCCTACATGTTTACTCTCTTTATCTTCCATGACTCACATCAGTAGTACCAGGCCTGACAAAACTGAACCGTCATCAACCCTGGCAACATTTCCTGAGCTGTTTTATCAACATAGGGCAGGAAGGTTTAGCGAGGGCAGAGAGCAACACATAGCGTGCCACACTTCACAGCTACCTCTGGTCCGTGTCAGCATCAGCGTATCTACCACAGAGCTTGGCACTCAGCCGTGACCACTAGTCAGCAGCTCTGGCCCACTGGAGTTCCGGCTAAAAACTTGCTGTTACTGCCCCACAGGTGTGCTGGGGTCAGGCAATGGCAAATACAGGCTCCAAATATGACCTGCTTTTCAGGAGCATTGCCCATCGACCTGAATGTCCAAGCCTGTAGGGAGCCAGGGAAGATGCAACATTGAGAATTTCCGCTCTCCTGTAAATTTCTCACATGCTTTGTGAAAAACACATTGAATCTGAAACTGTCACACTCCTGTTTGTTCTCCCACACCCTCCCACCGTGTCCTGAAAATGCCAGAGTTTTTCCTCCAAAACTGCTGGAGCGGGGTTGGATTTTGGAACCAATTCGACTCTGTGGTCAGTGGAAGGAGACTTGCCTGTGATGACTGTCCTCATTTTTTACCCACTCCCGTAGATCAAATGTGGAGCAAAGCGCAGCGACAAGTTCACAAGAGGAACTTTTACCCTCTGCAGCCTTAGAATCATAGCATGTCCTGGGTTGGAAGGGACCATGAAGTCCAACTCCTGTCCCTGCACAGGACAACCCCGCAGTTCACACCATGTGTCTGAGGGCCTTGTCCAGTCTCATCTTGAACACTGTCAGGCTTGGGGCCGTGACACCTCCCTGGGGAGCCTGTTCCAGTGTCCAGCACCCTCTGGGGGAAGAACCTTTTCCTAATATCCAACCTGAACCTCCCCTGGCACATCTTCCTGACATTCCCTCGGGTTCTGTTGTTGGTCGACAGAGAGAAGAGATCAGCACCTGTCACTCCTCCTCCTCTTGTGAGGAAGCCGTAGACCACGATGAGGTCTACTCTCAGTCTTGTCTTCTCCAGGCTGAACAAAGTAAGTGACTTTAGCTGCTCCTAATATGGCTTCCTTTCCAAACCCTTCACCAGCTTCATAGCCTTCTTTTGGACCCCCTCCAGTAGCCTAATATCTTCTTCATACTGTGGTGCCCAGAACTGCACACAGTACTCCAACCTTGACCTTATCCTTCAGACACTAGGAGATACGTCAGTATGGGCTGGTCACGATGGATAATGATATCCATTACCCAGTCTCAAACTAAAACCTATGTGAATGTGGAAATGTGTCCTTTCAGGGATCATGGAACAAACCCTAGCCTTCATGTCATCAGCTGAAATGATGCCATTGATTCCTAATGGGGCATGGTGAGAGTTGAGAAGACTCTGCATCATCAGTCCAGCAAGCCAGGGTGAGAGATCCCCTGGTCTGCTAGAGTACTGTGGGTGTATGGAGACTTGTCCATGCTGTACAACAGCGAGGACTGAGGGATCTCATTAGATGTGAATGGGAAGCTGCTTCTTGGCAATGAAATGCATTTGGTTCCTGTGAAAGTAAGTATCGAATGCAAATGTCTTCCTCAGAACAAACCTACAGACAAAGATGAGTATAATTTAGGAGCTCACTGGATGACAACAGCCATGATGTCTCAGCCACAGAACAGAGAGGCATCAGAGCCCAATAATTTCTGTCAAATTGGGCCCAGTTGTGACTTTAAAATAGACCCACTCCCACTGACGTCTGCTGTGTTCTGCTGGCATGCAGGAGAGCAAGATCCGACCTTCAGCTTTTCAGCTTCCCAGGCACCCCTCTTCAGTTTTGTGCTCCCTGTTTCACACCAGTGCTTATGAAGACAGCCCCGTCATCCTATGGAAAACTTATGAGTGACACACATTGCAAAAAAAAACCAAAGCGAATTTTTCGCTGAAGCCCGGGAAGGTTATCAATCCCCAAATTCCTCTCCCCCTCGCTGCTCCCTCCTGCCACACACACTCTGCCCTCTCCAGCCTGTGCACGGAAAATGGTGACTTGAAAAAAAAAATAAAAAAAAGAAGACTGAGTCATGAGGTCATACCATTATCACATTTCTATTCCAGTGCTTTCTCTTGCTGCCTGCAATTATCACTCTTTTATTCTTGTACTTGGCTTCTTAGACTTTGATCTAGTCCTTTGCCTCATACCCTTTGATGCATTTCAGCTTACATTGTCTGTAACCTGACCCCTTGCCATCTAATTCCACCAACTTCTCACAACCCATATCAACCACTCTCTCCTTCCTTTCATCTTTCTTTTGTATAAATGTATACAGAGCTGTAACAAAGAAACTACAGTGTAGTTGTAGCACTTCCAAGATCCTTAGAAGTGCTGGATAAAATCTCTATGCATTTATTCTGCCCCTCATTAGGTCATTTTAAAACACTTTGTTTATACTATTTTTCCCTTAGACAAAATAAAATGCTAAGGAAAGAAAAGCTAAATATGGATTTTTCTCCTGAATTTGTTATGAAATAATTCTTAAAATTATTTTTATTGTAAACCTATCTTCAAGTTCATTCCAATGACATTAAGACTGTAGAGACACGATACATTTTCATCATTAAATACTGGCAGGCTTTGATCATGTTTACTTTCATTGACAAAAAGGAAGGAAAGACCAGTGCTTACATTGCAAATACCAATTAGTGCAGAACTACAGTGTGTGCATGTATATTTATAAATATATATTTAGAGGAAAGAAAATAATTTGGTTTCTGCAAAGTAGTCAATGTAGGCAAAAATACATTACCATATTTCGCAATGTCCAAGTAATGCAGAAACAGACTTGCAATTCTCAAAGGTGATTCAGGAGCCTGATGGTTTTTTAAATCAATGGATTATAGGACTCGACCATGTCTGAATATTTGGGAATATTGTTAACTGCACCTTCAGGTACCTAAATTTATTTGTCAGTTAGGTCCTAAATTCCTTTAGAAATTGGATTTTGAGTTCAGAGTCAGTGAGGCAATTTTATACACTTTCATCCTATACTTGTGAGTGTATATTTAGCAGTGAGTTGGAACTGAAGGAACAGAGAGTGAAGAGATATTTTTTTTTTAGATGTCCCTGCATATTCAGAAAGATATTTACGATAATATTTCTCTCTCTGCTTGATAATAATAGACTTGTAAGGGCAAAAAGAGGTAGCTGAGCTCAGTTTTGCACAGCTGCTGTGACTTCTAGCTTTGGAGAGCTTTTTTTTTTGCTGCTGGGAAGCAGCAAGGAAGACAAAGTGCACTGGGCTTAAATGGTCTTGATACCTCCCCAGCAATTCAGACAGGTCCCATATATTTAGGGAAGAAACACTGCTTCGTACTTAAATGTTCTCTGGCCACTCAGTTGCAGGTGTGATCATATTGAGGGCTGATACTCTGTGGGCTTCAGTCTCTGCTGAAGAACAATTCTGCTCTTCCCCTTAATCCAGTCCAGTGTGGAAATATGGTGGAAATAGTGCTTGAGCAGATGCTGCTACTCCACCAATTTGATCCACAGTTTTCAAGTGGGACACTGGAAAGGAACAAGAGCCCCTGCCCATTTCCTCCTGCCCTCCTTCCCCAGCAATATTTGGCTGTGACTACCTTGGCAAAGCTGCACATATAAAACGTACTGTGTTGTGTTATATACATTGTCCATTCAAACAGTCAGTCCGGCATCAGAACCCGATTTTTAGTCCCTTTCCTCCCTACAAGTTCTTTTCTGTCTGAAAAGTTGCAATTGTGAATAATATTTCCTACAGATACTTTGGGAATTTTCTAGCTAATAAATTCATCCACTGCCAGCAGTTCCCAAGGATATCAGGCAAGAAGTATTGCAGCTGCTAGGGGGAAAAAAATAACAAAACCAATAAAAATAAATACAAAGAAAACCTTGTCTTTTTGCTTTGTCCTGCAGTAGCTAGTTGGTTAAACACCTTTTCTTGTCAGCTGATTTCAATCTCTAAAATCATATTTTCCATTACAGTGGGCCAAATGGTTCCTGGGTAGTTTGAACACCTGTGAACTTGGCATGCTGAGACTCTAAATAATGCAGACATTGCACTTTGCTCTGCAACTCTCTGGTTCGTACCCTTTCCTAGCTGACAAAAACCTCTGATAGTGACAACATTTTGCAGCTGGAAAATAGGTCACCTTCAAAGCTATATATTTATGCACACACGCATGTATCTGTGTGTGTGTGAATGTGCCCTGAAGTTGAAGAAATAAGCAGAACACTTACATTAAAGTAGTCCTTAAGGGGTAGTAGGATTTAGCTGGGCATTCAGGGTTGCAAATATGGCAGAGGACTTCAGAGGGAACCCAGATAAACTGCTTCCTTAGATTAGAGCCATTCAAGAAAGAGGAGTCTCAATAGATTAAGGCTTGTTTTCTGTTTTATTGGGGTTGGGAGGTTTTACCAAGTGTGTGTTCATGGTTGCATGTGTGTGTGCATGTGCTCAAACAGAAAATACGTTCTTGAGATGAACTTCAAAAATTCCACCTCTGAATAATCAATTATTTTATTTAGGCTTTCTGTGTACAGTGGTGAACCAGCAAGTTTATTTATACTGAAGATGTCTCTCATCCATAATTGATACCTAAATCAGATCTGGTCTTTCCATGGCTTGCAACTCCTCTAATGTGGTCATGTGCATGAAGCAGCTTTGAGTTCAGCATGAATTGTTTGCTTACAAGCAATTATGCACGTGGTAGATACAAAGGCACTGTTTAGGGGACAGGGGGAAGGTTCTCCTTCAGTTTTTAAGTTCTCATGGGCAAAGAGTTTATTTCACAGTACTCATTCACAGAGTTCCCATCTCCCCATACCTTCTCTTACAACACTTCATTCTCTGTCTATTCAGGAGCTGCTGCTAATTCAGTAGCCACAAAGTCCAGGAAAAGCTCTTTGGCTTATAGTTTCAGAGTTAAGAGGGAGGTATTCAATTTCAACCTACTGCTCATGATGAGAACACCGAGTTATATTCAGAAATACATTGTTTAGTATTACTATTTACTCTGTTTCAGACCACCACTGCCATTTGAAAAGGAACACCATTCATGTAACGACTCAATGCCAAATATATCTATAGTTATGTAAAACAAAACATAACCTCAGCTTTGTTTTTACAATATGTATGAGGCTATAAATATATGGTGTATTTACGAATAAACAGTGTAATGAACTAAGCTTTTCCTAGAAATCATCAGAAATTTTACATTTCACCGCAAAATAGCAAGAAGACCCTAACTCCATGTGACATGGACACCACCAGCACTTGCTCAAATGTGCATTTTAGCACGGCTGCTAAAACAACTTACAATTAGTTAAGGGAATAGGAACTCAAAGGATGGGACCTCCAGCTTCAGCAAATCTATCCGTAGCTGTTTGGTCCAACTCCTGAGACCTGTGCTGACTTACACCTCAGAGGACATAGTCAAAACCTTTTCTCTGCATAACTGATGAACATATGGAAAAGTGCTACATTTGTTGGGTATATCTTTGATCCAGGTGCACTTTTTTGTTTGTGCATCTATCCTTCATTTTATCTCTACAGGGAATAGTCTCGTGAGGGAAAGAGAATCAAACCACACAGAAGACATTCCCAGTTTTCTAAATCCCGTGGTGTTTTTTTAAACTCCTTTTCTGCTGTCTTTTGGAAGCGAGGTCTTATTCTACATCTTAGTCCTCATGGACCAAGAGGTCAAGCAGCATGCTGAGCTCCACAAGACCATTGACATTAAGTGTCTGTTGGCCACTTTCTTTTCCTGCTATTAGAGAGGACTGAACTGAGCTGTGACTGCTTCACATAACTGTAGCTGAAAGGACATCGATATGGCAATAAAAACTTGACTGCCCCAGCCATTAAATCAAGGAGTATCAGATCCTTTGATGGAAATACGAGTGTCTCTAAACTGGAGGTAATCAAGGACCAAATTTCACACACAGGGTACTGACGTCTCGTAAAATGTCATGATCGCTTGACCTGAGATTTTCAAGACACAGCTGGTTCTCCAGGGTGGGATTTATGTGGTGGTGGGAGGTTGGGGAGGTGGTGGTTAATGTATCTTAAGGACTTGGTGAACCATTTATAATGCTCAGGAAAAAAAATAAACAAACAGTTACTCATTTAGATGAGTTGGGGTAGCATATTACAGCGTTTGTTACTGTCTGAGCCATGCCATGTGAAATCTGCCTTGAGTCTTTCTGGGGCAGTTAGTGCAAAAGCCTTTTTATAATAAGGGTGGAGGGGTTTTGTGTTTGAAATAACATATTAATACTTGACAGAACTATGAATACAGTTGATTTCAAATGACATATAGAAATCTAGGCTCATATTTTTTCCCCCTTTAACAGATAATGCTACATTTCTCAGTTAGATGGCAGATAGCAAATGTTTCCATTCAGAGCACCTCTGCCTTCTTGTGAAAAACAGCCTATACATGACCATTTCTATACATCTCTATTTTTAACATCTAAAAAAAGCAGCCCCTTCTATTTTTAGATACAGTTCAGATCTGTAGGCTGGCTGGTTCTAATAAAAAAATTCCTCACTCTCTAAAGAGAACCCTGCATTGAAATCACAAATCCAGGGGAACGTCCTGTACTATTAGCAGACCAACTAAGATGAAAACCTCAGCTTGTTAGCAAGCCCTCCAAACAAAAACATTAATCCAGGCTTGAGAGGAAAAACAGGCAAGGAAGAGGCAATAACCCCAGCAAGTTTTCTACCATGCTCCCACCCTGCCATGAAAAACAAAAAGAAAAAACGTCTTCATCAGTTCAGAAAGGAGGTCAGGACTTTGGACATCTTTCGGGTCTCTCTTTGACTGGCTCACTTGTTTTAATTGCCAGCTGTGTCTCCAACAGCTGTTTCTTTTTTTGGAGATGATGCCATACTGCTCTCTGCTGCTGGCTTCACAATCCCTGTGGACCACAGGCTTTGAAACTACTTACTGCTTACTTTGGGGGATGGATAGCAGGTTTCCCTGCTAGAGGGATGCAGCTTTTAGGAGGACCTGGTTGTTGTTCATAACCAAGTCATTGCAATGACAGTCATGCACTGCTATGGTCTTCCCAGTATTTTCTTCTGTCTCTAGGATACAAGTGCAACCTTGCTCCCACGTGCTTCTTGGAGAACAAGGGCTTTCCCCATGCACATTCCCCATGGCCATGAGTTGGAGCTACACGCCAAACGCAGCTGTCTTGATAGCTACAACTGCTCCCAAACCAGCTGTAGAAAACCTCCTTCAGTCAGACATTATTTAAGGGACACCCTGTGGAAGAGCAAATGTACAGCCTATGTGGGCTGACAACTTGAGGGACTCACTGAACCCACTTTGGGAAGGGTTCACCTGGCCCTCAGTGCTCTGGTTTCTGCAGCGTGGGGTATTCAGGGTTCCTCAGCCTATTTAGTTAGACATCTCATGCACATATTATGGAAGGACTGACAGTCTTCCACACTTTTCAGAAGCTGCAGTTCAGGTCTCTGCTCTGCCACTGACTCCCAGTGTGACCTTGGGAAGGTCATTGAGATCTGGCTATTCAGTGTTTTCAAAGTAAACTAGATAATGCAGTGTAGAAACCTCAAGGTCTTCGAAACTCCATTCTTTTTTGAGTGTTAGTTGCAAATCTGTAAATCTAAGGTGCTGTTAATAAGTAAACATGCACTGCAGGGAGAAACATCTTAAGGAATTTGTGAGCAACTCTGAAACCGGAATTGAAGACGCTATGAATACAGAGATGAAGAGATAGTTCCTTGATGCACATGCTGTTCCCCAGGGTACAGAGCAAAGTACATTGTGTTTCTCCGTATCAAAACTGCACCTCCGACTTGAAAACGGGAATGGAGTGTGATTGACAAATGATTGCCCTGCAAAACCTGCATAGCAGAGAGAAACTAAAAGATCTGCTCTTCCTTTGTGTGAATGTGGTCATATATATTCATCTTTCATCTCTAAATCAAGTGCCAAGGAAGCCCACCAGGAACAGTCAGAGGGAAAACTGTTTCAGCAGCCCTGCACACCTGGCCATGTAGGGTGGAAGGGAGAGAGAAAAAGAAGATCAAACTGAGCTATGGCATCTGCATATTATGGTGATTGACAACACAAAAGTACCTGAGAGAGATACCTTGACCTGTCAAGGTATCACATGGACACACTTTAACTTCTAATATCATTTTCAGACAATTAAAGTTTTCAGAAGACAAGAAGACCTGTAAATAGCACCTTACAATGAACATGATGTGCCTGGCATAATTATATCCAGCTACTTGCTATATCTTCGCACCATCAGCCTAACCAGTGTTTTGCTCATGCTTCCCACCAGTTTCTTCCCCTACTGGGAGTACAAATTAGAAGCATTTTGTTCCTTTCAAAGGAAAGAAATCAGTGATTTTTTTTTCAGCTTTTACAGCATGAAGTATTGTAGCAAGGAGCAGGAGAAATGAAGTGGTCTTTTTTGCTTTGTGTGGGTGAGAATCAAGGACACATATCAAAATGTATCCCCTGTCCAAAGTGGCACTCTGCCCACTCTTATTTACACATGTTAACGATGACTCAATAGAGCCTTTTGTTTCCAAAACGTACAGATTATTGCAATTGTGTGTGTGGAGCTTGAGTTTGTGTGTTACTGTCCACTGGGGGCTAAGAAAACACCAAAGACGTTATCCAATACCATAACTAACAGAATGGCATGAAGAAGAATTCAAAACCTGTGAGCAAAAGCAGTTTTTTCACTTTGACCCTTGGACTGCTCTGGCTTGTGTTTCAAGCATCTACATTTTTATCTAAAGAAGGAAACTGCTTCTGTTGCCTGCGAACTTGCTCATTTTCAAAGTGTTACACACAAGGTTCACAAGCACTTGATTACACTGTGGTCTACGCTATACTTTATAACATTAAGAAATCAGAGTTAAATAGTACAAAGCACTTCTTAATAGCTGCTTCATCAAAGATCTAAAACATTTAAAATTGTGCTGAGATGAAGCTATCCACCACTGTGAACTTTATCTGAAGTGGTCAGGATGTGCCCTGAAACTGGCAGATTTGTATATTTATCTCTGGAATGAAGAGTATGACACTTGCTCTATCCATAATTCAGACTCACCTATGCAGTCTTCCACTCACATCGTAGGACAGAAAGCAGGCTGGGCACACGTAGGAAGGGAGGTGCTCAAGGCATTAACCTTTTAACTTCTCCCGGAGCTGCAAGACTGATGCTGAAAACATGTGTGGTGACTTAGCACTTCTGATTGAAGTGGAAATTGATTAGGGAGACACCCTCCCCACCCTGCTCCCATTTGTTTAGCCAAGGACAGAACCGGTGGTCGAGGTGATAATTTCTGCTGAAGGTGGACAAGAGCTGAGGAAAATACTACCAGGTAGAATGACCTATTTGTATGTTGGAAGATTTTGTGAGTTATCTAGATTTTTAAGCAAATTACACTCAATTGTATGTCAGAATGGGAGCTGGGCAAGGGTGTGCGTGACTGAAAAACTTTCTGTGCTGCTGCTTTCAGTGTTTGTAATGATGTCTCTTTACAATGGTCAGCAAGTGAAGAAGCCTTGCTTTCCTTGTGCCATGCAGAGTGTGCAGTCATGCTTAAATGCACTGAAATGGAAGTTTTCAGGATTACAGACAAAGCTAGTTAATGGCTTGGTGTTTGCTTAGAGGATCAGACTGTTGATTAAAAATCATCATGCCCCAACCTGTACCTTTAGCTGGCACATATACAGATGCCTTCCATGGCTGAAATAGTAACCCAAAGCTTTACAAACAGCTTCATCAGGCAGTATGTTGGTTAAGACCTCTTGTTACATGCTCTATTTCCAGCCTTCCCTGCTGATGGCTGTTTCTAGCGGCATGGGTCCAAATTTCGACCACAAAAAATCTGAAAGCAGAGAGGTTGGACACAGCGCATGTCTTGGTCTGTAGAAGGAGGTGCATATGTTTTCTGCTGTCGTACGTTTCCCAAAAAACAATGCTGCGTGGTCGGGATCAGGTCTGGCTCACTGCCAGTGCTTTGACAGACTGGAGTGATAGAGGACACTTGATAAACCTTTGGAAATGCCTGAAATTTGGAAATACCTGAAGGTAAGGGTTAGTGGAGGTGTTAACACTGATGCCGTATCTGAAATCCACAGTACAGAGTCTCCTAGTTCTTGGCACTTCTGTTTTCCCGTCAAGTAACACTCATTTGTCATCATATATACACACCACAGATTTACATAGCTTGTAGGGGTGAATCATGCATAATTGTGGCTTCTTACATGACAGTTCGTATATTAACAAGTAACTTATTTGTGCTCTGTGCTGAATGAATATAGCAGGAGTGCGTGGATCTCTGGTGTTGGAACCCTATTCATCATTATCTGGAGATAAAACAGCAGTTCAGTAGTTAAAAATGAAATGAGAAAATAATTGCTGGTTTGATTTGCCTGTGCCATGGGAAACACTGCTTTGATTTATGTACGTATCTCTAGGTACCTAGTGAAAATATGATAGTAACCAGGAATCAGCCATTCTTATTCAGAACATGATGAAAAGCATTAAGAAGCAGGCTCGTGACCGTTTTCTCCATGTTCTGCAGTGCCTTTTTGGAAGACAGCAGGAGACCATGGACACAAAGAGAAGGTATTCTCCATAAATTGGAGACTACCACATGGCATAGGCTTAAGGAAGGTCAATAGGCTGTGGTGTTACGTGAGGCTGGGGGAGTCACACACCACACTGTCCTTCAGAGTGGCGAAGGATGGGGACTTTGCCTGGGTGCAAGTATCTGGCACCTTGTGTGTCAGCATCAGCTCTTTATGGGTTATCCTACTCTAAAATGTCCCAGAGTTGTGGAGAGCTATGTTCACAGCAAGTCCTACACCAGTCTCCCCAGGCAGCATGGGACTCATTTCACAGGTACTTCTAACATTCACGTCTCCCTGGGGACTGTAGCCTGCAGGATTCCTGTAAAAGGGCTACAGACTGATGGAGCTTTTCTCTTCTGCGAGCCAAGCGATGCTGCCAGCTCTGCTCCCCAGCCAGGTCTGACACCTCGTGTTCAGGCTCCCAGCTTGAGGAGTCCGGGTGTGAGCACAGAGGGAGGGGTGGCACAGCCTCTGATGAAGTGTGCAGAAAAGACACAGCGTGCAGGACGTTTGGCCAGAGTGCTGGGAGGGAAAAGAAACAGGTTCATTGTGGAAAGAATTGGTTCCAACAGGACAAGCAAGGGGAGACACCTCTGCACATTGCTGTTCTCTGGGTAGGGCAATTCTGGCCACGGCACGTAGCATCCTGGGGAGTAGGACCCTTGGGGTGTCGAGACAAGGTTTGTTAATGGATCTCCTAGGGGTTGATGGATTTAACGGGTGAAGTAAGTCTGCTTTTATTTATTTCATTTTTTTTTGGCAGCTGCTGCAAGTGGAATTTTATGCATTTTTCTGGTTGTTACTGCTTGTCTGAGTTATTTAGATGTTGAAGTACACTTGTTTCCTTCATGGTGGACCTTTTTTCAAACCAACAGAGACACCTTCTGCAATGGCACATTATGGCACACTTCCACCTATAAAATGTTGTGTGCTGTCCTCAATTTTAAGTCTTAAACAACTCCTGGTGTTTGAGGCCTTAGCTGACACTTCTCTGCCACTGGCTACAGCTTTTTGTGCTTTGAAAACCAAACTGACTTCTTCCTGCTGATAATCTGTTGGAATACTGTCCTGATAGAAGACAAAACATTCCCTTTGACTTCCATATAACCAGTCAAGGACCAAAATGTTCTGTGCAAAGTGAATAAGGATACTGGAAGGTAAAACCTTCAGTAATACAAATCAGTGCAACTCTATACATGCAAAGCTTTGCTCTAGGCACAGACCTGGCCTAGAGCAATATTTCGTTTTTGTTATAATCTCTCCTATAATTCAATTCCCCTCATCTCGCTGCTCTCAGTTGAACACCCTCCAACTTGACACTGTCTTTCTCATCACTAGTTACCCAGAATACAGACCGGGCTGGACACTCCAGGTCTGCCAGTCTCTATCAGTTGTGGGTTGGCCTTTCGGCCAGGTGAAGCCAGAACAGAGCTACACACAAACAGCCTGTTTTTTTTCTGCCTCATGCCTGCAAGGTCTCTGCTGAAGGAAAACAGAATCGTCTTTTCTGCTACCTCATCATCTTGCACATTCTTATCCAGGGTGAAACATAGCTATCCACAAATCTTTTTCCTACCAAGATTTCTTCCTGACCTCCTTTCTAAGATTGTGAGATGGTTTATAAATACACAAATCAGTAGATAATTTTTCTTGGTAAACATCAGAATAGAATGCATATTTATCTCCAGACTGCGTAGCAGCATCAGCTAGCAGTGGCAGTTTACAGTATGTAACATATCTTCTGCTGCTTAAATAAAGGTTTAGAAGGCAGAGTCACATCTATAGAGAGTTATATGAAAAGGTAACAGCCTTTTTCTGATATTATGAATGCAGTAACACCCAAAATGATAGCTCTACTGAAAATTTATGTTTTCTCAGTCAGGGCACTTAGGAAATTGCTGTGAGATTATGACCTTGTAGTGAAATAATGGTCTGGAAGACTGTCTTCCCTGTGCTGTTACGCTCCACTGAATGCTACTGATTTTCATAGTTAATCATAAATGCTCGCCCTAAGTTAATTGATGTCCTCATTATGTCATAGTCAACTGCAGCTTAGGAGAGTTTTTTTTTCCATTAACTTCTACACCAGTTAGCCTTATGGCATCAAGCAGCAGAAATAATGAAGAAAGGATCCCCAAACCAAATTGACCATCAGTACGACCACCACATCACCATTTAAATTTTCAAAGGTCAGAAGAAAATGTGCCCATCAGCCTTCATATTTCTCACTCTGCACATTTCACGAGTACCATGAGCTAGAACGATCTTCACAGACACCTCTAGGTTGTAATTAGTAGCAAACCAGTGACTGCTCACCAGTGCCAATTAAAATGCTAAGGTTTGGGGTTTAGTATCTAGAAATGCCAAAGAGCTGAGGTTTTCACATAAAACTTTCGAGTCTTGGAGATGTCTAAGAGGCATTGATGCTCTCATGATAACGCTTCAGATCCCTACTTTACAGTTCTTTTGCAGGATTCCATGTGCTGAAACTCAAGGATGAGACCGTAATTCCCACTGCTTGGGCTGTGAGAGGCAAAGGAAAAATGGTATTTCTTTACCTGGAATGACAGATGTTGGGGTGGCGAGTCAGAAGAGTGGGAGAACGAGGTCATGGCAGAAAGTTACCTGTTCTTGTTTTCATAACTAACAGACTCCTGATTCTTGTTTTTTAAAAACCCTGCTTCTTCCAAACCCCATTTTAATGGTAGAAGTTGAAGTATTGCTTCAAAGTTCAGTCGGATGTGCCCGTCTCTCATGACATCAGACAGGTACTCTCAGTCCCCAGAGCCCACCAGCCTGCCTTGCTGGGACAGCCACCGAGGAGCTCCCTGCTCTGGAGCCACACTGACTGACCCTCTTGCTGAGTGCTTACTTTTGTTCTTTCCTGTGTTATTCACATCTTAATCCTAGTTAAAAGCTATTAAAAGGTTTGATCTTTGTAAGCGTTTTACCTAAGGCATGATTCCATCTCAAACCTTAATCCCAATAATCTTGGAAACCAACCTGTCTGACTGACCTTCTGAAAACATCCCCTATGTAACAAGATGACATGGACACTGCAGATCCATATCCTTATGAACACCTGATGGTTACTCAGAGGAGTCAGCAGAGATCCTGGCCCAAGGCTTCCCAGCAGAAATTCCACGTGGTTACCCCAGAGATAGTTAAAATTGCGTTCTGAGATGTTGCATCAGGGTGCAGTCTATCACTAACATTATCTTTCAAAATTCCCAGCCTTACACATCATGATGTGTCATGTCTGGTGAAAAGCAATACTTGATTTGACTGATGTGCTGTAGCTGGGGTGAACTTATTAGTCATGATGAGCCTATTAGTCATGTTGCATCTGCTTCAGTGTAGGGAGGTTCCTCTGCAAATACAAGAAGCAACTTCTGTGTATGAAGTACAGTTGAGAAAAATCTTCCTTTGACAACAGGCATCTTCACTTTTGAAGTAATTTATGGATATTTGAATGAATGCCCTATTTATTAATATATTCCAAATAAACACAAAATCAAGCTATAAATCTTTTGTCAGTTAGTGGGAAATACACATGTATCTAGTAACATGTGAAATTGTCATCCCTGTGGTCTGAAGTACCCCTCTACAGGATGAAATGTCAGCCACAAGGGTATGGGCTGTGATTTCAGGGTATCTTTGCCCAAGAAAAAATTAGGCTGAATTTCGTGGATCAAGCATTTTGTCACAAAGAGTATGTGAAACAGCTGGAGGTTGAAATCCAGCCCTGGCTGGAACACCAGCTTCACTTCTGAAAACACATTTCTGTGAATCTGGGTCCACCATCAATGGATTTTTGTTTTTTGAACTTTATCCTAGACCCTTCCCAACTCAGATACTAGCAGGTAGCCAGAGGAATGTGTATTACAAGTCTACTGATACATAAAGAGCTCAAGCTAAGATGTTCCGATGGTTAACCAGCATCAGATAAGAGTCTCATTTTTTCATCGGATTTCTCCGGATTTGATTTCCAACTGGCAATTTTTAACTGTCAGGAAGCTGCACCCTTATCACATACCAGTGGATCATGCTTTTCAGCAGTGAATCGAGAGAGGGAGAAAGCACTGTCTGGATTTTTAAAATTATTATTATTTTGGCAAAATGTCTCACAGCCTTGTCACCAAACACTGAAGACTGATTCAGTTGTGTAGTGCAATGGGCTGCTCAGCATCTGTGTCTCACAAGAGCTGATGCAGCAGTGAGAAGTACCTGGTTTGTCTGAATGGCAGCTGGCTGGAAAGCGGCATACACGTTGTGCATTATCCACCCTGTCCAACTGCCCCCAAAAGATGAAAAGTGCCAGTTTCCCATGGTCAACACTGACTCTGACGGGAGCCCAGCTTCTGTCTGTCTGGTACGTGGCAGGCCATTAATATTAGTCCTGCCAGGAAACCCTGTGTGGTTTAGTATCAGGTTCTGCTGCCGGTTAATGGCAGTTTTTGACCTGGCTTTGCTATCTATAGACCTTTGCAAAGAGGTATCCATGCAAGACAAAACTTTGCCTGACAGCTAATTGCTTTCAAAATCTTTGCAGAAGACATCACTACTTGTACACCTGGGAAATCTGAAAATTAGACTAATGTAAAACCATCTATTGGCAACGTTGTGCTTTTATTCCTTTAAGATTTATTCTCTCCAGGTGTAGATCCATACCTTAGTCATTTAGAGACTGATATAAAGCCCATCCCAGTGATTAGAAAGATTTTTATTGTCTTCCCTGGCTTTAGATGGTGTCCTCAAAGTTTGATCTTACTGCTGTTCAAGTCATTGGAAAAAAACTTGTTGATTTGAGTGATGCTGGATTAAGGCTGTCTATTGTCCCAGGGAGCACAGCACTTATATGATGCAACGCGACCTTTTCCTTTCAAAACTTGATCTTTAGCTCTGCCGACTTGGCAATTTCAAGTCAGTGAGACAAGCTCATCCTCTCCCTCTTTTGTGAGGCCATCTGGGAGGATGTTGCTCTCGTAAGCACTACCTCTGTAACAGCTCCATCACTTCAAGCTGAAAATTCTCGTGCCAAATATAAATGTGGGGAAACATCCCCCTCCAGCTTGTGATAAGTGGTTGAACCTGGCACAGCCAACGAGAGGGAGGATCTGCCAGAAAAGCTTTAGAGTGTCTAAAGAGGAGACAACTTGGATCCTTTTGATCTTGGAACAACGTCCTCCCAGAGAGATGGGATGTGTTTTTCCTCCCTGAATTGCTTGCTTATCTATTTCGGATCAGTGCCTGGATGCCGGTTGCTCCTTCAGGTTAAGATGGTCTTTGTGTACCTGTATTACACCCAGCAGAGCTCAGGATTTCCTCTATAACCCTACAGCGAATGACCCACTCTAGCTCCTTACTTTGTTTAATGAAGAAAAATTATTCTATCTTTTGATGGAATTTTGATCCCTAATTAGGATAGGTGATAAAGTCCTATTTCCTTGCAGCTATCCTTATAGACTTTTTCCAGCTGGCATAGCAGTCACACTGGTCGAGATACATGTAGTTTAACAGCTTTATTTGTGGAGTGTTGATGACGCATTAGTTGAACTATTAGCAGGTATTTTTGCATTTCATTTTGTTCCTTATAGTAAAGTTTCCCACCTGGACTCTTGAGGCAGGATGTGTTAAGTCTGGCAGATTACTCAGACACTGTGCACTATTTCAGATAACAGCTCCTCTGTCTGACTTCACAGATCAGAAACTATGTGCTTTTCTGTGTCAGTTTTAAATCTGAAAACTTGGACTCATTTCTGAGCCCTGCCAGTGAGATCACTAACCCTCAAACAAAGATGCTTTGTTGGGTGGCGACCAAGGTGCCATTTCTTATGCTCTGTAGAGGTCCAGTTCTTGATTTGGGTCCTCATTCCATCACCATAAATGCAATAACTTATGCTTTTAACTACTTGCGTTTTCCTTGTAGGGCTATAAGATGACGGGCACCTAGACCAACCTGTCATGGGTTTTTCAGTGCTTCTTGTAGTAACATATGCATATGTAATTGGAGTGAATTTAATTTTCCTTTCTCAAGGAACCAGAGACAGACTAGCCTTTTTAGAGCTTTTTTGGTAATTTGAGCAGTTCTTTATCCTTTCATAACACTAGATCTTGAGACTCTAATGGACTTTTTGGAATGAAGTTTTTTTGTAAGAGACCCAAGACTGGAACAGGTTGAAGATTGATGGCAAAAAAAATGTGGACTGTTTCACAAAAGATAGGGTTATGATTTGATTTGTATTCCAGCCAGGTTTTAAATTCATGAAGAACTGAAACTGGCATCCATGGTTGTTCTGAATATGTAAAGAGCATTGAATTTATGTATTCTCTCCATTAGTGAAGGAAACAGACAATTGGGATGTTCAGATGCTATACATCGGTGTGGCACCCATGGAGGATCCTGAAATTGCCATGTGACGTTCTGAGGATGAAAAATTATAATAAATAGCAGGGTGAGTTCTCCAGTTTGGAAAAATACAAATGAAGCACAAACAAACTAAAATATCCCTCTTCCTTCCTCCCTTCCAAAAACAAAGCCAAAATTCACCAGTTCAGTAAATTTCACATTTGACGGGATTATTGCATGAATGACAAACTGACAAGTTCTGTCCCTCTTTACTTGTTCCAGCCTCACATTTGCTTGCTAATTCATGCAAAGTTTTTCTAAGTGCTCCATCCTGGAGGATGTTGGCTCTTCTGTGAAAAGCACTTTCTCAACCAACCTATTTCCTCCCTCAGACGCAGTGATCCGGCAAAAAAGAGCGAAACGCTGCTCGCTTCAGCTCAAGCCAGAGGCTCAGGAAAACTAAAAGCACAACTTCCCCAGATGGTGAGAATGCTGGCTTCTTGGTGGCACTTCAGTGTCCTGCTCTTCCTCTGTCGCCTCCTTTTGTTTCATACGATTGCACAAGATCTATTCCTGACATCAAGTAGAAGGGGACTAAGCAATTAAATGTGCTTAATTTAGGAGATAATAACAAATTATTATTTGCCAGGGGGCACTGGTCTGCAATGCTTCCCATTGCAGACATTTTTCCCTGTAGCTCTCCAAGGGGCTGTAGGTCACGTTACGTTCCCTGCGGTGTACTGAAGGTTCTGCATTCTCTCAGCAAGGTTGGCCCTACCTGTATGGCCCATCAGCACATTCCTGGGTCGACTTGAGGAGAACCACTTGAAAATGGCTGGAGATAGTCAGTGCCCTTCAGGAATGTGCTAAACAAGTGCTCTCCTCTGCTCTCCGCAGCTGCCTGTCTGGAGATTCTGGTTTCCAGCCAGGGCAGTGGGGAACTGTAGTTCCCTTGACCTGATTTAGATCCTGCCTAACTGCCCAGATTTACAGACATGAACCAAGCAAAACATTGGTGTGTACTCATCACAAAGGCAGAGGCTGACAGTCAAAATCAGGCCACCACAGATGTGTGAACCGGTGTCTAATGGCTCACCCCTGCTGTGGGCAATCAGAAACCTTGGTATCTCTTTTTTAGAGATATCATATCTCTTCTCTCTTATCTTTCTTTTTTTATTTTTCCCAAAGAAAACACATGTCTGAGATATAGTCCTGATACCTACTTACCTAAGAAAGGTGGATTAGTAATTGTATTCTCTAGGTGCTGGTCAACTCCTTTCTTCACACATTTGCTTCTCAAGCTTGTAGACTTTTCTTCTACCACTCACCAGTGACCTTCCTCCGTACTGAGTTAGTAGATTTTTCTTGGAGTTGCTTTGGCCATCCTGGTTTAGGACACTTTCTCACTCAAGTCAGAGGCTCCTCTGCTCAAGCACTGGGACTGTATTAATACATATTAATACACTTTAGACCGGTCAGCACACGGAAAAGGAAGAGAGACACCAATGCTGTGGTGTGCAGATGCAGTTATCATGCGTTCAATAATTTGTTGGTGACTGGATGTACATAAAAATTTTAGTTGAGGACTTTCTTGTTGGATATCTCCAAGAATCTTTTCTGTAAGAGTCACCAACCTTCTTTTTTCTCAGATCTCACTGTTTCCTTAGAGCACACCTCCCCCCTCCCATGCTTTTAATGGAGCTATGTTCCATTGTGTTATCCTACTGCACTTGATTTTGTTTTTTGGGGTTTTTTTTGTTTGTTTGGGTTTTTTTTATACTCGGGCCCTTCAGTCTGGGGACAGTCTGCCAATACAGAGTTCCTGTTATGCAGTTAATGAGTAATACTTGCTTGAGAATGAAACCCAGACTGAAGTGCTCTTGACAAAACCCTGGAATAAAGGAGGAGTTTTTCAGTGGTTTGTTAAGCAGAAGCATTTAGCATGCAGATTCTCAACACAGTTTCTTCACACTCTCTACATCATCCAGATCAAATCCCCTATCATTTGGATGCATCGTTTGCCTTTTGAAAGACCCTGATGTGGTCTTTCACTCACCAAATCTAATATTTTCTGCTCCTTTAGAGAAGGGGTCGCACAGAAACAATTCGGTAAGATTCTTCCATGTCAAAAATCAGGTTTGCATTTCCACCTTTCTCTTCGTACTTCTAGTGAAATATCCAGCTTTGGCCAATAGAAATTCCACTGTGTAAATGGCAATATTTATTTAGTTATCAATGTCAGCCTTTGTTTTTATAACCTTGTCTTGATCATTAACATCCCATAGTTAACGAAGTTGCTCAAAACAGCTTGTAGTATCAGACAAATGTAGGAACATAACAGCTTGATCAATACCTTTCAGTGATAATTTTACTCCCAACCTGTGTTTTGAACATGAACCTTCAAAATATTTTATTGGCCAAGACAAACGGTGTCTGTGCACAGTTATGTTTTTACAGTATTTTAATTCCAGTGAATCAGTACAGTAAATATTGATACACTGTTTTGCCTTCAGTATTTTTGGACTTCTGTCAAATTAATTAAATAGTAAACAGCAGAGTGGATATCCCAACACACTGTCCTGTTAAATGCTAAGCAAGATTAGAATGTCTGATAAAAAGGTCTTTATGCTACTGCAAATAAAGGAAGGACATGGTGTTATACCAGCCTTTGTTGGCATTTCCCATGTGGTTTTCTGAAGTGAACATCTACTTTGTGTTCTTTAACAGATGAGAAATCTTCACTGCTGTGAATGTGTGCAACATACTTTTATAATTATCTTTCCATCCGTGGTGTTTATTTTCTCCTTTTTCACTGTGATTCCTCCAATTTACAGGTTTGGCTTTTTTTTTTTTTTTCCCCCTCTTCTTGCAGAACTGAAAGAGACACCCGTAGGTTGCAAACCTCCATCAGTGATGGTGTCTGCAGAGTTTGCAGCTGCTATTTATCTGCCTGCACGTGGATCACTTCGCCTTTCTCTGGGATAATATTCAACCACACGCAGAGGGAGCTGTCCTATTATCCTCATTATTGTCCTTATCCTATTAAAACCTCTTATGTCAACACGCACAGAACATCAAGCAGAGATGGTTTCTCTAGATACTGGCTATCTACCTCACGGTCGTCTTCTGCTGGCCAAGCCACAGGTATGAGTTTGCTTCAGGGCCAAGTTAGGAAACGCATGTGCTTCCTCTCGGGCGCGAGCAAACACCGCAGAGCTCTGACATGCAGGGAAAGCTGCTGCTGCCACAGCCCTTCTGGTGATCGAGACAGCAAAACATGTTTTCTGCAGCATTTTGCTTACTCAGCATTGGTGCTGGCGGGCCAGCAAACCCCGCAGGCTGTTACAGGAGAAGTTCACACTTTCCAACCTGTTTATTGACTGCATTCCTGACCCTGCGGGCATCTGCTTTAGCGAAGGCATGTGACCAAGGAAGCAATTGAAATCCATCCTATTGCATAGTTTGGTTTTCAAAGCTGATGACCTGGATACCTCCATTTCTCTTTCACATTTCTCTTGTATGTCTTCTGTGCTTATCTCTTGTATTGATTGGCTTGAGAGACCGCAAAACTCCAGCTTTGGCTTTGCCTCTCCGACTTCACAAACTCTGAAGATTTAAGCACTTTGGTGCCAAGTTTCTGCAAACTTGCTTTTTTCCTGGAAGATTCAGTATGATTCAGCTTTTAGTGCAACTTGCGAGCAAAGCTGAATCCATACTGATAATGAAGAACCAATTGGCTATTGACAGATACTTAAGCTCACATTCATCACATCACGACGTTCCCAAGTAAAATTTGTTCATACAAACAGATTGAAAACTTGACCCAGATAGACTTGACCAGAAAGTTTGTTGTCACCAAGAACTGAAAACAAATCTCGTGGAATATGAAACAGAGTTTTAAATCGATGAGGGACTGTTGGGTGTCTGTATCAGTAGAGGTTTGGTAATTGCATCCCAGTATCCCGGGTTATCCAGTTGCCATGGAGGTTAGGATACCTGGAAAGCAATCTGCTTTGCAGAAAGTTCACAATAACTTTCAGACAGGTATGTAGCAGGACATATACTCTAGTGGATCCAGGTCTCACATAGTAGTTCTCATTAGGAGATACAGTTTGCTTATAAGCAGTAGGTATTTCCCCACAAAATCCTGCAGGTTTTACCTGCCCCCCCCCCCCGCCCCAGTTCCTCCTGATTTGGAAGAGAAGCCTGTGATCCAAATTCAAGGGATATTTCCCCTTTTACCCCTTGCACACGAGAGCTTCTTCCCTATTGTTCAGAGTGAGCAAGGCAAATACTTTTGCAGAGCCTGTTTGAACATGCATGTTTTTTCAGAAGGGAGCATAAAGCAATTTGACATGGTCTTGCTATTTTCTTTTGGAACATCGGTTCTGTCTATACTTTTTTTTTTTCTTTTGTCTTTTCTTCTCTTTCTTTTTACATGTGAACTAATTTAGGAGAGAGCAAGTCCTCCAAGAGAAGGAGGCACAGTGTGTGCTGGAGTGACCTTGGGGATTTTGCCTTTGTCATTGCCCTCGCCAACTTTTGATAAACAGCAAGTGAAATGGATTTACAAGCTTGCAGAAATCATTTCATTTTCTCTCATTTTATCAGCACAGATGGAAAGCAGGTCTGTATCTAATCTCAGTCCAGAATCATCTGGAGTTGGACTGATACTGCATAAAGACAGCAAAAGCAGCAGACTTATAAATTTACTGAGCTGTAACTTCTGCTGTGTGAGCTAGTAAGAGAGCATTTCGGTAGTTTATGCTCAAGGAAGATAGAGATACAAAGACATTTATTTTGACATTCCATTTCTTTAAAATACTCCCTAGTCCTGTACCAGATGCTGTGTTTCCTGACATTTCTAGCCTAATGCTTGCTTTCAAAATCTTTCCTGGAAATACAACCTAGCAAGGCCAAATCCCAGGGCCCATGCTCAGTCAAGGTACATGGGTGTGAGTTTGTCAACATCTCACTACCAACCCTGTGCAATGAGATTCACCCAAATGGTCCTGAAGTTTGTTCCACAGATGATTTTTAACTTTCTCCCTCCTCCGCTTCTATTTTTCTTCTTCTTGTCCCTAACTTCCTTCTGCAGCATTTGAGAAATTAAAAAAGTTCAGTGAACCCAACTTAGTGCTTTGCAGGCAGCCAACTGCACTTCTAAAACTCCGCCCAGGTATGTGTTTGACCACATTTGGCAGCGCTTGCTGCAAAAAAGGAGCTATTAAGACTGGCTGAGGACCGGGACTGAATTGCCCTCTTACCTCAGACTGTGGTTCCTGTGATTCAGGGTTAAGTGGAGGGGGATGTCAAGCATACCCGTCAAAAGTAAATTGTTAAGTTAGACATTTTGTCTTTGAACAGGACATGCTGCAGAGCTTTCCATTGAAAATATTAAGGTTAAGGGGACGCTTAGTGCAATGCGTAGCTTCTACATATGTTCATTCATGCACAGAANCTATGAGATATATAGAGAGGATGTTAATGTGGGGGCTTTGGGAAAACATTCCAGCCTTTGCCTTCTAGACATATGGATTTAAATCTAGAGTTAGAGTGCACTGGAAATTAATACTGTAACTTGTCCACTTGCTGCCTGAAAACACCAATTAAAAAAAAAAAAAAAGACAGAACTCAAACAATAAGTGCAATTTATGGTCTTTGTATGGCCTGGATGCTATTAATCCAAATTCTGCTAAGATGCATAAATAAAAAAATGAGCAGCAGTGTACCCAGCTAGGAAAAACACGGACAGTATTGCATGGGAGGAAAATCTCCAGTTCTCTGCCTGCTGCAGGCTCATGCATTCATTAGGTCCAGCAAGTGTTACAACACCAGGCACAACGTCTCATCTGGTAGCGAGACAAAGGTGATGTGGAGATTTGGGGTCCTTTCTCAGCTCTACAGAAGTCTTGGATGACTTTGAAACAAAACAGCTGAGTTGGAGAGCAGAGGCTCTCAGGGGTCTGGCATCTTCAATCTCTTTCAAGTCATTAGACTGTAGGAGCTCTAGTGCTGTTGCAATTCAAATAATAGCAGTACATTAACTTGCAAACAGAGATTTCTGATGCTGAGGTTAAACTAACTTCCTTTCAGAAGCTTTAAAGCTTCACCACATCTTAAAAGAAAAACATATCACACAAGGGCTTGAAAGTTTTTGGTTAAAAGTTGCGATGTTTTCCTTCTTTTTTAACTTGGTTGTATTTAGAAGAGATACTTCTTAAGGAAGATAAGCTAAGAAGTGTCAGGAAGTTTCAAGCTAGAAAAATACAAGTTGAAGAAGTGTGTATGGACCCTCACATGAGTCAGTTTGTACTTTCTGTAATATCTAACATCCTCATTGTTGGGTGTATAAATTCATTTTTCTGTATAAATATGTACAATACACTTTTTTTCTTTTTTTTTTTTTTTCCCCTTTTGCGAAGAGCTCCAATTACTATAATAGCTCTTCCAAGCTATAGTGAATGTAAATGTTCCTGTAAGGAAGCATCTCCTTACACAACTCTGAATCAGATTTCTGTTGCCTGCTCTAGCTCCTTTCTGTCTTCCTAGCAGCAGGTAGCAGCCAAATATCCGGCAGATCTCTCCATCTGATATTCAGTGGGATGTTACAGGGGGAGGAAATATTGACAATGGGATACGGTGCAGCTGAGGCCAGTGGTATGATATTAGATGAATGTCAGTTGTTTCCAGAAGCATCAGGAGATTGTACGTTAGGCCTGATTTTACCTGAATTCACAATGTTGCAGAATAACCTTATTTTATTGTACCAGAACTAGAGACCCTTCAGGCTAACGGCTTACAGATGGCAATGACCCTGGGGCTGTTGGCTGGGTATGTGCACATTTTGCCTTTCAGTGCAAAAGTCCAGGACAAGTATATGCCACTGCTTCAGTCGATGGTGGTGTTTTGGTTTTTCAAGCTGAACCATCCCTGTGGAGCTGTTGTGTTGCTGCAGAGTTGGCAGAAACAAGATCCAGTAGGAAACCAGCCCATGAACCAGAGAATCAGAGCTGGCAAACTGAGTATTTTCCCTCCGTTTCTCCCTTCCCATTGCAAGCAATGGGTTGTAAGAGGGGAAAAAAAAATCCTTGGTTGTGGGATTTATTATACAGGTAACTAAAAAGGCACTGTAGTGAAAGGTAAAGTCTGGTGCCACACTTTTGCTCCACTTTGTGCCTTTATTCTCATTTGTCTTATTGCTGCTGGATCCTGCATCAGTCTGCCCTCGTCAGACAGATTTTAAATGTAAATCTGGAACAATCCTGGTCCCCAGGGAGCCCAGTGGGAATTTTGCTTCTTTTCTAGCTGCTTCTCACCCCTAATGTGAAATTTGGGGAGTATTCATTTTCATGCTTCCCCTTTCAGCAACCACGTTTTTTTCACTACCTGTCAGCAAAATCACACAGCACTCATTTCTGATCTAAATTTCAGATATCTCGCCTTAAGACCCCAGGATTACATCAGCAATTAGAGCTTTAGAGACCTTTTGTCTTAAGTGATTATTACTGCAGAGTTTATTCTAAAACTTTATCTAGCCTTACCCAACCCATATACATCTGGACTGCATTCCAGGAATGCCATTCCTTCTCCATTGTTTCTCTTGTGTTTTTATGTAACTATTCGAATCCAGAGATGCACTCACTTTTACATTGTAGACATGGTTTTAACTGGCACAGCAAACATTTTCCTACACTTATCTTTAAAAAAAAATATATGTAAGAGATAATCTAATCTTAAATTTAAAGTTTAACACAAATACAGGGAGAGATGACAACTTGTGAAACTATTTCTCTCTAAGACATGCTAACACGGGTGATAGGACAGAGTACACATTATTTCTCAAATGGGGAAAAATGAATATTTAAGACCTACTTGGAAAATTTTGCATTGCTGTTGACAGCAGTATTGTGTCTGAGGATGATCAAATAGAGCTCATTGAATAATTCATTAAGCGCATTTTGCAAAACTGTTCAAAATGTTTGTTTAAATTATTTATCCACTTCTCTGTAGTAAAAGAGGAATGAGCCCTCCCTAAAATGCTGCACATGTTTTACCGTATTTCCAAAACAGAACAACCTTCTTATAACAACTATAATAGCTTGATACTATTTAACTTGCCTTTTGTACAATACCAGATACTGAAATGGAACGTGATCTATCACCACCATTTATCATGCATGTCTCCGAAATGGACACTTGGCCCGACTCAGGGATGTAAGTGGGTTGTGGAAAGGTCTGGGTTAGCACATCCAGTCCTCTCAGGATATGAATGAGTGAATGAGCTTCAGACAGCAGTTGCATTATCTCTGTAGTGCTTTCCATGGGGCAGTGATTGATGAGCACAACCAGCACAGAGGTCTGTTTTTCACCTCCAACTTTGTCCATGACCTTGGCCAGTCACCTAGACCTATGGTCTCAAAAACACTGAGCAATCTGGAGCATACTGAATGCTCTCCAGAGACTTGATTTCCATAAGATGTAGAAAACCAAAACCATTGTGGAGTGGCAGGTACTCAAGTGCATAAGAAATGAGGTTCAGGTTTGAGAGGTCCCCTGTCCTCAGCCCCTGGTTGCACTTCTCTAATTTTCTGGTGATGCTTGGTGCATGTTCAGAGAACTAACACCCTGAATGAAAAAAATAACATGCTTATTTTCTGCAAGTAGCATTCAATAGAAAAATAGGGAAGAACAGCATTAAAACATGACTGCAGGCCAAAGCTAGGAAAAGCATAGTGCCCCTAAAACATTTCACCACCTCCCCCCTCAGGCCCCTGTATCTGTATAACCTGAATTTAAATTTTATTAAAATACAGGTAAGTGCACCTGGCTTCCCAACACAATGCTGTGTTTACCCCCTCCTTACAAATCCCATCTTAGTCTAGCGGAAGTCTTCATTTGCCATCACAGAGAAAAAATAACTCCCAGAAAACTGAGTTAAACTGATCACAAAGTGCATATTAACTGGAACGCACTGCTTATTTAAATCCTTTTAAAATACCACTGGATGTTCTTGCAAGTGAAAGAGAGGGCTATAAATATTTGCTGCAGAAAGAAACCAAAATAAAAATTAAATGTCTGAAATGCAGCGAGCTCTTCGATTACATAATGAGCATCATCTTTGCAGTGAGTAATTCTGAAGAGTGATTTTTTTTTCCCTCTTATTTCCTTCTTTTCAGTTTCAGAATATACCTGCAATTGTATTCTATTCTCTTTCCTTCCATCTTGTGTCATACTTTCCTCTATGGGTAACAGAATGTATATCGCATTAAAGCAAGAAAGCTCTGTAAACTACAGAGTTTGCATGAATAAGAGCTTTCCAGAGGTATTTAGTTCAATAGGAGTGGGGGCGATGTTACATACAATGATTAGGCAAGGTGCTGCCATCTATAAACAACCTAGCTTAGCTTTTTATTTTGACTTGATACTTTAATATTTATCTTCATGATGATTTAATTAGCATGAGCTCCACTCAGAAAGGGTTGCAAGCCTATCCTTCCCGTAGGGCAAGCTGAACAGCAGGTTGTGCAGTCAAAAATAGTCACGTTTTATCCAAATTTTATGCAGCTAAATAGCTTACAAGAGAAATGTAGGAAAGGTTACATCTTCAGAACTTGACTACTCATGGTCAGCTTATAAACTTCTAAATTTTCTGTTTGTCTGACTGGATTTCCTGCTAGTTCTACCTATAAATGTCTCCCAGTTAACTTCTTCTGAAGTACTCAAATACTCGATCCTAGCTCAAATACTGGTGGTATGTACACCAATAGGTAGTAGGAGATATTCTTCCAAGTAAAGATTTGCAGTTTATTCTCTGCCCTGGCAGTAGACCAGACCTTCTGCAGCTCCTCTGGCAGGGCTTAAAGCCGGCCCAGGGTTTTCCCTGTCTCGCAGGCTCAGCTAAGCCGTGCCTGGTGAGCAGGTCTTACACACCTCGTTGTATTGTTTCCCGTCAGAAAGGGAAACAAACTGCACTGGAGATGATTTCACCTCTCTGCCAAAATCTGCTGTGGTTAGGGCTCATACAGGGCAACCTGGAAGTGCCTCGTACCCAGGCGTCCCCTCTGTAAACGCATGGGCCAGTTTTGCTCCTTGGGATTAAACAGCAAAGAATTTGATTCTTTCCTTTATACTAAAACTCCCAGGCTTCATCCGCACCACAGAGTAGCTCTGTATTTCTACTGTCCTCCCACTCACATCAGCACTGTAGTGGAAAAATTTGTAAGTATTTGTAAGCTTCCCTAGGCTATCTCTTCCAGTGCTGGTTATCCTTACTCCTGGACAGTTTTCCTGATGCCTGAGCAGAATGTCCCTTGCTCATTAATTTTTCTTCTTGTCCCATCCATAATGGAAAAGGACAAGGATTTTTGTCTTCTCTCCCTACAGCTCTCACATACTTGAAGACTTTATGTCTCCTTCTCTAGACTAAACAGCCCTTGAACTTCAGTGGTCCTTGTTTTCAAGACCTTTGGTCACCCCTGCTGTCCTCTGGCCTCACGCCAATGGCCCACTTCTTTCTTAAACCATAATGCCAAAATGGAATGAAATCTCCCAGCTGAGGCCTTCCCAGCACGATGTGGATGGAAATGATTTTGTGTGTGTGTGTGTTAGAGACAAGACTCCTGGGTATTACATCTCATGAGTGCATTTGTGCATTTGTTGTAGCAACATGGACATTTCTGACCCATGCCTAACTTGTTATCCTCTATGAATCTCAGGTCCTTGTATGCAGAACTGCTATGTCTATTGCCAGTCACAGCCTGCGTTTGTACAGTCAATTACTTATACCTAATTGGAGAAAATTCTATTTGTTCTTATTGACTTTCATCCTTTCTTGGCCATTTCCCCAACTTGTAAGCTCTTTACAAATTTTCACTGCATTGCAAACCTTCTAGCTTGATGCCATCTCCACATTTGATAAGCATGGTAGCCAGTCAATTGTATGAGTTACTATTTAAAATACCAGACCAGTAATGGGCATGTAGAAAATCCTAACCCTTACATTTCTCTTCGAAGAGTAATCTGTAGATAGGTCTTCCCGAGACCAGTTTTTCACACTTTGCATTCCCATCTTGCATAAGTTTTTCAATCTGTTTCTTAAACTTGCTGATCACGATGCAAGAAGACAGTGTTAAAATTTCACTGAAGTCAAGGTATATCAAACAGCCTGGAAGATTTAAATATCTTATTTTTAATATTTCTGTAGGACACATGACCATTTTTGGCCCTAAAATTATTCTTCTGAGCCCAGACCAAAAGCCTGGTCCCCAGGGTGATGACTCTGCCAAGCTGCATAAAAATGAACTTAACTATAATTCTGCTGCAATCTTAACATTTTAAATCCACAGATTTAATAGAAGTATCACTGATCTGTCCTTCCTGAAGATAAATAATTTTCTTCATTAAGGGTATCATCGACATGCTGAAACAACCCCCCCTTTCCTTCCTTGCTCAACATAGACACGTCTAAGGGGTCAATTCACAGTTGTCCATGAGTGCTGGAAACTCTCCCTGGCATGAAGTCCTACATATTGCAGGGTCCAGAGGGACATGGACACGTGAGTTTAGGGCGAAGCTCTGCTGATCCATAGCAACTGAAAAATACAAAGGTGAAAGCCATCTCACAGCCAGCTTCCTAGCTGAAGAGATTAATTGCACTCAGTGAGACGTATTTGATTACTTGGTCCCATGAGTAATAATGGGTTTCCTGAAGACTAAAGAGAGTAATACAGAAAAGCCAGAAAGAAATATGGAGAGATATTAAAAGGTAACTATGAAAGAGAGAAAAATATATATGAAACCACAAGGCATGTAATTAACTTCACATGGGACTAGATTTGTTTGCTTAATTATTCTGTGCAGCTTCATAAAGCTCTGAAGGAAGTTCATAAGTGGCTTTAAAAAAACAGAATCCACTAACAAAAAGTGATTAAATTTGTGAATGAAAATCTTGGTCTTCTTAAGGTCAATGACTCCTCTTGGTTCGTTCATACCGGGATCTCTCTTTATGTTTAGTGTGGAGTCCTTGACACTTTGGAAAGTATTCACAGGGCTTAATTTAAGACTTTAAGCTTAGGTGCCTTAGGTACCTGAATTGCTCTCTGGAGGCTGCATTGACAGTATAGGGAGCTTGGCCTTGAGTTAGACCTAAAGTTAGAATGTGTCAATGCTCTCTTCTGTGTGTACAAATCTTAAAAGAAAAAATATTCTGCATCAGACAAATGCCTCTGTGAGATTTTGCATTCCTCAGAGAGGTGATACTGTAAACAGGAAAACAGGGAGGCAACTCATATTTCCATAGATACGGTAAATGTCAAATGCCTTCTAAAAGGTGTTATATAGAATTTCGTTACCTCTTGGGAAAATAAAAATCATGGAAAAGAAGCTTAATTTGACAAGCCAAGTAATCTAAATAGATGTTAGGCATTTTATACAACTCTGCCAACTGTGTTTTGCGTATGGGAGCCTTTGACTTTCTCTGCAGTCTTTACCTCCTTTAGCAGCAGAGGCCCTTACACATGGGTGATGCTGTGAGCATCTGGAAGTGTTATTGGTTGGGGAGCACCCAGTGAAACCAGCCTGCCTGGGAAATGTGGCACTAAATATCAGAACACCTGGAATTCCCTGGAAATTAAGCAAAATTAGTGACGTTGCTTAGGATGAGAGCAGAAAGGAACATGATCTTACGAGCTATCTTACAGAGTAAAGAAGACCTTAAGCAAAGAGAAATGAGGCTGAGGGAGGGCTGAGTTGACAAGAAAGCTCTGTGCAGGTGGAGAGACGGCAAGCACCCTTGAGGACTCTGACCAAAGAATGCTAAGGAGCGATTAAGAAACTCAGGGCTTGCAGCTGCACTGGGGAGTTTGGATGTTTTGTTAGATCTGCATATTTCTTTTAGTGTCTGGCTTGCAGCAGAATTGTGTTACAAAGTCCAGGTGTTATGTGCTTCAGCTGTTACCTGCATCTGGACGGGTGAGCTGTGAACCAGGGAGTCTGCAACACCCCAGACCTGCAAAAGGATGGTAACCAGCACATGGGGTGTGTGGAAGGAGGGGGCTGTCACTGGGCTTGGTGTGGCACCTCTGTTGTAAGACTCAACTTCTGCAGAGGGGAATGAGCCTGTTGCAGAGGTAATGCTAGAGAGATCAGATGAGCATATCTCTGCAGTCACTGGGTTGCCAGTCTCGATGTTGAAATCATCAGATAGTGATCCAGCCTGCCATTAGAAAGGGAGACTGGCCCTGAAACAATGCGCAGGTTTAGAGCAATGGATCCCATCCCCACTAATCTCTGTGCAAACACAGGGTGCTAACAAACCCCTTCTTATTCATAGTGAAAAAAAAAAAAAAAAAAGCCATCTCCCCTCTTACTCAAAGCCTGGACGTGCTTGTAGGCACACAAGTAGGAGATGGGAAGGTCCAAAGGACACAATATCAGTGCCGCCCAAATGAGCATCAGCACAGTGAGAGATCCATCGTGCTGCCGGCCTCCCTGAAACCCGCTGTCAGGGACTGTTCATCCAGAATAATGTCTTGGCAGCGGGCTGTCTGAGTTGTCAACACTTCTCCTTGCTGAGGCTGAGGTTACTCAAATCCAGCCTTGCCCCATTTTTCATATCAATATCAACTTCTCTCTCCCTTACCCTTTCCCTCCTGCCTCCACCCCAGGGTCAACGTGGTCAGGATCTCTTGCTGGAAAGCCCCAGCTGGGTCACTGGTAGCTGACCATAGTGGTATCCTGATGATGGCCAGGAATACGTGATGGGCAGGAGGAAGGCTTCGCTTTTCTCTCTTGGAAGAAAACTCAGAGCCTCACTTCAAATTGAAGTCATGGTGAATTTTGCCCCCCGACTAGGAGGGCAGGATCAAGTCCTCTGAGAGACAAGGAGTTTGTACGATGTAGTTTAAGGATAAGAAAAAAATTGGGGAAAAAAAAAAAAAAGAGAGAAATAAATAAAAAAAAGAATGACAGGCCTAATTCATGCTCTTCCAAAATTATTATTATTTTTCAGCTGGGGTAGGAGGAGACAGGATGTGGTAGAAAAACATTTACAGGAGTTTGGCATGTAAAAACCTGAATGATGGATTAACAGCTTATGCCAGATTTTACCTGCCTTTAAGCAGGTAACATTTCTTAAAGCTCAACAAGCTCCTGCTTGCCTAGAGCTATACTTTTCCTCTCCAGACGAGTGAAGCTAAAGAACCTTGTGCAGCTTTCATTAGCTCCAACTTTCTCTCAAATGTTTTCTTCTGTATGTTTAATTTTACTTGGGGAAGCGGTGGCACTTGGAAAGGATATATCTAAATGAGGATCCTTTTTCCCTCCGGGTTTAGTTCTGGGCGTTATTAGTGGGGAGGACCTGAGCAGCCTGGGACACGCAGCCAGCAGAGTCGCATGCACACAATCACAAGGCTAAGGGCAGGAGCTGGAATGCAGAGGATAAAGCAGAATGTAAATCCATTCAGTGCAGTAATTTAAGGTGTGGGAGGTCTCCTCTTATGCATAGAAAGGTCCTGTCAGTAAATGAAGCAGGAACCTTTAGCCTGCAAAACAGAGCTGTCTTTTGAATCTCTGGTTTACCTCTGCATTGTACGCCTGAAAAAGAAATATAAAGCAGCTCTTTTTCCCCTTCCCACTTTTGCAGATTGTCTACGAAACAGATCAGGGTTGCAAATGGCTACTGTATGTGTTGGTAACAGCATAGCCTTTCCCACTGCGTTGGAAGTAAATAGTTCCTTTTCAGCCTTTTTTTGGCATGTCTCGTGGTGTCTCTCATAGGAATGGAAGTTTATCCTCCATGTCTTGCCTAATTTTCCCCTACATGATTTTAGTTTTCCCACGGTAAGATTAAGCTATTCTATATACCATCAGTCCCATAATAGTCAGTGAACTTTAAGTGAACTCTAACATCTAGACTCAAGTCATTGCATTATCCTAATAAGTTCATTGGATAGCTGAGTATTTTAATAATAATCTCCCTACTAAATGCCTATATGCACTGCACAGACTTTCATACAAATGGCTCTCTCCTTGGAGCACAGGCTGTCTGAAAAGGCCAACTCGTTCTGAATGTGGCACAAAGTGATTTAGTAATATAACCAGGGAGTAAAGTGGAATTTGTCATCTGAATGAAAAACCAGAAAAATGTGAGTAGCTCCAGCCTTTAAGGGCCTGGAAAACTGGACCTGGATAAGGAAGGAGCAGGGCCTGGGCTCCAGTGGGGTGAGGGAGTGCAAGCAGCAGGACTTACATCATGGGTTTAAGGATGTTTCCCTTCCCTCCCATTCTGCAAGCCATTTATTTGGCATCCTTTCTTTTTCATTCTATAAGTAGATGTTGGTGCCCTCTATTTCTGAACAACATTTAAAATCTCTCCCAATTCAGTAAAAAACTAAAATAAAGGAGTATCTTCCTGTTTTTTACTGCTTAGGCCCTTTCTTCTGGGAGCGTGATAGCTACTTGCTACTGAGACTCTGCGCTGACACAACTCTGCAAACAAGGTTCCTTTGTGAGTTGGCTTATGCAAGAAGTGAATAGTTTATCTCAGTGTTTCCCTTTGGTAAACAGGACAGCTTCCCACCACCATCATTTGCGCCTTCCATTCCTCCAGCCCAGATGGAGTAAGACAACAGGTGGAAACACAGAGGACCCAGGACTGGTTCTCAGTATGCCCTTCATGTGCTCGTTGCAGAAAAGATGGTTTGAGACATGACCTTCTGTATTATCTTGGTCCAGGATAAGTATTTTCACAAGAGGCAAATGAGCGGGTCTGGAGAGGTAGCAGTGCCGTTTGGCCCAGGCTGCCCATGCAACATGGGGAGCTCCAGCAGCGACTGATCCTCCTCCAAGATGGGTGGGCACATGCCAAACCCTACCTGTTAATAAGGAGGTTTGAAAATAAGGTCCTTTGTTTTGCCTTTAGAAACTTCTAGTATGGCCTCCAGTACTTTTTATCCAGCTACATAAGGAACACAATCTCCGCAAATGTGAAAGGTTACATTTCAGCCAGCCAAGGAGTGGTATTACTTTATAAATATTTTGGAAAAGCCCAGAACTTAGATAAAGGTCCAGAAAGCTATTTGGGCTTGATCCAAGACCCATTTAAGCCAATGGGGTTTTTTCGTACTGGTTTGAATGGGCTTTGGATGTGGTCATCTGCAACAGCTACTACAAACCGGCTCATGAATGAAAGTTGGATGAAGAATTTCCTGCTGCCCCATTTTGTTGAAGCAGTGAAGGAGGAGAGGGAACACTGCTTTTAAAGAGATAACTATATTAAAACCCATTTGGCTTTAGATGAAAGACAGCACAAGCCTATCATTTTAATTATGTGCAGGACTTAGCAACTGCACTGAAACATTGGCAGAAGCTGAACTCACACAAAATAACAAAAATATCTTTACCACTAAAATGCAATTTAAAAAGATACTGTGCAAGGAGGTAAAAAAGGTTAGGCAGAACAGTTACTGAAAACATGGGAGTTCTCCCTGAAATTAAACAATATATCTATGGAAATTTAGTTGAAGATCACCATTTATACTCATTCTTGGGTGGAATAAAGAAGTTTACCTCCTTCAGTTCTCACAGGATATGGGCTCAAGATGGTTTGTGATGATGAACAACAATATCTGGCATTTGGTTTATATGCATTTCTTGCCCCGTTATTCCTTATGTGAAGTTCTTGATTTGTCTTCGTAGTCACTGGTTTTATGTAGTCTAGAAGGAAGAAATAGTCCATGGACGGATCTATGTTTCCCATTGGAGGCAACAGGAGAACTGGTCAAGGCACGGTAGATGTTCTCCGTTATTTACCTGAAGAAAGGCCTAATTTCCCCAGTTCCTTGCAGCTCCATGTCACCAGTCCATACATATCCATCGCCTAAAAACTCCTGCTGAGTTTGGATCTCACTACATCTTGGTCTGGGCTTAGTGGAAGTTCAAATCTTTTGAGTGAACATGGATCCAGTTTGGAAAAAAACTCCTACTTGTTACTAGACTCGCACCCAATAATCCCTTTGCAGCATAGATTGGACCTTATCATGCACAGAGCTTAGGCCATTTGATTCTAATGGAAGCGTTAGGTTTTTGGCAGTTTATTTAAATGTCTCCTTTGATTACTGGCTTGAGCCGTTCAGAACTGCAGAGATCTGGTCTATGCCCGTCGGGAGTCATGGCATGGAAGTATTTCTCTAGAGAAGAAACTCTCTGCACAACCATGTAAATAAACATGAACAGAAGTAGGACAGACATCAGTTTAAAAACATGCCACATCCTTACAGCTCCAGCTTGTGAACAACACAGAAGTGCAACCACAGCTTCTCTTGTACTGGATCAAGAAGATAAAAGGTTGCTTACGAGTTAATCTTAGAAAGTCTGAATGACATTATCTTGAACATCTTTTCAGATGTGGCTCTTCCACCACTGCTCCTGCTCCATTTCTGGACAGCCATGCTTGGGTGGGTGTCCCAATGCCACATGTCACCACCGCCCTGTGTCACCTACCAGGCAAGGCTTGAATTGCACGAGTGTGCATTGTTCCTCCTTTCCTGTAATGGGGTCCAGGAGGAAAGGGAGGAAGTGACTAACATGGCTTGGTGCACTCCAGCTAAAAGCTTTAGAGCATAATAAGCCAAGAATTGCCATTTTGGGTAGTTCCAGCTCTCACAGGCCGTATAGAGCCATATCTTGTTCCTGAGAGCAGGTGGATGCTCAAGAGGAACTAGAAGCAGTGTAGCTTTAGGGAGATGTGTCCCTGTGTGTATTCTCCTGTGTGCATGACCAACTGTGATTTCCTGAGCTGGAGGGTGCTGAGGTTCCGGTCTCTATGAGTGTAGGGCCAGCAAACCCTGCAAGGAAATCTGGACGGGTGCATTGTTCTAAGCAGTCTGGAACAGGAAAGCCAACAACTTTCCTGGAATTAAAATGTAAATGTACACATTGCTTATAAAAGATACTTCCGAGATAAGTCATTTGTAAAGGATAAAGAAGTTTATGACATATAAGGCAATCTGTACTGAGGCAGCTGTGAGAAATGCAATTAGCTAATTGGCAATGTTTCTCCTAACTGCTACTTTAGTAGAAAAGCGATACCAGTTAGAAAGGACGCGGTGCTTGGCTGAGAACAAACTGGATCATCCCCAAGAGAGTTATTTAGGGGAGGAAGTAGGAGTTCCCCTGTCTTCAGTGTCATTATATGTTTAGAGCGAAGCCTGTTACGAACCACAGCAGAGCTAAGCTGATCCCTCCGCTCTTTCTTTGCCACCTGGGGAAAGCACCAGCGTCTGGGCACAGGGTAAAGCACGTCATCATCCTCCAAAGGGAACAAGTCAGGAGAAAACAAGGAGAAAACATTCAGAATTTGGAAAGCAAAAGTTGCTTTTAATCTGGATTTAACCTAGATTTCCTCCTATCTGGGAATATTCTTACCTTCAACAAGTGTGCTGTTCCCAGTGCCTGTTTATCTCCCAGACTCTTGCAGCTCAGACTACATACCCAAACTGAGAAGTGGTATTAAAGTGTTCCTTGCAATAATTCACCAGGGAGGTTTCTGTGCGGTAGGCATCAAAAGGAAACATTCAAAGGCACCAACAGGAAGATAGCTGATCTCTAGGTTATTTTATTGCTTGTAAAACTTTATTGGAAGTAGAAAGAGGAGGGATAGATAATGCTTTCACTGTGAAATCACAGAGCATTATCTTAGTGTCAAAACAAAAATGAGTTCACTTCTCCAAAGATTAACACTTGGTACCAGCTGGAGCAGTATCTAGCACCTCCAGAGGATATTATTACTTTGATTTTTCAGTTGAAGAATTCCCTTTTAAATAGTGTCTTCTGGAATTTACAGACCACCTATGTCTGGAATGCTTGCACACAAGTTATAAATAAAATTATTTGCTAAAAATATTTCCTAGTACAAACAGACTGGTTTTACTAATGTAAATATACTATATGTATTCACACATATTTTAAACTGGTTACTGTGGTTCTTTTAACATTTGCTTGCAAGATAACATGGCATGAGTACATTATGTATTTCTAAGTTTTTCTTAGCATGGAGTGACAGTTAAAGACCAGGGCACTAATAAAATAATGAGTTTTAATCCTCCTTTAATTTTTCTATTCACATACTTATACAAGCACCCTATACTCATTAATAGATTTTAGCCAGCCAAGAGTGCCATGAGATGAGGCAGTTATTTCATAGATGGGGAAAACCCAAGCTGGGCAGAGAAGAGCCATGCAGGGTAGTGTTGCTCAGCCAGGAGCTGAATTTAAGTTCCCACAGTCCCAGCACTATGTGCCTTACAGAACACATTATGGCTGTTGTAGCTCTGGCAGAAGTGATCACATCAGAGTTACTTACTGCTGCTGCTATCTGAAATAAGGCAAAGATGCTTTATCAGAGGAGTCCACATTTAATTAGATATAACCCATGTGTTTTTTCAAAGTATTGAACTGAAAATGGAGAGCAAAGGAAAAGCAGAGTGGTGAATACGGATTTTCTTTCACAAAAGAATGCCACACATTATTTCCTTAATTTACTGAAACAGGTTACATTGCATACCAAATTAATTCTCATGGTTTTGTGAGAAACCATTCTTTCTTTTTAAATAGGAAAACATTTACAATGTGTAGCTGCATTTCTCCTTGAAACTTGCTAAAATGAAGTTGTTGGAGAGATAATAGTACATGTACAAAGTCATGGGTTTTTTTTCTTTTTCATTAATTTTCCTCTTTGTCCTGTCTTGCTTAAGCCTGTCTCTCCAAGCTTGCAGGGAATTTGAGGAGCACCATCGGCTTTACTTAGGGGAAGCTCCGCTGACTAAAGATGGGTCCCTGTATAGCCATGACTAATTATGAAAGGAAAGTTTAAAAATAATCAGTACTCTGTGTTAATACTCTCAAGCTTTGCAAGAATCTGCGGTCCAAAAGGTGTGTGGTCGTCTCCTGCTCATGGCAGGGTTTCCGTCCCATATCCCCACATTTTTAACTCAACCACTGCACTATGCATCTGCTGAACGGACTCGATGAAACGCCTGCCCTGGAGTGCATTTCTTCCCTAAATGGGAATCTTTTCAGCCAGCATTTTGTGCCTTTCCCTCCTTCCACTAAGCAATGATCTTTTAAAAAATACCCCTAATTTTATTTGCCTTGTGCGTACAATAAAACAGTGAAAGATTTATTTATTTCTGATTAAAGCAGTGGATACTGGAGGCAATACAGCTTTACTAGTTTCCACTAGCTGAGGATCTGGCTTGACACAATCACATTGCACATGCTAATAAAACTGAAAGGTAATCAGCTGTTTTATTCCAACCACTATGCATTTTTTTTTTCCTGGAGGAATTTTGCAATGTGTGATTTTTTAAAATTACTTTTGTATGTAATTAGTATAGCAATGAATATTTTCTGAACTGTAAGTCTTCCTCTAATTTTGATTTTCTAGTCAAGTCTAGCCAAGTCATAGCAAAGAACACAGCGTCAGAAGAAAGTTATTGCAACAAAACTAGAATCAATGTCAATAAAATAACATCAATATAATTTGCTAGAAGCAGAAATGCATAGGAATTTGCTCCTAAATCTCAAAAAAAATGTATTTGTAAGAAACTGGAGGACTCAAAATTAAATTTAAATGTTTTTATAGAGGACTTTTAGGGTAATAATAAAAACACTATTAGTTTAAGAAATCTGAGTCAGTTCCTTATATGATTAAAATTCATTCAGCATACACAGCATGCCTTACTGCAAAGGAAAATGATCCTTAATACATTACATGTTAGTTTTCACTTGGAAAGAGACAAAAGAAGTTGATGGCAAAGCATATATATTGTAGCAATGCACACACACAGCTCCACTGTACATAATTTAAAGGCCAACAGTTGCTCTGATTTATGCAGCAAGTTCACTGGTCTGGTCTCTGTAGGGACAAGAAAACAAACAAAATATGCTGTGTTTCAGAAATAACGTAGATCTCATAGACCATGATAGAAAACCAGCTACTAACTCCATGTAGCAAAAAGCACGTGAGATGCATGAGCATGTCCTGGTGGGACAGCCCTGTCTGTGCGGCCAAGTCCACCCTTGGGTAGCCATGACCCACATGGTAGGAGAAGACCTGCAGTGGGTGAGACCAAAAGGACCATTTCGCCCACCGTTGTGTCCTGCAAGAACACACGTTGCAAGGGGAGAGCAGAGCATCGTCCTTCCTCAGTTCTCCTTCAGGTTTTGGCTGAGCTGTAGCTTTGGGATGGCTGGACGGCAGACAGCACGTGAACCTTTGTGTTTATAGCTACCAGTGGGCAGATTCTTTGTGAGCTTACTGGATTATTTTCAGAGTCTACAGCTTGGTGTGGCACTAGAGACTTGTTTCTGTATTTGATTATTAGTGCAGAGAAACTATGTATATACCAAATTTTTGGCTGATTCAAAGGAAACAGCTCCTGAGCTGTAATTTGTCTCTTCATGATTTAAACAGGACACAAGCGGCTCTGAAACTAAACACTGCAAAGATTTCCCTGGGCAGCATTTTCAAGACACCTCCAGCTGTGAACATCCAACGACTTATGTATGAAGAGATTAAAATGTATGTGCCCATAAGAGATGAGATAAACCCTGATGTTGCTTTGGATAGGCTCTTGGGCAGGATGGTTGAACTGCTGAGCTTCGTGTTCAGAAGCCAGGAGACACATCTGAAGCTGGAGATGACAGGCAGTTCTGTAAAGCCAAAGCAGGAGTCCATGCATCAGCTAGAACACTTCTGTAGCTTGAATGATCACAACCCTGATGGTATCTATGCCATTTTCTCATAACCAAGCTCCATTTGGTCTCAGCTTTCGTTGGCATGTCTGGCAAGCAAAATGGTTCCTTTTCCGTTAGCTAAATCTGGGGAAAAAAAAAAAAAAAAGACCAATTTTGAATGATAGGCAAAGATAGATATAGAGAAAATAGATAAAGTTTGTTTTCCAGAATGTTATGAAGTCTTCGGGCATGCAGAGAGCTTCCTTTTCCCTTCTGAGCCATTAAAATCCATTAAGTCAAGATCTCAGGATCTAAAAGCTGTGAGTAATTAGGCATTGACCAAAACAAACCATTCTGCTGCTGCGTCTCTTGTGTCAGCAACATTCACATTAATGCAGAGGGACCCACCAGAAAAGCTGATATGGTCAATAAGTCATGAACTAGAATACTTTCTTCTTTCATAATTGCTCCTTTATGTTAGAAATTTGCATTTTAATAACTCCCTAATTATTTATTTACTCAGTATGGTCCATGGTATGCAATTTAAGGTGTTTTAACTGCATGTTTAATTGACTGTATATAATAACTATTGGTGAAATATATGTAATTAAGAAGACTATAAAATGCCTATTATATGTAAGTAATACTTACTGTTGTATTTCAGCGCTCTTTTAAGGAAGATTGCAAAAGTAATTAAAAGCCTAATCTAAGCTAATCACAAGAACTTCTACATTTTTTAGGATCTTCATTTGCAAAACAGAGGAAAAACAAGACTTTCAAGAGCTAAATCACTTTGATCTCTGTTCATGTCACTGTGCCTCTTTTCCACGAGCCGTTCAGATGGGCTTGGGTCGTTAATCTGGACTTTTATCCTTAACTGACTGTCCTTGCTATTGTAGTCTTAATCCAACCTTTTAATACTACCTGAAATGCACTTACTTGTGGTTGAAGTAATAATAACTGTGAACTCCTTGATATTAGGTATATTCTACCTTAGTGTTTCTTTAATGTCTGGAAATTTCAGTTCCTGGCGTCAAGGGCTCCACTCACTTCCACAGTTCCTAGAAATAGCTGTGACCTGCTTTTTTTTTTTTTTTTTTTTTTTTTTTTTTTACCATTTCTATCTTTTCAGGCTAACCTAAGCTCCTAGAAACAGAACGCTATTGAAGCATGAGCCGTTTTAGTGCTTACTGCTTGGTAACTTCATTTTTCCCATTTAATTACAGGCTTCATGTTTGGAGTACGAAGAATGACATCTTGTAAAAGCACCTTTTCATGCGTGGACAGACCATAAAAATGTAGGTAGGGGCTCCTTTTCCCCAGTGGGTACCCCTGTGGCATTCAGAATTGCCTCACTGCTCCGTTATCAAGCGGACCTGTTTAGGAAAGAAAGAAAAAAGAAACCCTAAAGTACAACCAACTCCTACTTGGCTACCTCAGACCAGACACTACTTGGTTGTGTGGGACCAAATGTCAAGCGAGACAAAGGCAGCAAGTATACAGTGAGTTAGGCTATTGTGGAGAAAGAGAAGGAATAAAACCAGCGTGGACAATAATGACATTTCTGTCAGTCCAGTGGGTGCAACACACCCACTTGCTTATACTGAAAAACTTGTGGGGTGCAAGCTCTTGTAGTTAGCACGGCTGCTATTAAAATCCACTACAGCATATCTGAGCCATTAGCTTCCTTACTCTTAATAACTGCAATTTTGTGAGTCAATCTAGATGAAAATAGTTTAATTAAAAGTTGCCCTAATTAGTATGATTATTGCACCAAATAAAGAGGATAACACACTAATGTTCCTCTGAAGCATACTTCTTTTTCACCTCTCCCCTTCTATTGAAAGATTTAGCATCTGGCTGACTCAGTAAACTACTGATTCATTAGTTTATGCTTGGGGGATGAGCAAGTTATTTTCAATAGAATTAAATCTACAACGTACTGATGTAAGAGACTCCTTGTGAGGTTCCTCATACTGTAAATCAATCAATTTCTCCCAGTTTAGGGCTTCGGAGCACCAGCTAAACTTGTCTTTGTACCATGAGGGTGCAGGAATTGTTTTTCTTCCAGATAGTGTAGATGGTTCTTGTTGTAAGACAGCTGAGGTGAAGAGCTGTGAAGGAGGTAGAATGAATGTACAGGATATGAAAGCTAATAAAAACCCCTTTTTTACATAGGACCATGAACCACTTGGTAATACAAGATCAAATGTGCGGACAGTGGGGAGATTCCTACTCCAATCACATTGATTCTTTAAAAAAATATTTATTTATTTCTGTATTTATTTCATTGTATCAGCATCTTCTTATTTAGCTTTACACTATAAAGGTATTAATTATACTAATCCCATTAGGTAGATAATATCACTGCCAGCTTTTCTGGGAGAGCTAATCACCACTCGTATTGTTCCCTTCCTTTTGATTGCTTAGGAGACAAGAAGTAGATGGCTCTTCCAGGCTGTAGACTCAGTCACTGAAATTTAAGACCTAATTAGATCCTCATACCTCTGGTCCAAAGCAACTTGGAAGTATTAAACCACTAAGGTACTTAAGCTAATGACTAACTTGAGATGTGCTCTTCCTTTGCAATGAGAGTTCACCTACAACACAAGTACAACACAAGCAAGAGATCTGCTTATAACACAGCTGTTACTTGACAAGGTAGGAGTTCAGGCCTGTAGACTGGATGGGATCTGTCTAGTTCGGATTTCCTCTCCTGTGCAAAAAAATATTCTTTCCATTTTTTGTTTTTCTGCAAACTTTTCAGAAGAGGACTCCAGAATTTAAAGAGAAACATGAATGCCTTTAGAAAAAAATAGACAAATTTGGGAATATTTCTGCTTCTCTAAACCTCTGTTTACTGAACAGTATCCAGCCCTAATGAGCTTGGAGTATCAGTGGAAGTGCGCTGGTTCATTAACGAAGTACCTGTTAACATCTCAGTCAAGTCAGTGAAGATAATACATCTTTCCCTACTTTCATGTATGTGACCACAGGCTGATGCGCTCAAAGGTCAGTTGTTTTGACGTGCATGCATATTTTGTGTAATTTTCCTTTTAGTAAATGTACCAATCTATTACATATAAAAAAACAACAGTGTTTTCTTAAGCCCTCTTTAGTAGGTTGTGCTGACATGGGATTAGATGAGTCTTCATTTTTTGTTAAACACCATTTCTATTCCATTAGTAGCTTTCATAATCTGTTGGTAAAAACACACAAGAATAAGACTGGCATTACATCTAGATCAGATCTTAAATCACAAAGCCAAAGTGGTCTGCAAGTTGCAAAATAAGAAACTTAATACACATTAAATCCTGTGCAACACAAACAATAACTGAAGGGGAATTTGTTTCAGGAAAGTCTCGAGGAAGGACCTGAGTGAACGTAAAAATATCTCGCCAGTTGAGAGCAGAGGAGAGAGCTTTTGCTGCTGCTGGACTTGCTAGAGGATTGGAGGTCAGATCCTCTGGATAAATCCCAATCACCCCAGGAAGGGCAGGGTTGGGAGGTGAGTGGTGGCAAGTCTGGCTTTATGCCTTGGATTCAGCACATGTCCCCAGACTGGACTGGAAATCTCCTGGAGATGTGGCTGTGAAGATGTTACAGACGGGTCAGAGAATACCTTCAGTGTTTTGGGGATTCGATGTAGTTGTAGCCTGAGGTGAAAAGGGTTTGTTCAGGCTCACGCGTGAAATCCCTGCAGGTTCTGAACTTTTTGGTCTATGGCCAATGAATTTAAGTATGAATCCATCCTCTTCTGTCAGGTAGTCCAGCAATCACTGCACGTGTGGGATGCTGGTCTGTTTGCAAAATAATTGCAAGCACTGAAAGGCCGATGGAAGCATCCTGTGTAACCTTATCTAGGTGTTCCTGCTTTGACAGGGGGATTGGACTAGATGATCTTTTGAGGTCCCTTCCAATCCCTAACATTCTGTGATTCTATGATCTTGTAAGTGTGCTGGAAAATTAACATCACATTACCGAAGAAAAGCCAATTTATCAACAGTGGACTTCAGAAGGACTACAAGTCTGCTTGTTTCTTTTGCCCGGACCATTTATGTGAGTCACTTAAGTTCATAAAGAAAACACCTACTCAATTAAAGTTTAATGCCCTGTGGGTCATAAAGAAATATAGAAATTTTACAAAAGATATTTCAAAAATTGCAATCAAGTTCCAACGTCCGTCGAAGTTCAGTTTCCCAGTAAGGTTGTAGCAATTGTTTAGTCTGGGATTAAGATTTGTAAAGGCTCCTAAAAGTGCTGGCCTAAGGACAAAAATCGCCAGGTGCTGATGGAGACCTTGGGCAGCTGCTTCACAAACCATTTTGATCCAGAGAATTTTAGCAGGAGGATTGCAAGAGATGGAGTGGGTGGCTTCAGCTCAGTCTTTCTCTGAAATGGCCTGACAGAGCTGTATTCACAGTGTAGCTATTACAGCTTTGTTACCTTAACGATGAGAGATAAAATTAAAATTTTGACCACTACCTCAACACCCCCCTTCTCCTTGGAGCCTCATGTCTGATATACCTCGAAGGAGGAATCTCTTTGAAGATCCATCAGTGAAGAAAGCTGTGGCACTTCTTATCATGGCTGGGCTCCATTTCCAAGGCAAGGGAAATTCCAGTGAAACTTCAAGATCCATCAGGGTGGTTTAGCTCTTATTCATCACCCTCCTGGCATCCAGGCTTGAAATTCTTAATGTCATTAGTGCTGGAGAAACAATTTTCATCCTCCTCAGCTTCACTCACAGCCCATAGTAGAGGGTTAATCTTGATGATCGAGAAAGGAGGGTTCGCTAAAATCTCCCCTATTTATAGCTGTGGTGAAATCTCAGGGATCTGTCCTCAGCTTGTGATTTCATGGAACATGAATGTCTGTTTGTTGCATGGCAAACAGAGGCAGAACAATTAATACAGAGATCCACAATAAAAACACTGAAAACAGAGAACTCAAAACTTGAACTATTGTGGGAGAAATAATGTCTCATGCAGTAGTGATGTATGGTCAGTCAGGGGGAATGCCTTTTAACATTGCAATTCTAAGTAATTCCATTTTTCTGTAAAGTCACTGGCTTCTGGTATGTTATTAAGTAATTCAGTAGAGATCTGTTAAATGCACAACTTCCCTGCACAAAGCATACATTCTTTTACCAGATTTATGCCTTTAACCCATGCTTCCCTTTGACACTTGCACGATCCACAGTGCCAACCACGATTTTGCAGACTTGGTTGAAACATTTCAGTGGGACAAATCACCCTCTTTACTCCCTGCCATCCTCACAACACAGGTTTACCATGAGAGCCTCCATTGCTTCCAGTCTGAAATTTCCCTTTGCTTTCCTGCAAATCCTGATGAACTTGGACTTATTTCATAAGATGCACCTAGAGATTTCACCCCAAAAGAACAAACTGCTGACAAAAGGTAAGGATTAAGATTTGGTCAGCCATGGTAGGTGACGATAATGGTAGAAAAAGATAAAGATTAAGGAGATGACAGGACTGAGCTGCATTTCATTCCCACTGGAGTATGGCGGGGGGGTAGCATTCAGAAAAAATGCAAGATAATTGTAATGAGGAAAACTGACATTAACTCAGTTTATTGAGTTTTGCTTACAAAATACTGTAGCAGATGCTAGGGGTGTCATTTCAACTTGGATTTAAGTGGGTCATTACAGACCTGTGTTGAGGAACATTGCTGTAGCCTATCTGAACACAATAATATAGCGTACAGCAGAGCACAACTTTACCTAAACCTGAGGTTTTGGGTTGAGCTGTGGTGAAAGTAAATGCCAGACTCATGATATTGATTTAGGATTAGCCTGGCCACAAAGATAAAAAGGTCTTGGATCTGTGATGGGTCAATTAGCATCAACTCAAGTATCTTCCAGCTAAACCCATGGTCAGAGTCATAGACATTGTGTCTAAAGCCGCATGACACCTTTGGATCTGAAGTTTGATCCAGGGCTAATGTGGGGGTATAACATCCTTGTCACTGTGCTAAAAAGTGAGCAAGTCCTTCTGCCCTGCTCCCTATGGTCCCTCCTCTCTACATTGGTACTTTTTTAACCCAAATAGCCTGCAAACATCCCTGCTGCCCTGCGGGCTGGAGCTCTGCCTCTTCCTTTCCCTGCAGCTGCAAGACCTCATTTATCCCCACTTTGTACCAACTGCAGCATCTAAATTAGGGACACTCACAATTAAATTAGCAACAAACAAAACCTAACTGCACTATAAAAGAGCACTTTCTCTGACAAACAAGTAAGCAGCACACTTTTGGGATGGGTAGATATCCCTTGTCTTCCCCTCTCCCTGCCACCTCCTGCTTTGCTTCAGGGTGTGGGAAGATTGGCAGGAACCTCAGAACAGATGTAGCAATTCCTCATGTGGACATTGTCACAAGGAAAGGTCTTCCCAAGCATGAGAAAAGACAAATACAAGAGCCTGGCTGATGTAAATAGCTGAATCAGCACCGTAAGTAGTTGAGAGTTTGTGGCCTCCTCGGATTTTGTCTCTTCTTGCTTGCACAAGTCTTGCAACAGAGGACCAATTTGGATTTTTTTCAAAATATCTGTAACTCCCAGAAACTTTTGCACAGGACTGTGCAAAAAAGCTGTAAATCTCAGTAATATCTGAAATGGTGCCAGTGGCAGCTGGTGTCAAAGCAGAAGTTGCCTGAGTGGATACAGAAGATACAATAAAAAATTGATTTTGCCTGAGACAGAGTAGGCAGGATGTTAACATTCAGGCCTTGTCCTCTTCCTCTCAGGAGGTGAAGCTGACCTAATTATCATGTATTCGTTATGAAAAAGGGGAATGTTATAACTGTACAGTTACCTGACTGTAACAGTGACCCAAGAAGTGAAACTGTCCCTGAACAATGTAGTCATATAGAATCTATCTGAATACAAATGCTGCTGAGTCAGCCGTAGAAGAAAGGAAATTAAATCATTAACATAAAATGTAAGGAAAATAAAGGAAAGAAGCTGCCTTTTGCAGCCCCATGTTGCTACTCCTTACAGTTCCTACAACAACCAATATTCGTGGTCTTTATAAGAGTTATCTGCACAAGTATTAAATGAATCAGAAAAAAATCACAAAGTTAAACATATACCTGCTAACAGCAAATGTCTGAATGTATCTGCAATTGATGTAGGGAGGAAGCTGTTGAATTTACTTTAACGGTGGAGTGATTGGAAACAGCTTGCTCAGTGCTTTTGAGTGCTTCTCCAGCAGCATGGCATGTTTCCTTAATAAGAATCCTGTATCATCCCGTAATATGTCTTCAGGATCTTCATTCTGCCATACTCCAGGGTTTTAATACTGCCATTTGCATATCTCAGAAGACCTTGATATAAGGCTATGGAAGTTAAAGTGATTCTTTTTACTCACTTCCTTAAGTGAGGCACTAGATATCTTCATCTCTCTGATATTTGCTTTCATAGAATATTTGATTTTTCATTACTTCCTTATGTGTTCCACACCCAGCTAATGTGGAAGTCTCTTCTTTCCCAGTCAGGGAGACTCACCTTCTGGGACTTTATCTTAACTAGAAATGGTTGTCTGGGTTATTCAGAAACCTCCCTGTAAATACACTCCTAACAGATGTCTGCATAAGTAGAGTCCCTCATGTGTATGATATCTTGTGGCTTAGGATAAAGTATTAATTGGTCTATGAAATATTGTAAAATCCGACTGGACTGGAGCTTATGTACAATGAGCTTATATTTTTTTCACTCCTTGTATTATATTCAGATAAATTCAACACAACCTTGTTAATCAATATTTCTTTCTATTGAGATTTTACTCTTCAAAATTCATAGCACTAGTACTAAGAAGTACCCAGATAGCTTTGACTCGTACCCTCTACTGCAGGGCATACATAATTTGCTCATTTAATAATGATTTTAAAATGTTTAAAATCTAAACAAAACAACAAGTTCCTACTCTTGTATTCAGGTGTGATTTATCCCTTTTTCATGATGAGACAGGCGTAATAATTATATAAGCCCTCGGGCTAGTATACATGAGCATTAAAGTGAATTATGACATGATCAGACTGCTAAGGAAAGCCACAGTTATTTTGCAGAAATGAGGCCAAATTCTGCTCCCCTGTAACTAATTGCAGTGCTACAGAAGTCAACAGTTACTTTCCTCCAGAATTTGTTCCATGCAACCTAATGTAAACTTGAGATTTTAGTGTTGTCATACTCGTGCACTCTGCCATCAAGATAATAACACTGAAACAAGATGATAATTGTTCTGTTTTACATTGTAAGCGCACCCCTAACACTTTGTGAAACAATGGGAACAAAACAAGTGATGACTCAAATACACAGATTTAAAATATGTGTGGTTTCTGACGCAAAGCATGAAGGGGGAATGTGAAAGAATTCTACAGCTACAATAGTTTGACCAAAGATTGGAGAAGTTAATGGGAGTCTTTCCCTTTCTCTTTCAATAAGATTTAGATCAGATCCCTTTGGGGAGTCATAATGAAGTTTATTTGCATTATAAATATACAGTTGATATGTCAAATTATACTACTATCATGAGAAAAAGATTACATACAGAGTCACAGCCCAGCTGAATTTCACATGAAAGAAAATTACATTAAGTTACTATTGCCAAATTCTAAAGGGAATGACATTTGACAAGGAAAACATTCATACTTCTGAGTTACAATCGCTAGATTTTGTTCTTGCTATAGTGATACATATATTGCACTCACTAATGAGCAATCTGTCCCTTTTAAAGATGGATCCTTGCTGACCTTTCTCCATATCTTCCTCCTGATTTCAGCATATGTCTTAACTGGAAAAAAAATCATATGTTTTCACTCCAAAACAGTCAACTGCTATTGGAAACTGGGTAGGTGTACTAGCGGCGACTAACTTATTTTGAGGTAAAAATTGTTTGTTGTCTCCATGGACTTCTTAATTCAATTACTAGATTGATTTATAAANTTTTCCTTTTCCTTCTTTTTTTCTCTAGTGAAGGCAAAGCATTAGTGCAAAGGTAATCTCCTTTTTACAGTCATAAACTAGGCTGTCTGATTTATGGCTTTCATTCTCTGAGTATTATATGTGTGTAAACCATATAGTGCTTTTGAGGAACCACAAGTTTTGTGAAGACCTCTGTATTTAAAAAATGAGCAAAACCAACCAACATCTTACTAATTACACAGAAAATTGATATGGAAAAGAGCCTCTTCTTTCCCTTCAGAAAGTTGAAGTCATCAACACGCTTTCATCAAGCACTCAAAATTCAGAATTTTCAACCATTTGTACTAATTATAAACATAATTTGGTTTTGGTAGGTGGAATTCTCATTGGGCTCTGACCTGGTTGATGTGTTTTGATAAGTGAAAAACAAAGTCAAAATCTCAGCAATGTGAAAACAAGCACATTTATTTTCCAAAATCACTGTACTTCCTAAATTAAAGACATTCTAATGTATAATGATAGGTTTCACATGTTTCTAATTTTGAGGGATATCATTAATTTTGATTCTAAATTACTAAGCTCTCCCTGTATTTCATATTCCCTCATTACTGTACGTAGTGACAGGTTGGAAAGAGGACATAACAGAATGAAGTCTAAGAGAAAATTACAGCAAAGGGATGGAGGAGTGCTTTTTATCTGTTTCCTGAAGTCTTCAGATGGTGACTAGATGCCTACAGATAAGACATTTTTTAATCAAGGAGTTAAAGAACTCTGCAGTTAAAATGACATTGAGTGAGTCACGCAGTAGATCAGACCAGATCATCTAACAAAATCTTTGGTCATTAGAATATACATCCCTCTGCATACAGTTAATAGTATTTTCAAAGAGTCGAAGACCAGATCTTACTAAATCAGTAATTTCAGTGAGAAAAGGAGCTTCAGGGGACCTACATGTCATTTTTAAAAGACCTAAATGTTAGAACTGTCCTAGGACAACGTGACAAAAGATGCTGAATTAAATTCTGGCTCCACTGAGCCCAGGAGAGAGTTCGAATTCGGTGGGGCCGTGTTACCACCCAGTGTGTCAATGGGAAAATTGCCAGTTTTAAATAAGATAAAATGATATAAGATGTTTAACTCCTGGAAGCCAAATAGAAAGTATATTCCAATCCCCAGTACCCCACCTCCTATCACCCACTCCTCCCAAATTGGGCCAAATGGAGAGTGACATCAGATTTACTGGTCTGTCTCAACACAAGATATGTGTGAGGCAAGTCTCAGCAGAAGACATGAGGCAGGAAGTTATTTTTTCTTCTGATACATAAAATAGGAAACTAAGGGAGTGAGAAATTGCATAGATTGGATGAAAAAACGCTCATCAGTGGATTCACAGCATCATAGAACGGTTGAGGTTGGAGGTCATCATGTCCAATCCCCCTGCTCAAGCAGGGTCACCTAAAGCATGGTTCTGTTTCACAGAAACATCCAAGGACATATTCCAGTCTTCACCGTCAAAATTCAGTGGCGATGCCATCAGACCTTTCTTCTAGGTGCAAACTCTTCTCCATCTCTTTCAGTGCTGCTGTTTCTCATTCACTCATGGGTCTTCCAGCAGGAATTGTTCAAGATGCAGGTAGCTAGTAAACCAACAGTCATTACCAGAGTCAGAGGAGAGCATAACTCTAATTACAGGAAACAGGAGGAAGAAGGGGGATACTTTCACTGTGCTTTATTGCGATTTAAGTAGGCTTCTAAGACATGAGAAGCCGGCAATCATGTCAGAGGTTACAAGGAGTTTCTGTGCAATTGCAAGTCCATATTTCTCAGTCGTAACACACAACCTGGGAGAAGGGCAGCCAGAGGTAAGTAGCAGAACCAGGAGGAGGAGGAGAGCTGTTAGCCAGCTCTGGTTTGTCTCTCCCTCTTATCAGATCATAAATTCACAAGCAAACTCCTCATAGCCCTTCCAGATTAACTCTCCAGCCAGACTCCCCAGCAGTGGGAAATTTCAGACACAGGAGTGCAGGTAAGGAGGCACAGGAGCAGGTCTTCCAATCCCCCTTGAGCTGCATGGGATCCCTCCATGACACAGCTTGGTTTCCTTTGCATGCAAAGCTTACAGGTTCCCAATGAGATGGACTAGGTTAATTTGTTATTTGTTATCAGGAAAATTCTGACAAAGATCAAGACCATGCTGTGAATGTTCGATGGGCACTTCTCTGTGTTTTTTGGCTAGTATTTTCTCTGCCAGATGCATATTTCAAACTGCTATAGAATCAAGCCCCACTCAACGATTTCATGCTGGTAGACATCCCAAAGAATGTCATTGAAAGAACTGAAGTAATTTGGGATACAACTTGCCATAACAGAACACAATTGCTCTGCTGAGATTATTCCAGTTTTACATCCACTTACGAAATTATAACAGAAATTTGTCCACTGGTAAGATTTTAAGATTTGAATTATTATTTTAATTTCTTTTTTTTTTTCTTGTCAACCAGCTTTTCCAACATTATAGATGATATTTCCTGTTTTAATCCATCTGGGGTACAATCAATTTTTTTTTTTCTTGCAGTTCCCATGGCAGAAAGAAGAAAATGGGCATCAGTTTAGATTGTCTCTGCCAGGAAATACATAATAATGCTGTCATTCTTAAGAAAACTCTGCAGCAGCAGGCTCAGACAGCTACAAAGTAGAGCACATGTATGGATTTGTCATCCTGCCTTACTCTTAAACAACATTGGCTTCTTTGTCAATTGTGAGGAAACAAGGGGGAAAACCCCTTGGAGGTGAGCCACACATTTATTTGTTCCTGAGCTCTGATAGCAATGTTGGCTGCAACACAATCCTTTTTTTAGAAAGGAGAGGTGAGCATCTGTGCAACTTGTTCAGAAAAGTCAACAGATATGTTTGACAAACGCATTTTCTTGACACATGTTGACTTGCGACATCCAAGGACAGGATGTATGTGACCATGTAAACCCAAATTTCATGACAGATCATGAGTGCTGCTACCTGTGCCCTCCAGCTCCACTTCTTGTACGAAGAAGCTGTCAAGTGTGGGAGTGCCCTACCACACTACTGACACAGAGTGAATCAAACCTTGGTGACTAGGTAGGCAGAAACACCCTTTTTGATCTTCTGTAGCACGTCCACTGTCTTGTTTCTATTTAAACTAGTGATTTAGTAGGACTGGATCTTTCATCAGTTTTAGCTGATTGTGGCAGGTCCTGCTGAGAGCGGACGTATCTGGCTTTACCTCCTTCTTTTTCACTGTACTCAGTGTATGAAGAGATTCGGCTCTATGTTCTTCTTGTGGCCCAGCAGATACTAGATCCATGGAGCTAAATTCCTGCCAGTTCCCACAATGCCTATTTCCAGTGTGTCAGTGGGAAGAAGATGTCTTCAAAAGTCACATTATTCAGTGTGGTAGATTATTCAATATTTTTGCCTTCACAAAATAGTTGAGAGATATCATAAAAGTATTTGTTTCTAACTGCAAAGAGAAATGCCTTTTTCCTGGTAGATTTTATGCTTTTCTCAGGCTGTGTGTGAGAAAAAAAAGCCTCGTGCTTAAAGATACCACTTAGGTGGTTGAATTCCCCATCCTTTACCAGTGCCAGAGACTGGGCCACCCCAGAGGCTAAGCATTGCTCTGACAAACTTGTGACATGGGCTGGTGCTGACTTCAGAAACATGCTCTACAGGTCTTTATAAAAGGGTCCAAATAGTCTAAAGCCTGACGCAGGAGCACAGAAACAGAAGCTGTACTTACTGGAACTGTACTTACACTGAGACAAACACAACCTAAGTGCTTCATGAGGGGAGTGATAGTATTTTTTATGCCTCTTAGCAAGCGCATGTTAAGAGGTTTGGTATCCCAATACAAATTCTAAAATGTGCAAACACATCCGTGTCAACCTCTACTGAGAAAGTGCCTCTGAAACACTCCCATAAAACACCTGCAACCTGTATTACTGTTTCATTTTGCCTTTAGTTAATCACAGACTGCTTTATAATAGCTACTTTGCTGTTTAAGTCAATGTAGCTGCAGCTCACGGATATGAAAATGAGTACTGGTAATACTGCTGCTATAAGTCCTGATGGCAAAACACATTTCCCTTGAAAAATGGATGTCACGAGTGATGGATGAAATCTAGTTGACTGACGCATTTCTGTATGCCTTAGCACATACTTTGCCCAGAATAGGCTGACGTCATTTTAAAGAAAATCTCTGCAAGGGAAGGGAAGGGAAGTAAATACCCTCCTTCCTTTTGGGTGCATTAGGAAGGCTTGAGATTTCCACATTCTCCTGCTTGTTTCTAGAAATTCAGCTCCTGTTGAAGTCACAGGCAGCACTGAATGTCTATATCCAGACCTCCTGTATAAAGGGAGATTTCTGTGCAGTGCCCCAGTGGTTCCCAACAACAAGAGAAAATAACAAAATTAATGCATTTAATAGCACACATAGCTCAGAAGAAGCAGGCTGGCTCTTTTGTTTTTGCTCATTCACCACAGATATCCCCAGAAAGAGTGCCCAGAGCTGCCAGATAACCGTGTAAAGTAGCTGAGGCCAATTGTCAATATTTAGGTGTAGTTCAGGTCATCTCATACTAAAAAAGATGCAGGACAAGCTGCATCAAGTGCTACCTCTCCCCCCTGCCATCCCCTCCTGGACCCCCACAACATCGCGCCACTGGAACATGCTCTGTATCACCTCTCCAGGAGATGCTGTGGTGCTCCGGAACTCCCTCCCATCAGCTTCACAGCTAGTCTTAGCCTCAAGCTAATAAATAAAAATAAATAATCATGATAGAGAATTAATAAATAAATAGTTGAAGTTTAGAAAGACCAGCAAAATCATTACAGAGCTAAGAAGCTTTCCACAGATTAGGTCTGAAAAAAAGTTGACATATGAACAATGTTTAGCTTCTAATCCTTCTCTATCCCTTGCTCAGTCTCAGGGAGAGAAACAGACCTTTACATCTTTCTTCTCTTTTAGATTTTGTAGTTTTTGTCATTAATCTTGTATTTTTCCTCAGGTGAGTCCAGCTCTGTTTCCATTCAGCCTCAAGGCTGGGACCCTGGAAAATATCTTCTGAATGTTCAAAAGCTATTTTTCTCCCTCATCACAGTTCTTATTCCTCTCTTCCCTTAGGAAACATAATTCATTAAAGATCAAGAAGAGTTTAATTCAAATTTAGGTTTTATTTTTAGCATTTCCCCCTCATCTCCTTCCCCATCCCCACTGCACTTTTTTTTTGCATATTTTGTTTTCATCAGCTGGACTATGCTCTCAAAAACAACTTTCTGACTCTGTAGCTCCATCGATCTTAACAGAGTTATTCTGCACTTGTAGGGAGAGTAAAGATCTCAGTTTTATACCTCTTCATCATTTAACCAGTCAAAGCTGCAGATTACAGGTTCTGCAATCTTTCAAGGTTTCCTTAATAAGGAGTACTTATGCTTGCCACAAAAATGTAACCTAAGGATTATACAAGAATAAAACTTCCTTTTGTCTTTTCTTCCAGGTGTCCATGTGTCTGCAACAGGGAACCTGGCCAGCTCACAGAAACTGCCTCTCCTCCAAGAACTGCACACTGAGGCAAATTCCCAGCTTATTAAAAAATAGTTCTCTTATTTTGCCATCTTGTTTGTTCTGCAATTCCACCATATTTTTCCCCTGTCTTTTTTATTTTGCCTCTGGCTTCTTTTTGGGAAAAAAAAAAAAAAGAAAAAGAAAAAGAAAAGAAACAACAAAACCCCAATAAATTCTTAAATATATCTTGATTTTGGGCTTCGTGTCACTTCCAAACTTCTGTAGAAATTGATAGGAACGTCCAATATTCAGATGCTTTTCGTCCTGTGAAGAGCTGTTTGCATGAAGAAGCTCATGGGAGCTTCCAAAAAACCCCTGAAAACCTTAAAGTATGCTGTAAAGTTTCTCTTCAGCTTCTGACAGAAGTACCTTAACTTCACTGTTGTTTAACTCTTAAATCAAAGCTGGAATGGCTAAGACTTGACTAATGCTGCCCCAGAGCTTAATGTGGTACGAACACTCAATTTCAAGATTTAAGTTAGGTGCTTTAGTTTTCCTGAGTGATTTCTGAGACAACTTTTTAATTCAATGGTGGATTTTGTTTGTTTGTTTGCCTCATAACTTCCACAATGTTTTTCCAGATTTTGAAGGTAAAACCCAATTAGGTTGAGATCCAGAAAACTGATCCATCAAAATAAAGGAAAATGTCATGGTCTGCAGCTTAGTTCATGAAGACACTGAGTTGACCATGGCAACCTATTATATATTTTAAATTATACTCCGTCTTTCATTACTTTCTGAAAGAAAGGATTAACACAAAGAGAGCAGAATGCTTTCTTCTTTGAATGCTATAAAATAATTAATTTTTTCCAAATATATACACTTGTGAGAAATGGAAAAGACAGTGTAATATTTCATCGTGAATCATGAAAAAGGCACCCAGACTCCCTGCTCCAAGACAACAGACAGTTGCACAGCTATTTGTAACTTCACTTAATTGAATTTTGCAATGCGGTTTCACAACGCCACTTTCTACCACTTTGTTTTTAAGGATACAGTCGCTCACTACTCAAAAAATCCCAATTAGGCTTCTGAGAGAAGACTTTCAGCTCTGCCTGCTCCTGGTTTTTCATAATCTTTCACCGCCCTAGATCTCGTGCCTGCCCCAGGCTAAGCTATCTGCACAGCTCATCCAGGGACGTTGTTTGAGTATGGGAGTTACACCTCCTAGCATAACACATTCTTATCCTTTTACATCACGCGGCGAACTGACAGCCTGATTCAGTCATTGACAGCCTTTGGTGTCTCCGTTGCACAATGGTTGTGGTTTACATACAACCTCTTGCTTTTTTCCTGCTCTACCATAGCGGAACCACAAAACCTCCTGTCCTCCAGTGGCAAAACGTGTTGTTTTGGTAAACTTTTCAACCCTTCTGACATGCTGTATTGCTGAATGGTGGGAAAAGCTCGTTATGTCTTAATGGCCTGAGTGGATTCAGCATAGGGCTGGGGGTACAAGTGTTTATGGAAGAAAGAAAAGTGAAAAAAAGGGTTTTACAGAGAGGTATGATGTCACCCAGACCACAGCCTATTTCTGGAACTAAGCTGTGAAACCCATGATACGTTTTGACACATAAATGTTGCCAAGTAAAACTGATAATATAATTGTTAATATGGCAACAGCCAACTGTTTTTCAGATAAGGAGTTAAACTCTTCTATGCAATATAGTATTTGTGGAACGTAGCACCTAGTCAGTTCCATGCTTTCATTGGCTCTGGGATTACTTACTATCATGTTTAAATAAAAAGACTAGATTATTGGGTACCATAAGAACAATGGATTGCTTAATGGTCTTGCGGCATTTATCTTAAGTCAACACAAAAGTTTTGAGTTCCTAAACCTATGTCAAGGGCAGTGAAACAAGGGCCACATTCAGTGAACTAGTCATTTGTTTATTTTTTAATGCACAATTAAGTATCTTATTTTGGGGACTCAGATATACTTAGACGATTCAGTTAAATGTGGATTAATTTTCAAAAAAATCATGTCTGTCTCAGGAACAAAATCTGATAGAAAATATTAAAGGTTATTATGTGCAATTTGTTCTAGATAAGAGTAATGATCAAACAACTTCCTTGTCTCTTTGCCACAGTGCAAATTCCCTACTGATAGAGGTCCACTTTGTATAGCATCCTTCATATGAGCTTTGTTCCCAAAAGCTTGACAGGGCTCCACAATATAATTAGAGTTATTAGGAGTAAGTAATACCAGAAGAGATACTCTAGAAGTGTAGATATAGAAGGGAAGGGGTGGGTTCAGATATGAAACAGAGAGAAATTGTAGCCCAGAGACATGAAAGCTGCTGAAGGGGTCTCAGGACACAGAGGCAAAGAATGACAGTCAGGACGCAAGGTGTGCAGGGAACAAACGGGGACTGAAGGGTGAAGCCTTCACTTGAAAAACACGTGGAGCATCTCCAGCACCTGCAGAAAATATAGGCAGGCCAGAGTCTAAAAGATTTTTAGGTGACTACTTAAGAGTTTCTGGGAATCAGAAGTCTCCCTGGGTCTTAGACTCCTATGTGCTCTTCAAAGGCTCAGACATTTTAAAGTAAAAATTAAAAAATCTTAGAGTGCCTAATTTTTTAAGTCAATGCTTTCTACCTCTTAAATTCTGAAATTTCTGTTTACAATGAAATAAAATTAAGTCCATTTGCAGCTATGGCAAATTTACTCCACTATGGAAAGAAAAATAAGTCTCTGGTTGAGTGTTTCCTTCAAATACAGGATAATATCTTTTTACTTCTGACCCTCCCCTCTCTCTGTGTGAGAATGGAGTGAATGATTTTGGCCATGAACACACTATGCTTCTGACTTCGATGGTGTCTGAAGGTCTGTAAAAAATTCAGACGGGAGCGATTTGTGTTGGTGTTATTCCCAGATCTCTCAAAACAGCTTTTCTGGGATGATGTGAAGGCAGCAGTGCGGAGGTGATGCTGTGTTATCACTGGAGTGGGATGCAGGGGTTGTCGGAGGTTGTGGCTGCGTCAGACCCATGAGGGAGGATGGTGGTGCCTGCACGGGGCTCCCTCAGCTAGTGTGTTTTGCCAGCTGCTTGCTTGGCTTCAAGCACCAGCCAACCATGTTCAAGTTTCTTTAATACACAATCTCCCTGTAGTAAAAAGCAATCTAATGGCATGATCTGTGAGCTCCCATCACAATGTAGCTGAGGAAAGAACGCCTAAGAAAGAACCACTTCTACTGCCTTGAGCTGAGTTCTTTCCCCCAGCCTGTCTCTTCACCTTGCCCAGCAATGCCTGCAGGAGAGCTCGTCTTTCTCCTTTCCCCTGCTTAATATACAATATCACACCATTTTACTAAACTAGCAGATAAGCTTGGACTCCGTTGTCCTCTGATTCCTTGCCTTGAGCCAGACTTCTGAGTTATTTTTCTACTGTAAATCGATTTATCTTTTCCTTTCTCAAGTAGCAGTTTCCCAAATAGCAGGTCAGGAGCTGAATGGGAGCATGGAAGTGGGCTGCCGGAAGACATTTATAGATATTGTTCTTCCTTACTGAAGACAGAACATGAATTCCAGAGGATTCTGCATTGCTGCCAACTCAGCATCAGCTCTGTCCTAACCTTTTCTGTGCATTGAGCAGCCATTTGCTGGAGAGCAGCTAACACCAGAGTGCAGTCTTGCCTGCCGAAGCTTGAATTTCTATGTAATTTGTTCCCATGATACTGAACTCACAAGGTCGAATTACAGCCCCTCGCCTTTTCAGGTACCTTTCCACTTGCACAGTGCCAAGTCTGACAGCCATGTGTCTCCTGTTTGGTAAGACCTGGAGCACCAAGCTCATCCAACTGTATTCTTGGGCCTCCTGTCTCTTACTAGTTGGAGACCTTCAAGGCTTCGAGACTAGCTGCAGACCTTCAAGTGTTCAGCCCATGGGAAATGCTCGTCACAAAGACTTGGGCAGAAGTTAGCCCAGATGAAGGCCAACCTTGTTAGAGGGAGCAGGTGACGGTCATTTGGAAAGCTTTATCTATTTGTTGGTTGAGGAGGTTTGGTTGGCGACAACACAGCTAACGTTGCAACGCAGAGATGGAAAATTTTCATTTGTACCCTGAATATCAACTGTTTGTGCCAGCTGTGGGAACTGTAACACTTGTAGAAACAGGTGCTTGTTCACTCCAGTGTTCACAGAAGGACTCTCTTCCCTAAAAGAACCTCAGTTTGCAGAGGAAAGTCTATTTGTACATAGATACCCACTATGCAGGTTTCTAATTCCTAATGCTAATGTCTATGAAGCTTTTACTCAGTAAAAAAAAAAAAAAAAAAAAAGTGTAGTATGTGACCGATTCATTTAAGAAATTATATGGCTCCTCAACACTTGGGGACCTGTGTGTAGCTGGCCATACTACTCTTGTTTTCCTCTCATTATTAACCTCTTTGTACAGATGGGGACTTGGTAAGTGAAAAGATGAAACGTTGTGTGACAGCCAAGCAGGGAAACTGTGGTGGAGTCATAGACACATCTCACATTTCCTGAGGAATAAGCACTCAAAGCCATCTCTAGGTGACACAGGAACTGGTCAGGGGAAACCCTAGCAGACCACAAAAAGTCAGAGATAAGCGAAACATCTGAAGGACTGGTGTAAAGGTAGCACAAAACAGTCTTGCTGTGTGAATAAACGATTCCCATCAGCAGCGGTGTCAAAAACAGAAACCATGTGGGCATTTCTGCCATTCCTCAGCCCTTGGCAGCCTGCTCTCTTCAGTACTTCTTGAGAGTTCCACTTCTCTCTGAGACACCTGCAAAGTTCACGAAAATCAGCAAGAATGAAGATTGGTCACATTTTTCTCACAAGCACAACAAGTAATTGACGAGGGAAAGAAATTACCAGGAAGGAAATTGTAAAAAATAAAAGTTTTGCCTCGTCCTTTGCTCCCCTGCCTCCTGAGGTGCTCCATGGCCAGCATGGCAGTTGGCACAAAGGACTCAGGATTCACCACCACCAGAAGGCTGGGAACTGCTGTTGGCAGCAGCAGCTTCCAGGGCAGGATTTGTCTTGGATGGAGAAAGTGTCTGTCTTGGCAGTAGCTGATCTGTGTGACATGGTTCTCCCCCATCCCCGTTCCTACATCCTGCTCCTGTGCCAAAAGCCTATTCCATCACTTGTTTGTCCACAGCCTGGAACAGCTGGCAGAGGCCACACGCAGGGAGAAGATAGGAGGACAGGTAGGATTAGTGGAAGATAGGATAGCATTGGTGACCAGAACAGTGGGGCTAAACCCCTTAGCGATGATAAACTAATTATCTTTGCCCAAATCCCCATCAGTGAGCCAGTTACCACCGGACAGCCCCAAAAGGAATAATTTCTTTAGGACAACATGGCCAGGCCATGTGTTGGCAGAGGGCATTGTTGAACTGAGGCCACTTCCCAATGCTCACCCACAACCTGGATGAAAATCTCTTCCTTCCCTTGTCAGGGCAGGCTCTAGAGCTTCAGTTCAAAGTCAGCCGAGCACAGGTTTCTCTTCCACAGACGTATGTTTATCATGCTGCTTTCTTGTGGCTATGGATGGTGAAGGAGAAAATAATTTGATAAGTCTGCAGAATGTTTTTATTGTCATGTCAACAAAATATTTTCTGCCTCCACAGACTGTGGAAGTACTTAGCATGCAGCATCCATCCAGTTTTGGAAAACACTTGAAAACCACCGACAGAATCTCACTATTCCTTTTTTTAGCTACATAATGAAAAAGCAAACAAGAAATATGCTGATTCCCAAAACGAACTAATTTTTTTTTTTTCTGAAGCAATTTAATTTCTAGCTTTGATCTGATACCAGAACCCAAAGGACTTACTATTTCTAAATAATGAGTCTAATGTTTATGCTCTGAGCCTGAACTTTTCTGGTTTTGGAAAAAATGTGACTTTACATAAAAGTCCTTTGATTAAGAGATCTGCAGTCAGAGAAGTTTTCGATACAATAATGAAAAGGCCTTTCAGATCGCTAACTTGAACACTGCTCAGCATGATATTACTCAAGAAGGGGAGAAGCAGACAGAACAATCACACTATTAGTCTTTGCTTTGCCAAGTGTTGTGTTAGTCATATTCCTGGTCAAATCTCCCAAAAGCCTTACATCGTATGGAGTGATGCATGCCTGATAAACGCACCCTGGCCCGGGTGGTCTGTTGCACTGCCTCTCTCCTTTTACTGTTTTTTAATCCTGTTTCATTGAGGATTTAGGAGGTTATCGCTATACAAAGGGAGGGAGGAGAAACAGAGGCTATTTTCTCTTGCTACAGTCCATATTTCCCTGCAGCAGGAATGGTACCTACATCAGGCTGTAGCAGGCTTTCCTTCCAAGCAAGACCATGGCACAAAACAGAGCATTTCCTTGCTTGCACAGCAAGGAACCTGTTCTCTGCCCCATCAGAGCATGCAGGCATTGAGCAAAAGGGCTGCGGTACACCCATCTCTCCCTGGATGCTGGCAGCATCCCACATATGGGCTCATCCCAGCTCTCACTGCTGCGAAGGTCACCCCGTTGCCCTGGTCCCCGCTTTGCTAGACGTGAGATGGAAGGAGTGACTTTCGCCTCTGCTAAGTAGATTGAAGTTTTGAAGTTGAATGCCCGTGTTATTTATGCAGAACTGACACGTCTCTTTGTCCTGAGCCATGTGGCCCAGATTCCAGCCCTTGTATCTACAAAACATTACTCATGTGCGCGCGCCTCTTTCAAGTCCTTGATTCCAATGGGATTACTCACACGTGCAGGCATACCGCGATGGTGCGCCTGATCGCAGCTTGCGTCTCTGCAAAGCGGGGGTAAATCCTGCTGCTTTCAGCTAATTTACACCAGTACGCTGGAGATAAAAATCTGAAACAGGAGCGGCTCACTGGGAAGAGAAAGATCAGCCTAATACCTACTTCTACTTGTTTCCCTTCCATGTTTCCCGTCTCCGCTGTCGTCGGGGCAGCCTGCGGGAAGGTTGGCTCTTCTCTGCCATCAGGGCACTGCTGCCTACTGGGGGTTAAAATGAGAAGACGCTTTGTTTTTGGAGATTTATTGCTTTCCTCCTGCTATATTTGTAGAGCTCATCATTACAGTCAGCCATCCCCAACCCTGCAGCTGTCTGTACATTTTTTCTCTGGTTCTAGAGTTGTACTTTACTGAGGAAATTATAATTATTAAAACACACAAGGTCACCCTCTAGATGAACTTGGAAACAGTTCAAATATGTTTCAGGTTTTAAACTGTTTAGCAGCTATGGCCAAGTGGTGAGTTCATAACAAAAGAATGGTTAATTTCACACTTCAGATAACATTTCCCCCGGAAAGCAGTAAAGCATGTTGGTATAGAAATTATTGAAGGTTGAAAAGACTGGAGACACATAATCAGTCATTAGTGCTGATAATTAGATACTAAAGGCAGGCTCAGGTAGTGGACAGAGTGGTTGTCTCTGAGCCAGTGTCTGCCCCTTACATTTAAATCATTCTTTTAAACTTCTTCATGCTCAGAAAGGCACCGTGACTTTGTGAACTTCTAATGTGGGACATCTCGAGAGCTGCTCCACAAGTGGCTCTTTTTCCCCTGCTGCAGATGACATGATTCTTGTTGTGTGTCACCGGACAACATCATCAGGCCATCACTAGAATTAAAATTTGCAAACCACGCACTGAAATAGCAGCAAATAAATCACCAATATGCCTCTCCCCAAGTTACCTTCCCCTGCGTGTCAGGATGGTGGAAGGCAGGCAGTGGCAGGTGTTTGTGGCTTCCCCATCAATCTGCATCAAAAATAATCACTGTTTTTCCCTCGCATGCTGTGAAAGGGATTTTGACAAAGCAGGTTTTGAAAGATCAAACCTCCTTTGTTCAGACAGCAGCCTGAAATGGTTCTCTGTAAGCCTGTGTGAAATTTGTGGCTAAAGCAGGTTGATCTTTATTGGTTTTCTTCCAAAACTCAGGCTCTTGCATGCAAACCTCCCCTCCTCCATTAACCTGGATTTCAGTGTTGAGGTTTATCAGCAGCTCTTCAAAAAAATCACTTAAAAGAATGTTTCTCTTAAACAAAACAAAACAAATCCCCAAACTATCTCTGCCTTCCTGGGCCCTGATATCCAAAAATGAATTCTAGATATGACAAATCCTCCCACAGCAGCTTTCCCTAGAAAAAGCAATGGCCCAGCCAGGGTCACCCGGACAGCCTCAGTCCCAGGTCCTCAGTCTCATCCTGCACCGGGGGAAAACACACAGTACGTTTGACTTTTTCAGCTGGAATTGTGAAAATCTACTCAACAGAAAACCATGAGGTGAACAACTTTATGAGCATAATCCAGAGGCATGTGCTACTGCCACCTTCATGTCCCACTGGCATGACTGGGGAGTGACACTGGAACCCAGACTGTGGCTTTAGGGAAACCAGTGACACCCCTGGCTGCTGGGGTTGGCGGGAAAGGTGATGCTTTATCTGGGTTATTGCCCTACCTGAGGATCTTTTATTTTCTCAGCTGCGCATAGCTATGGACATGCCCACAGACTGTCTCTGAATCACGTCCTGGTGCTGGCTATTCAGCTGCACAGTGAGGAGGTCACGAGGCTGAGCTCATGTCTCTGTAAAAAAAAAAAAAAAAGGGAAAAAAGGAATGGCAGTGAGCATTCAGCACTAGTTTCATTTTTCATCACTACTATCAAGGTTTGGATTTTAACTTTGGAATGTCCTTATCTAAAATGAAATCAAATAAGCACTTCGTGGCAGGGTGTCCTACACTCCCTCCTCACCTAAGGGAGCTTGTGCAATGTGTAGCACTTGCCCCACTGCTGCATGCTTGAATCAGTTCGCCTGACTTAACATACATATATGTCTACTTCCATGTAGTGCCAGACACACATATGGCTGGTAACATATAGTATCCATGCTCAAAGTTTCACACCAGAGCAGGCCTCCCAGCATCTGGGTATGGATAAGGATGGCTGTGGGTGCAGTTAAGCTCATGGAGAGATACCCAAACAAAGTGAAATACATTTAAAACCCGAAGTATGTTTTTAACGAGCCTAGTGTGGCACAGAGCAGGACACAAGCAGGTCTCTGTCCTCATGATTCACACAAAAGCAAGTTCTGCAGAACAGCAGGCCCACGTCTCACAACTCTAACCATGGTGTGGGGACCTGGGAAAGGTTTTCCTTTATTCAGCCTCACGACCCATGTTCTTCTATAGCATGTTACCAACTCTAGCTTCTGTCAAAAGCTGGACACAGCGAGAAAAGGGCACAAGAACCTGCAGATGGGCCAAACTCACCACATGACCAGACCACCCAGATGGGCTCCATGTTTGTGCACCCACAACATGGACAACCGGCAAGTTGGAACTGGAGAGTGGCCTTGGGCCTGGGCTTACTTGCAGGAATGGATGCAAACACCTAGTTTTCTCCCAGTGCCTTTCATATTGTGAAAGCTCGCAAACAAAAGCAAGCTGATTCCTGCCTCTGCTTCCACCACAGGAGGGATGGACAGAATGAGACCAAGCATTACATCATCTGCTTTCCATGGGGTGGGGAGAGCTCAGTTGTGTCCCACACTCAGATTTGGGAGGGCTGGAGGCCCTCTGGTTTCTCAGCAGCTTCCAGGCTTCCTTTTCATTCTGAACCTAATGGGTGAATGGCAGCAGTTCATGAGGATTTTCAAATGAGATCAGAGGCGCTTGTTCATGAGAACTTGAATCCTTGGCAAATAGCCCACAATAACTGATGCTTTTTCCAGTTTATGGAGGAGAGTGTTTTCCAGATATACGTATTTTTTAGCTCCCGTAATCAACACATTGTTTTAATGCTAATTCTCTCTTCATCCCCTTCGGAACCATGTACACTCTTTGGAAGGACACGTGCCCCTGTCTGAAAGATTCATGGGCTTTTCACATGGGTGTCTTCACACTCACTCCCATGTATGAAGTTTGGTTCCTGCATAATCTCAATGGGTTGTGTGGAAAGTGGTTCTGCAACAGGCTGACAAAATGAAACACTGAAACCTCTAGGAGGTGGGTTAATGGCACATTGAAGTTAATATCTGAGAGACCTGACATACTAAATAAACAAAAATTACAAAGAAGGGAGAAGAGCAAGAGGAAGCAGAAGACAGGTCCCTATCAGGCACTTGTTGATGTTCCCCTCTTGCCCAGCTGGCTGTAGACTGCAGTGAACCTACTGCCCATCTGCACCCACACCTCAGTATCACCCAGGCTGCATGTAGTTGTCTGAGTAAATCTTGCTGCTTTTGTCTTTTATAAACATTGGGGCTATTATCTGCAATATTCCGCCCTCATGTCATTGAAGAAGAATGTTCTGAAAACAAACCGCTGAAGACTATAGGGTTTATAAATACCAAGAGCCAAGAGTAAGCTCTCGTGTAAATCTATTTCCTTGGATAGTGTTACTACAAGGGTGATGCCCCCCCCCCAACAATCTTAATCAGTACCATTTCACTCTAATTTCTGTAACAGTTTAGAAGTAGCACTGGGAAAACCTCTAGCTGCCTTCTTTTTTTTTTTTTTTTTTTTTTTTTAATTTTAATTTTAAATAATTAAATTTTTTTTTTTATTTTTTTTTTTTTTTTTTTTTTTTTTTTTTTTATTTTAAATATTATTCTTTTTTTATTTTTTTTTTTTTTTTGGCAAAACTGTAGATTCAGCAACATGAAAAGGTTTTGTGAATTTGCCTCATTTCTGCTGAATTGTTCCTGCTGAGGCAAACAAACAAACATTCAGAAAAAGCACCCTTTAAAACAGAATGTTTTGATTTTCCACTCAGAACAAATATATTAACACTTGCCACCATACTTAAAGACAATTTTAAAAAATTAAAATTTTAATGAAATTTCTCAAACTTAAAGGGAAATGTAACATTTTGTCCCAGACAAGCTATTCTGTTTGTCTCAGAGCTAGCTGTAAAATTTATTTGCTTTTACAGCTTGCTAAAATATGTAAACCTCTGTTTTCTGAGCTGATCCATTAATTTCAGCATTGGTTTACGAAATTGTCAGAGGCACAAACCAAGAAATAATAACAAGTAAACAGTGATCTCATCTGGCTCTACATGGAAGGCTGGAAAGAACAAGAATGAGTGAACTGAGTTCAGATGTTGACTTGCACCACTACAAGTTCAGTTTGCAAGTGAGATGGGAAGATGAGACCATTTGGTCCAAAGAAGACCATCAGCAATATGTTGCCTTTACAATGCCACTTCAGCTTCCAGAATTATCTAGTTGTGACAGGGATCAGAATTCACCTGTGCCATTTCAATATGTTGATTTTATACCTTCTCAATTTGTGAAGTTTGCACCAAACCTTTGTGTCGTTTCTTTTCAGCATGAGCAACAGCAGAATTGGTCAGTACAGCATTTCAGCAAGCCGTGGTCCAATCCCACTTTTACTGTCCTGAATCGTAACATGACTGCTACAATCAGTCTACCTATATAAAATAACGCCAGGGCAGTCATCTCTCTTTCTTCCAAAATCAGGGCTGGAAATTCAGCAGCAATCCCCTGATGCGGAAAAGGCTGATTTTTCTTGGATTTCCTTGCATGTCAGGAACAAACTTGAAAGCCAAGACCTCACCCTCACACACACAAGTTGCTTTGTTAAACAATATCATAGTTTCACTCCATTGCTCCTTCTTCCGGAAGCAATGAACCGACTACTTAAAGATGAAAAGTTGTACAAACTTGTACAAACAACACGATTTACAGCACAATTTACAATGCTTTCGTTCAAAACCAAGGATTTCTCCACTGATTTGCACCAGGGCTCCTTCAGTATCTCTCTTCTCCACCATATCCTTGGCAATTCCCACCAACGGTGAAGGAATTTTCAAGATTTTCAACCAGTGAATCACTCAACCTTTTTTTTTTTTTTCCATATCTGCATATCTTTTGGCATCTCATGTTCACAAGCTGCTCTGTTGAAAATGTGAACTTGTGTTTCACGGTTGTCTTTGGTGAATTCTTTTGGGAGACTGCAAATACCAAGAAAAGAGGAAAAATGGATGGATCTGGAGAGAACCAGTGTGCAGATCTGAAGTGGGATGCTGGCTCACTGCCAGACATCAAAACTGCTATCACTGCATGCCCTTTATATAGCACTTCCCTCTTCAAAGAAAATCCCAACCTCTTTGCAGCCTAAATTAACAAGTTTACCTTGAACTGCAAAAATACATGATGTGGGCACAAATCTGATCTTGTTTACACTGCTGAGAGGCAAGACCTTCTCTTCATTGAAATTAACCCATTATAAAAACAGTGTAAATGAAAGGGCACTCTAGCCCTATTTGGCTTGGTAAGGACTAAAAATACCATTAGTCCGTAAAATGATGGGCTACTATTGGCTTTTAGAAGAATACCTGAGTTTCCAGTCAGGCAGGTAAAATATTGGTCATGTTGCAAGGACATAGGAGCTTCTTTCACGGTTTTCTAGTTCCACATTCACTAGAAGAGCGCACTGGAGACAAGCACAGCAATGAGAAAGTGTCTTTGGAGTCCAGAGTCCAATGTAAGTTAACATGGCTTTACCATTTCTCTATGGTCAATTTTGCATCAGAACAAAATGAGTCAATTTAACTCATTGAAGAGGTGCTGCGTTACATGTGGGACTAATTCAGAAACTGAGGGAGGGAGCTACTTGCTTGCTGTGAGAAAATAAATCTCCATTCAAGTTAATGGAGTTACACTAATTCACTTCCATGGGGATTTTCTTCTGTTCTCTGAAGTATCAGCTCACAGTAGTTAATGGGCGCTTTGGCATGGATTTAGGAAAGCCTGAATATTGTCCCGGTTAGTAGGTGGTGATATTAAAAATAAACCCAGGATAAAATTGAACAGGTAAACCATGATTTTATTATTATTCAAGACATGTAACCTGAAACACGGTTAATTTATTAAAAATACACTAGAACTGGATATTCCAGGTACATTCTGCATTGTGTCAGCCTAATGACATCTAAGTGGGTTATGCACTTCATGACTTGTCAATCCATAGTCATTCTGCTTTTACAAAGCTCTAAAATTGATCCAGTTAACTTTATCATTATCTAAAGAAAGAACATGAGCGACTAAGCAAAGTGCTCTGAACTCCACGGCTCCATCCATCACCTTGCCCTAAGGACTTTGCTGTCTTGCTCTCTTGGAACTGTTCAGAAAGAGATTAAGCAGCAAGTCTTCAAAAGCAAGATTAAAAGCAAAACTGCGTGGTGTGCTTGTCTTTGTTCAGCAACTTCTACCTCCATTCTTCAGAGCGAGGAGAAATGGCTGGAGAAGCTGGGCGCTGCAGCTGAGCAAGACACGAGGCAGAAAAAAAGTCACAGTGTCAGAGGGAATAGTACGCGCTGGCAGGCACTCAGTTACAACTGTGTTAACAAGCAGACATTGTTCAGGGGAAACATGGTAATCAGGTTTATCTGCACACGGTCCCTGTTTAGGTTTCACAGTCATGTCCCTTGTCCCTGCAGGAATTGGCTGAGGCACCAGCTACTAACAATGGGAATAACCGGGCACCGTGTGCTCCTGGTGTCAGCCTGACCCTCCTTTGCTCTTTTATCACTATGTTAGCTCAACATATTTACTGTAAGGAAGTTCTAATACATCTAAACATTTCCTGCTGCCTGAAATACTTTATGTTTGATACAGCTAAGACAAGACCAAAACTAAGAGAAATACCCAAAGAAACTAGGAGTTTCTAATACCCCATGTAATAGCCAATCTGATAAAGTGTCCATTAAGGTCCTGCATGCTGGGAAGGGATATAACACACAAGACTGGATGTTGCTTTAGAATGTTTGATGTATGAAAAGGGAACTCTTTTGGAAACGATCGTTTCTGCCTATTGGAAGACCAGCAGTAACATTTATAAAGCAAACTAACAACACAGCTAATGATATATCTACACTAATAAATCATATTATGGGCCTGATTTAAATGACACTCAACTGAATGATGCTGCTTAAGACAGCCCCAGGTGTGAGTAGCATGAGGCTGTGTGACCCTCACGGCCTTTCTGTCAGGATGCAGAAACTGGGTGTACGTTGGTGGCTCACAGCACTGGTGGGTGCTGGAAGGACTGCGAGGCAAAAATCCAGGGATATAAAGGCACCATTGCTCAGTTCAAGACATTATATAAGTGCAGCAGCCTAACCCTCCCTTCCTCCTTGCTATCCAGTTTTGGAGCTAAATTTTATCTGTCCTTCCCTGGGAAAGGGTGAGGCAGCTCCTACTATATCTGCCTGGTAAGCTACTCTATATGCAGTTTAGGTTGCAACTGATGACTAGTTTTCTCCTTGATATAATAGGTTAATATTGGCTCCCACAGTAATGATTAAGGTGTCTAAGGAGGAAATGGGGATAAGGTCTATATCCTCCTTGGATGTGTTGTTCGGTTAGCTAAATGATAGATAAATCATCAGACATCTGTTAAAGTGTGATATAAGGCAATAACCCACTAAATTGCCTTCCTGATTTCTTCTGCTATTTGAAAACCTTCCAGGTAAACTCTCCAGGATACTCACAGCCCTTGGAGAAAGAAAGGGTTCAGTTAAAAGCACAAATACTAGACCAAGGGCACACAGAAAAGATGTACCTGAGTGATTTGTTCTGTCCTGAGCAAGGACAAAAGACTCAGGAGCTCCAAAGCAAAGGATGTCTCCAGGGATGTCCAAATCCAGTAGGATCTTGCCTCTCCTTATTTGAAAGCAGACATAAAATTCCGAAAGCATATCACACGGTTTCAGGTCACACATATTATTTTCATGTGTGATAATTGTTAACCTGGTTAAATGGGGCAGTTTCAGTATGAGACACCAGCACTATTTCTTTCTGGTCCTTCCTGAATGATTTATGTTAATTGTTCAGGAAAACCAATATAAAAATACTGGTCCTTTGAGACTACAGGCTTTGTGACAGTCTCAAGCAGAGTACAAATAACTCATTGTATATGGTTTAGCAGTGGGCATGCACTCTTATGCAATTCAAGCGGCCAGGAGCAGAGTATTTCACTCTTTCAGTTTAGGGCATCTGTCCAGGAATTACATGTTAAAGAATTGAGAAATGAAATCCACTGGAGTAACTGATGTGCTGTTGTTGTTGGACTTGCAGGGAAGTATTTCAGCCAAGATTCCTCCACAGACATAGAGATCAATTTAACTGATGGCTCCTTTCTTGGAATCATATTGCATTGGACATTTGAACCGCAAACAGCTTTGTCCCTGAAACGGAGCTGCTGGATGGCCCGAGCAGCATGCACAGGCGCAGCTACTGCAAGAAAAGCTTTGCATCGTGCATGATGCAGTCATGGATGCTTGGACTAAGTGCTCAGCCCATCTAAACTGGCACAGTCCTACTCATTTCAGTGATGCTACTGCAGCTTACAGTGGCTGTGACTTCTTCAGGGCTGCCTGGGGAAGGAAGGGCAGTGCATGAGGTTTGGGAGAGAAGCGGTGGATGCTCATGGTGGAGTGATGTGCTGGGAGTTGCCTGAGATGACACAGTCTGGGCTCCTGGTTCGTATGTTTGCCTCCAAGAAAAGGCAGCAGTAGGCATTAGCACTGATGGACAGTCCTGCACCATCTGATAACTGCTCCTGGTTTTCACTCGATCATTTCTAAAAGGCTGACTCAGGTGACATCTTGCTTCACCCAGGCACCTTGGTTACCCCCAAAGGTGATGGCAGTAAGAGGTGTGACAGCCATATCCTGACAGCCAACAGGTACATGGCCACCACCAAAACCATGGCAAAACAAAGTGAGCAGCTACCAAGGGGTCCTGAGTGATGTAGCAGAGCGTGCTACCCTCCCTGGTAATGTGAAAGGGTGACAGCAGGGTTAAAGCACTTTACTGAGGGCTTTCCTGCTAAATCTGCACCTGTCTACTTGCACATATCTACACAGTAGATGGAGTGCCTGGGACACATAAATAAACTGCTTCCTGGCAGGTCATTCAAGATGGTGTAGGATGGTATGTTTTTATATAATTCCTTCCAGTCCTGGAGATATGAGATGATCTAACCATCAAAGATAAGCAATGTCAGGTCTGGTCAGTATGGAGATGAGAGACCTCCAAGAAAAACACAGGTGCTCCAGGAAATGCCGCTGCTGATCCAGCGCTGCAGACAGCACTGCATGGGGCTGCTGGAGCACAGCTGCAGCGGCAGCAAATACCCCGGGAGAGCAATAAATCCCTGGCACTTCTCACAGGAATAGGATATAAACCCCCGTGTGCGTGCTGCCGTGTTGTAATTCCTGCATGAGAGAGCGCTCCTGCTCTGTGCTGCTTCTACTGCAATGCCTGATGCACCAGTACGACTGCAATGAGCGCTCTTGGAGCCCTTCACTGTAGATGTAGGGTGGCTTAAGAGGTACAAGTCTCTCAGATGAACCACCATATGCATAATTATTCGATTACCTAAAATATGACCCACACCCTGTTGTTCCTTGCGGCTTGTTTCCGCTCCTGCAGAAGCCGCACGCTGTGCCTGGTGCAAACCGGCTCCCCTGCTCCACCCCAGAGGTGGGTAAATGCCAGTACTGAATTTGTATTTCTGCAGAATGAAAGATGACAGGAGTTTATTATTACCTCTAGAAATGATGTTGCAATATTGGTCAGTCACCACTAGCAACCGACTCCGGATTTATTCTCATTTCTTGTTTTGGGAGGAATGGATGTCGAAGCAGTACTTTAGAGACGAAACCATAATTCATCTCTAAAGCACTGTTTTTTCATACTGTTTGGTGGTTGGGTTTGTTTTGCCTTTTTTTTTTTTTTTTTTTTTTTTTTTTTTTTTTTTTTTTTTTTTTTTTTTTTTTTTTTTTTTTTTTTTTTAATTCTGCTGGCAATTAAACCAGTAGACAAATATCTGACCTTACGGGAAGATATAGACAACCCTTGTGTTTTGAAGTCTCCCTCACTTGCTAAAGAAAACTTGAATGTTGCAATTTTCCCAATTCTGAGAACACAACCTTCTGTGAATTAACATTTCACAGAAGCTGCAATTATGTGTTTTGGAGGAGGAAAAGGTGGGAGGGAAAATAAGAAGTGAAGAAGATATTCAAAGAGATCTCGGAATTGTCTGTAATCCTCACCAGATGCATGAGGACAAGAAGTGGACTCAATTTCTAACAGGCAAGGTATGACAGTTGATTTCTCCACACAGAAAAATAGAGCTAAATTGTGACACAAGTTAGACTGAACAGCAACCCAGTTTATAGTTTAAATGGCTTGGGAGCTTCCAGAAAAATCTTTTATGTCAAACCTTTACTACTATTGCCACCATGTGGTGAAATCTGATGAAAGGTTCCTCTAGCTGCCACAAAATTTATTTATTCCTTATGATTTGTCTCGTATCAGCCGTATTCGGAGAGATTTAGAGATCACTATATTTTTAATGATGACAGGAATTACAATCTTTATTTTACCTTCTTGGAGAAAGACTTGCATCGGATGCAGCAAGCTCCTCTGAGTTCTAAGTTTCAGCCTCTGTAGTAAAGTTACCTAAAAGGAGTTGGCATTTTCAGCTGGGCCCAAGCTCATGGGCATGAGGGACCCTCCAGCTTTCCTGCAGCATTCCAAGGTTCTTCCTAAGTGCCTCAGGCTGCTGGTAAACCCCGTCTAACCAGCAATCTCATGGGTACTGCAAGAAAAAAATGCATTTCCATTCAGGAGAACTCCCCTAACCTACTTTCCCCAAAGATGCAGATGGACATAGCAAGCAGCCGTTCCTCTCCCAATCCCCGCCACCCATTGTGGGGACTCATAACCAGAGCGGGGAGTTCCGGCTGATGCAATAACCCCAATCACATGCAACGCTGTGTTGTGCTGTGTGAATGAAAGACATTGGATGATATGTAACCTGATGGGACTGAAACCACAGGGCAATTCTGCTAATCGTCTGTGGAGCTCTACTTTGCTTCCCTTTAAAATATGTCTAATAGAGATTTTTCCAAGAGAAGAGCAGACAGATGTCTCACTACTAATGCAAACCTACAGGTCCCTTTTTTTTATTT